>JAZKJV010002936.1:0-560047 GCA_037367405.1 Ottelia alismoides
TTGTCAATGATTTTCGGGCCTTTTATATTTAGTTTTCATAAAAAAAATTAAAAACCAAGCGTACGTGCGTCGCATGTGCCACCCAGGCATGTGCTCAGCACATGCCGCTCCCATCTCCCTCATCCCCTTGCCACGTGGCCTTAGCATGGCCGTCCGATCTCGGCCGATCGGACGGCCCCTGCCCTTCGTCCTCCTCCCCCGCAAATCTCGCCAAACGGCCGCCCCGATCTCTCCGCCAATGCCCTCCGTGCCGCCGCCCCGCTATCCTCGCACCGGCCGCCGCTAACAACCACCCCCTCTCATTCCGCAACTGGCCTCACCGGCCGCCTACCTCATTTATTTAAACGACGCACCGCCCCCCTAACCCCATCATCCGCCGATTGCACGCAGGTGGCCCTCGCGGTGGTGACAGCACCACGAAGCGCCCCCTCAGGCGCGATCCGACCTCCCCGGTCGTCCCCGCGCCTCCGCGCGCGCTCCAGCTCCGAGCTTCGTCGAGCCAACTACCCGACAACGACCACCGACCATCAACGACCTTCTTCGCCAGCTACGCCCTCCGCCAACTCCGCCTCTCCGACCTTCGCAATCAACTCCGCCGTGCTCCTCCGCCTCTGAGCCACGCCGTCGCCTCCCGCTACTCGTCACCGTCGAGCCTACGCCAACGACTACGCCGGCGACTTCATCTTTGACTTCTCCGCCGACCACCGCTTCATCGACGATATCTCCGCCTCCACAACGATCGTCTTCTCCGACCTTCGTCTTCACCTGCCACCATCGACGACCGCCTCCAGCGCTTCATCATCAACACCCCAGCCATCATCTCAGTCTTCGTCATCAACGTCGCGACGACCCACGGTCACCTCCGCTTCGTTAAACCCAGCGCTTCGCCTACGCGAAGCCGACCACCGCCGCCCGTCAACAGCTCCAACGCCATCGACTCCACCGCATCCGTCACAGGAGCACTGCCGAAGTCCACCACCAAGCTCGCCACCGCAGCGCATCCAGGTGCTCCTCCCCAGCCTTCACAGCCTTGGCCGGACGTCCGCCCCTCGCCTCCTCCGCTTCTCCTCCGCACCACCGGCCGGGTCCAAGGCCGAGACCCCTCGCGCACGTGCGAGGCACGTGCGTCCGAGGGGGACGTCAGCGTGACATCAACACCCAGGTCACGTGCAGTGCACGTGACCGTGGGTTATTTACAGAAGCCCCACTGGAAAGTCCATCATTTGCACTACAGTCCAAATCCAGAAGGTCACGTGCCCCGCACGTGACCCCCTGGAGAAATTGCAATCACCACCCCCCTTCTGTTGGTAATTTCAAATAGGTCCTCTGCATTTTAGTTGTTTATTTTAATTATATTGCACGTATACCCCTGTGTTCCCCAGTCATTTTAGACTTATTCTCTACATTATTTTATTTATCTAAAAATTTCATGATGTTCCTCACTTAATTCTCTACATCTGGACATATTGCGACTATTTTTGTGATTAACGGTTAATTAATAAATAAAGATTTTGTGGAAAATTGCAGACTTTGCCCATTTCTTGCTCTTTAATTTTTATCTGATTAATCGTGACTCTAAAAATTCCCCCAAAATCACATATTGTAGAGTTATTTGAGTTTAACATTGTGCGAAAATCTTTGCATTTGCATGCATAATTTGCTCTGTAAAAATCATTTTGCATATGTCATTATTTAATTTTTAATAGGTATTAAACCCCACATTTTGAGGTCTAGGGTTTTTCTAAGATCCATTACCTAGTGATAGATCTTAGATAATTTTATTTCTTGAAAATAAGTAGGTTTAATATTTATTATAATTAAATATTGAAAATCATTTTGTTTGCATTTAAAAATTCATAAAAAATTCATTTTGCATCAAAAAATTCCAAAAAAAATTACAGTGCATTTAGTTCATCATCACTTACATTGTGGCCAAGTTTCGTATTTTTTCGGATATCGTTTGATTGAAATTTATATTTTAGTCCCTAAAATAGGCCGAATTTGCATTTTGCATCTCATATTGCATTGAAAAATTCCAAAAAAGACCGCCTTGAAATCCGAACTCAAAATTGGATAGACACAACTCTAGGTTGTTCCTTTGCCTCCTTGTGATCGACCTTGGGACTTGCCCAAGTAAAATAAACATAAAAACCACTTGATTAAATTTGATTAAAGATTGTGGTTATTTCTTGACTGTTTCCGATCGCCGCCTACAACGAACGACATAATTATTTTTACGCTCGAACATTAAAAACACATTCTTAACCCGGCGTTTCCGGACTCGTCAGATGGCGCCGTTGCCGGGGAGGCAACGGCTTAGATTTTTGTTTGAAAATTTTCGTTTGGTTTTCCGAATTCGGGTATCCTGACCCCCGAATTTTTCATTGTAAATACCATAATTTTTTCAGCATTTATTTTCTTATTATTTTTTGAGTCACTCTCTTACATTCTCTCTCTTATTTTCTTGCGAGGTACCCGGCGCACGTGGAGCGGTTTTCAAGGAACCGACGCATCTTCACCGACACCCGAAGAAACTGCAATTAAATTAAGATCGAGTCGAGTCGTGAGAGAGAGTAGAGTCTAGGTTTTTTATTTCTGCACTTTTAATTTCTGCTCATTTATTGCGGTGTCCGTTTGGACTCTCGCGTGTGTAAAAAGACCTTGAACTTTATTTGTGGTGTGTCGTGGCCTGTTTCACTCTCTGGAGAGGTGGGGCCCGACTTGAGTGGCGATTAGGATAGACCTGCACATACGGCTCTCAGAGCATTTTTATTTTTTGATTGTGCTCGTATGATCTTAAGCCCACACTTCACATTAATCAAGACGCACATAGATCGTTCAACTTAGCCAAATTTAATTCAATTCTTCCCCGCTAATAGAACTTTCTGCTTAGGTGCGGTTTTTCATCGGCTTGCATTCATTTAGAGTAATTTTTAAAATTCTGTCTAGCATCCCACATGAAAATTGCGAGGATTTACTGTAAGTCTTCTGACTGAGCATTCATCATAGTTTTCCGCGTGCATCAGCTTTTCCCGACTTTCTCCCTCTTGTTTTATCACATAAATCTAAAAGAAATTGGGACTGGACGGTAGACGTGTATTTGTGCTCATCTAAATTCTTCAGTGATCACCTAATAAAATCGGGACTGCTAAATATAGCCGATTTCAAAATAACCCATAAAATCAAGAATTTTTGCGAGAGAGCAACCCCGACCTTGGATGATTTTATTTTTCTGAGTGAGCGAGAGACGACACTTAAGGATAGAGCCCAAATCCAAAATCTCAGCTCGCTAAATTTTGCCAAGATTGAATTTTCACCAACTAAAATTGAAAAGATAATAGCCGAAATCTTACAGCTTCATTGTGTAAGTTGGTGAACCCGGGGTTTGATTGGTGTTTGCATTGGTGTGCGTGAACCGATTTCAAGATCAATAGCCGCACATTCAATAAAAATTCTCTTGACTATCCCGTGCAATCATCTCTTCCCTCTATTGATTTGAACCTCATAATGGAACTCTTGTCCAAAAACTCTCGCAGATCCAACCCCCCATTCCTCTTAAAAATGACCGAATACCCATCAGAGCTATACTATGAAAATAAATTTGTTTCGGTTAGGCCCAAATCAACTAAATCCTCTTCTTTCAATAATCCTCCAACATTTGCGGGAGGCTTTCACCCGCAGATAAAATCGACCTCCTCATTGAATTTCTATTCGAACCATCCAACCGCAAATGACCACCTACCATCTTGGACTGAACCGCCTTATTCTCAGGTTCACGCCAACGAAACTTTTCAAGATCAAAATCTCTTCAAATCTCATGACTGGCAGAGAAACCAAACTCAGATGGAAAGACATGCACTGAATAATCATCGGCATTGGATTGACCATGATAGACCCATCATCAGACATGATACTCATACAAAGGACTGGACTGACCTCCTAGAAACACATAAATCCTGTATGTTGACTCCACAATATCAAGGTCTGACCAATCAACTACACATGTCTGAACCATATGAGCAGCCTCCTTCCATCATTTTTGAGGAGAAAGTTTCAGAAAATAATGATCATATTTCGGATATTCCAAGAAACTCTCCTCTCAGCACAAAGAGAAAAATGGAAGATGAAATTATCGAACATACACCTACTACTCCCATAATTAATCATGAACAGAATCTTGAGGAGGATATTTCGAGGATAAATAAGAGATTCAATTCAATAGAGGAGAGATTTCAAAAATTTACCGATCGATTCATCACATTCTATGGTGGCTCGGATAGTAAAATGAATGAGGAAATAGCTGGATCTGAGATTGAAAATTCTGAGGATATTCAGGGACCTATGGACAATTCTGAAAATGACTATGTCATTGACCCTCACCCTGAACTCCAGAGCCCATCTGAAGAACACCCCACACCCCCACACCATCCAGAAAATACCAAAAAAATGGAAACATTTGAAAATCACAAAAAAAATGAAAATTCAGAAAATTTCATAAAAATTGAAACTGAAGACGATCTGAGAAATCTGGATCCGACTGTACGGGAAGCACTGGAAAAACGCTTGATGTTTGAACTTCCCTTTATACAGGCCATTGAACACTTCCCCGACCTTAAAAGATTTATAACAGATAAATTAATGAACAAAAAGTCGGGCAGGATACGAACAAAGACTGAAAGACATATATTTTCAATGGCCTCCTTCTTGGTGTTGAGGAGAAAAACCAAGAGCCACATAGTGAAGCGGTTTCCCATATTCGACTGTGAAATCAAAGACACAATTTTCACCCATGCTCGGATTGATGACGATTCACCGATTAATATCCTCCCGACCTCTGTCTTTCACGAACTCCAACTCAGACCGATTCGGAAGATACAAGAGATTATTCAATTGGCGGACCGATCAATAAAGCGGCCGAGAGGAATTATTTCTGTCATCATGAAATTCCAAGGTGCTCCGCTCAAGGTAGAACTCACGATCACTGATATTGAGCATCAAGGAGAATTCACCCAGTCTCCAATCATTCTCGGAAAGCCATTCTTGGCATTGGTCAAGGCGAGTATCGATTGTGAGACTCGGGAAATCAATTTCACAGCATTGGAAGCACTTAAAACCGACCCTATCTTTGAGGAACCACGATCTTCTGAGGCAACCTACGCAGTCCCCGACAACTGTAACCATGAAACGCTAGAAGAGCCCTACCCCGCGACCACACCTGAGATAGCGGTTGTTGATGAGACTATTGGTTTAGAAAATCTCCCCCCTGCTCCATTCCCAGCCGCTCTCACCATGGACAATCATGTATATGAATCATATGATTCGGAGACTTATGCATGGGCACACCCTGGGTCAACCTACTCCGACTACATGGATTACATCAACTCGACACAGGAATGTGCTAACATCGAAGCAATTGAGAAAGAACATGCAGAGACTCTCCCCGGTATTTCAATTCCCGCGGATCTCAAAATAGACAAATCTTTCTACTACGATCCTGAGACATATGCATGGTCACACCCTGGAGCAACATTCTTGAATATCTTGACCAAATCATTCCCAAATCGAGAGTGCTCAAACATTCTGGAGATTGAGAACAAGCATGTAGACCAAGCACCAACCAAGGAGAATTCCAATGGCTATTCATCTAGATATTCAAGTGAACCGACACCTCCACGACGAAATAAAAAGAGAGTCACCTTTGACCTTTCGGAAGAGGAATCAGTTGATGATCCCTCATCAGGTCCGGGAAAAATGGTCTACATGAGTGAAGTCTGTTCGGCAACCCTAAAGCCATATCTTCGTAAGGATCCAAAATTCAATTCTCGTTGGACAACTCCGTTCCTAACTACTACTCATCCAAAGCTGATGCTCCTGCATTCTTCAAGTACACTGGAATTCTTTCGTATGAGCTGACTGAGACCGGTGCTTCTGAGTACTCATCTGAGGACAAACCGATTGACCCCAAGAAGGAACGAAGTCTGAGGAAACAACTGAAGAAACAGAAAGACCAAAATACTTGGAGTATGTTCACTTTCAATTACTACTCCTCTGAGGATAACTCTGATGATGGATATCTTTCATCTGACTCAAACACTTCATCTATTATCCATCATGATTTTTCTGAGGATGACACTGATCATAGCTGGGAATCATATGCTTCATCTTCGACTCATCACTACGATATCCCACCACAGGCTCATAAAAAGATCAGCCGAAAACCACCTTAATCATCGGCTACCCACCCTCCCTCCTGACCACATCGGTTCCCTTGTACAGCTTCTTCCTCTACTTAGGCCAAGGCCTAAGTATAGGGGGGGACCGATGCCATCTGTATATATCATTTTCCCGAATCACACTCTTCCTCACGATCGCTCCATCTCCACCATTATTCCATACTTAGACTGATCAGAGCCTAAGTATAGGGGAACCGACATACACCTGTATATACTCTCCTCATTTTCTGACCGCTTTTCTTTTCATTTTTTTACTCCCCTTACGCTTAGCCTGAGCTATGTCTTCTTTACGCTTCTTGTGCTCTGAGGACACAACACTCGCTAAGTATAGCGGGGGTCTGTATATATACTTTGTATATATTTTACCCATATCTCGTACTTTCGCGTAAGTCTAT
The DNA here is from genome assembly GCA_037367405.1 of Ottelia alismoides. Lineage (NCBI taxonomy): Eukaryota > Viridiplantae > Streptophyta > Magnoliopsida > Alismatales > Hydrocharitaceae > Ottelia > Ottelia alismoides. The sequence goes on from JAZKJV010002936.1 coordinate 6,629, forward strand.
ATGTATTTACGGGGTAGGTACTACAACAACAACAACAACAAAGCCTTTTCCCACAATTAAGTAGGGTCGGCTACATGGATTCTTCGCCTCCATTCAGATCTGTCTTGGGTCAATCTCGGACTTATATCCAAAAAACTAAGATCCCTTCGTATAGTCTCTTTCCAACACTTCTTGGGCCGTCCTCGCCCTCTCTTAGCTGGCTCAACATCCCAACACTCGCATCTCCTAACCGGTGCATCAGTTGACCTTCTTTGCAAATGACCAAACCATCTTAAGCGATTTTCTCGCATCTTATCCTTGATCGGAGCTACACCAACTTTCTTTCGGATTGCATCATTCCGAATCAGATCTTTACGTGTATGTCAACACATCCATCTTAGCATTTTCATTTCTGCTACAGCCATTCTCTGCACGTCTATGGTTCACAGACCAACATTCAGAACCATAAAGCATAGCAGGTCTCACGGCTGCTTTGTAAAACTTTCCTTTAATTTTTAAAGGAATTTTCTTATCACAGAGAATAGCGGAGGCTCCTCTCCACTTTAGCCAGCCTGCATTTATTCTATTAGTAACATCTCCATCAATTTCCCCATCATGTTGCAAAATAGATCCTAGATATCTAAAAGAATCTCTCTTCTGAATGTTATCGTCACCAATCTTCACCTCGATTCCTTCACCATTGCTTCCATCAAAGGTGCATTCCATATATTCCGTCTTAGCCCTACTTATACGAAAACCTTTAGTCTCCAATGCATGTCTCCAAACCTCAAGCTTCTCATTTACTCCATCTCTAGTCTCGTCAATCAACACAATATCATCAGCAAATAACATACACCAAGGTAACTCATCTTGAATGTGACTTGTCAACTCGTCCATAATCAAAGTAAAAAGAAATGGACTCAAAGCTGAACCTTGATGTAAACCAATGTTGATATCAAAATAGTCAGTCTTCCCCGTCGGGGTCCTTACACAAGATAAAGCCTATCATACATATCCTTTATGAGATTAATGTATAGGACATGTACTTCTCTCTTCTCTAAAACTCTCCACAGTATCTCTCGTGGGATGGAATCATAAGCCTTCTCCAAATCAATAAAGATCATATGGAGATTCTTCCTTTTAGCTCTATAAATCTCCATTGTTCTCCTCAGCAAATGGATGGCTTCAATAGTTGAGCGACCTGGCATGAATTCAAATTGGTTTTCTTTTACTTGGGAAACTTGCCTCAACCTTCTTTCGATCACACGTTCCCAAATTTTCATAGTGTGACTCATCAGCTTGATACCTCTGTAATTTGAACAATTTTGAATGTCTCCTTTGTTCTTATAAAGAGGCACCACAATACTCCTCCTCCAATCTTCAGGCATTTTCTTGCTTCGCCAAATAACATTGAATAGATTCGTAAGCCAAGTCAAACCACGCTCACCTAAAACTTCCATACTTCTACAGGGATGTCATCCGGTCCAACACCTTTCTCGGGTCTCATAACCTTCAAAGCCTCCTCTACTTCTTTTCTTTGTATTCGTCTATAGCATACACGATTCAAGTAACTTTCACTACTAGCTAGATCACCCAAAGTGATCTCTCTATTTCCTTCTCCAATGAAAAGTTTATGGAAGTACTGCTCCCATCTAGTCTCTATATCCTTCTGAGTAACAAGCACGTGACCTTCCTCGTCCTTAATACATCTCACTTGAGAAAGGTCTTTGGTCCTTCTTTCTCTTGCTTTGGCCAACCTGAATATATCCTTCTGGCCCTCCTTAGAGTTGAGATTTTTATACAAAACCTCATAAGCTTTTAACTTAGCTTCACTTACAGCCGTCTTTGCTTCCTTCTTCGCTATTTTATAGTCTATGACAGATTGCTTTGTTCTATCCTTAGACATAGCTTTAAAGCAAGCTCTTTTAATTTTTAGCTTCTCTTGCACCCCTTTACTCCACCACCAAGCCTCCTTTTGACCCGGAGCTCCTCCTTTTGACTCGCCTAGCATCTCTTTGGCTACCTTTCGGATACAAGATGCTACTGCCTCCCACATCTCGTTTGCACTACCGCTACAATTCCAAGATAAGTCTTCTAAAACCTTCTCCCTGAAGCGTGATTGCTTCAGCGGAAGATTCCACCATCTAGTTCTAGTGATCTTAGGAACCTTCCTTTTCTTTTTGGGTTGTCAAACTCTCTCCAGGGATTACTTTGCAATCTTTGCAACATAATCGATCTCTTCTCCTCAACGCAAAGTAATCTATCTGTGTTCTAGTTGAGCCACTCTTATAAGTAATTAAATGCTCCTCCCTCTTCTTAAAAAGAGTGTTTGCTATGAAAAGACCATATGCAGTTACAAAATCCAGAATGACTTTTCCCTCTTCGTTTCTATCCCCAAAACCATGTCCTCCATGCACACTTGCATACCCTGAAACATCTTTTCCCACATGTCCATTAAGATCTCCACCTATGCAAACCATCTCTCTTTGTGGGATTCCTTGTAAAATCTTATCCAGATCCTCCCAAAAAGCTTGTTTAATCCTTTCATCTAAACCAATTTGCGATGCATAAACTGAGATGATATTCAGAATTTCTTCTTCAAGCACAAACTTTAGCAAAATAATCCGATCCCCAAATCTTTGCACCTCAACCACACAATCCTTCAAATCTTTATGAACAACCACTCCAACACCGTTTCTGCCCTTATCTTTACCTGAATACCAAAGTTTAAAGCCTGTCTTCTCGATCTCCCTTGCTTTCTCTCCAACCCATTTAGTCTCTTGTAGACATAATACATGAATCTTCCTTCTTTCCATTGTATCCACTATCTCCATCAATTTTCCAGTTAAAGTACTGATATTCCAACTACCAATCCGTAACTTCCTTTGCAATCTCTTTTGGACTAACTTCTTTACTCGCATACGCCCATTATGCGAGAACCCTTGCAAATTTTGGACTGCATCCGGGCGGTGATGCAGCGGAACTAGTTTATTTACCCGCACACGTTCCTCATGCGAGAACCCTTGCAAATTTTGAACTACATCCAGGCTGCGATGTAGCGACCCTTGCCAATTTTTCATTGCATTCGGGCGATGCAACGCATCGCAAGTAGGGAACGCCCCAACGAAATCTGTATGCTTGCTTAAATCCATGTTTAAAAGATCCGAAGGTTTCGAGATAAATTCATAAATAGTGTTCTTAGAAGAACTTTAAGAACACTATTTATAATTTATCTCTCCTGCGCTGGCTGTCGGCTACCTAACGCGCAACCCTCCTCATTTACCCGGGCTTGGGACCGGCCATGGCTGAGTTACTGGGTAGGTACTAACTTGAAAAAAAAACAAAACAACAACAACAAAAAAAGGGTTTTTTACTAACACTAACCGTGCCCAAAATTTTTGAAAAAAAAAGAAGGCTTCTTATTCCATTTTCTGCATAAAAAATGTCCATTGCATAAAAAATCTAAAAAACAATCATCATCACAAAAAAAAATTGTGTCTGCATTGCACACACCTGCACTTCACCCAACATCACATGCATTTGCATATGTGAAAAGTCATTGGGTTCTGAACCAAGTTATGAGTAGAAACCGAGAGTGGTCTGAACTTGACCTTAATCCACCTAATTTTCAGAGGAACTTCACCGAGAAATAGGATTTTAAGAGCTTCATGTCTTTTTGACTTAATTCTTTAAGTTCCACATGACAATGTACATCGTTTGACTCTTAGTGTCTAACCTGGTCTCTTCATTCTGGGTACAACTCTGGAATAGGGAATTAATTCGCACTCTCGCACTATGCACTTAGCTCAACCCAGACGGGATGTTGGAAGACTGTGTGAGTCTCTTTTCTGGTAGTGTGGAAATCTAAAGACCGGAGTACGGGTTGAAATAAAGCTTCGGAAAAGGGATGGACGGCTGGGCACAATTTTTTCTAAGACCCCAAAAAATGTACGGAACAAAAAGATTCTATATCCGTAGGGGCACAACAAGATCCAAGCAGAACCACCAAAAAATTCCAAATACAAAGAAGCAGTCTACCAAATAAAAATCCGATCAAAAAGGTCCAAGCTTCAAGAACCTGCAGATCTTGGTGGAGACTCGGCTACACTGGCCATCTTCACAAGGAGAGGTGACTACACTGGCCACCCTCCGGTTCTTTTCTCTTTCTTCTATCTTCTCTCTCATTCGATTGTGAACACAACACGACAGACCTTAGAAGGAAATACCTGACTCCCCGAGGACGAGTTACTGGAGAGGAGAGGAGCATGGTAGTCCGGCATTCTGGATGGGAAGAGCTAAAACCCTTCACACACATGAGGCAGTTATTCAATGTTCATAGGGTATACTTTGGGAAGAGGATTGATCTAAGATGACTTCTGAGCCAAAACTGTGACAATGATGTGTAGAACTTGAGGGCTGTTGATTTTAAAATTCTAAGTCTCACAGAAGTTCCGCCACACTATTAATCCAATGGTCGAGTTTAGTTTCATTTCACCTTCAGCTCATGGTCTTTGTATGGAACCCAGTCTCATTTCACTTCATGGCATTTCTTTTTGATGCTCAGGGACGAGCATGGTTTAAGTATAGGGGGATGATGAATCTCGGATTCACCACTCTAAGTCTCATTAATTAAGCTCAAGTCCCTCAAAATCAACTGCATTTTGGCATTTATTTTGCATAATTGGCATTCATGCATGATTTCATAAGAATTGTATTTTAGCATTAATTTCTGCATAAAATAAAAAGCCGAAAATCCAAGCCAAAAATGACCTGTAAATAAGCCTAACTTCCCCTATTTTTAACTCCTTCATGCTAATTTCGAATAACCCAAAATCACCTCCACTGTGTACACATCACTAACAAGAATAAGTAAAAAATACAAAAAAATAATTAACCTAGGTAAGTGGACCAAAAACCCAAACCCTAGTTTCAGGATTTTCGGACTAAAAGCCACATATCTTCCCCATCCAGTGTTCGATTTGATCCTACTCACTTTTGAACTAATGTACATTCAATTATCTTCAAAACAAGACCAAGTTCAAGTGAATCGGAGCTCGTATGTGAAAGTTGGGTTTTGGGCCTCTTTTGTACATTGTAGTTTTTTGCGGTTTTCTGACCTATATTTTATGTACTTATTTTCTTCATTAATAAAAATCCAAAAAAATTAGATTAAGGTCTCTTTTATTTATCTTTGAGTTTTCCATATTTTTCCGGATTTTATCTTGTTTTAAAAATGACAAAAAAATTATAAAACCCAAAAAAAACAAGGTATTCTATGTACATGGGATACCCCAAAAATTCACTTTTTACATTTGACCGAATTTGGTTTTTATGTCTTCATGAAAATTGTAGATCTCGTCGAGACGAGCATTTTTTGTGAAGGAACTTTTTCAATCAGAGGTCATTTGCTATTTTTTTTGATTTTACAAGATATTTTTGTTTCGATTTTTCAGGTGCTGACACGTGGCAGCCCCAGAGGCCGCCACGTGTCAATGATTTTCGGGCCTTTTATATTTTAGTTTTCATAAAAAAAATTAAAAACCAAGCGCACGTGCGTCGCACGTGCCACCCAGGCACGTGCTCCGCACGTGCCACTCCCATCTCCCTCATCCCCTTGCCACGTGGACTTAGCAGGGCCGTCCGATCTCGGCCGATCGGACGGCCCCTGCCCTTCGTCCTCCTCCCCCGCAAATCTCGCCAAAAGGCCGCCCCGATCTCTCCGCCAACGTCCTCCACGCCGCCGCCCCGCTATCCCCGCACCGGCCGCCGTTAACAACCACCCCCTCTCATTCCGCAACTGCCTCACCGGCCGCCTCCCTCGTTTATTTAAACGACGCACCGCCCCCCTAACCCCATCATCCGCCGATTGCACGCAGGTGGCCCTCGCGGTGGTGACAGCACCACGAAGCGCCCCCTCAGGCGCAATCCGACCTCCCCGATCGTCGCCGCGCCTCCGCGCGCGCTCCAGCTCCGAGCTTCGTCGAGCCAACTACCCCGACAACGACCACCGACCATCAACGACCTTCTTCGCCAGCTACGCCCTCCTCCAACTCCGCCTCTCCGACCTTCGCAATCAACTCTACCGTGCTCCTCCGCCTCCGAGCCACGCCGTCGCCTCCCGCTACTCGTCACCGTCGAGCCTACGCCAACGACTATGCCGACGACTTCATCTTCGACTTCTCCGCCGACCACCGCTTCATCGACGATATCTCCGCCTCCACAACGATCGTCTTCTCCAGCCTTCGTCTTCACCTGCCACCATCGACGACCGCCTCCTGCGCTTCGTCATCAACACCTCAGCGTCATCTCAGTCTTCGTCATCAACGCCGCGACGACCCACGGTCACCTCCGCTTCGTCAAACCTAGCGCTTCGCCTACGCGAAGCCGACCACCGCCGCGCGTCAACAGCTCCAACGCCATCGACTCCACCGCATCCGTCACAGGAGCACTGCTGAAGTCCACCACCAAGCTCGCCACCGCAGCGCATCCAGGTGCTCCTCCCCAGCCTTCACAGCCTTGGTCGGACGTCCGCCCCTCGCCTCCTCCGCTTCTCCTCCGCACCGCCGGCCGGGTCCAGGGCCGAGACCCCTCGCGCACGTACGAGGCACGTGCGTTCGAGGGAGACGTCAGCGTGACATCAGCACCCAGGTCACGTGCAGTGCACGTGACCGTGGGTTATTTACAGAAGCCCCTTGGAAAGTCCATCATTTACACTACAGTCCAAATCCAGAAGGTCACGTGCCCCGCACGTGACCCCCCAGAGAAATTGCAATCACCACCCCCCTTCTGTTGGTAATTTCAAATAGGTCCTCTGCATTTTAGTTGTTTATTTTAATTATATTGCACGTATACCCCTGTGTTCCTTAGTCATTTTAGACCTATTCTCTACATTATTTTATTTATCTAAAAATTGCATGATGTTCCTCACTTAATTCTCTACATCTGGACATATTGCGACTATTTTTGTGATTAACGGTTAATTAATAAATAAAGATTTTGTGGAAAATTGCAGACTTTTCCCATTTCTTGCTCTTTAATTTTTATCTGATTAACCGTGATTCTAAAAATTCCCCAAAAATCACATATTGTAGAGTTATTTAAGTTTAACATTGTGCCAAAAAATCTTTGCATTTGCATGCATAGTTTGCTCTGTAAAAATCATTTTGCATATGCCGTTTTTTAATTTTTAATAGGTATTGAACCCACATTTTTTAGGTCTAGGGTTTTTCTAAGATCCATTACCTAGTGATAGATCTTAGATAATTTTATTTATCGAAAATAAGTAGGTTTAATATTTATTATAATTAAATATTAAAAATCATTTTATTTGCATTTAAAAATTCATAAAAAATTCATTTTGCATCCAAAAATTCCAAAAAAATTACACTGCATTTAGTTCATCATCACTCACATTGTGGCCAAGTTTCGTATTTTTTCGGACATCGTTTGATTGAAATTTACATTTTAGTCCCTAAAATAGGCCGAATTTGCATTTTGCATCTCATATTGCATTGAAAAATTCCAAAAAAAGATCGCCTTGAAAACCGAACTCAAAATTGGATAGACACAACTCTAGGTTGTTCCTTTGCCTCCTTGTGATCGACCTTAGGACTTGCCCAAGTAAAATAAACATAAAAACCACTTAATTAAATTTGATTAAAGATTGTGGTTATTTCTTGACTATTTCCGATCGCCGCCTACAATGAACGACATAATTATTTTCACGCTCGAACATTAAAAACACATTCTTAACACGGTGAAAATCGGACTCGTCAGTGCGCTCCTTATTTTTTTATTTATTTTTTTATTATATATTTTTTTAATAAAACGAATTAAAATAAAGCCAAAAAATGGCTGACACGTGGCGGCACCAGGTGCTGCCACGTGTCAGCACCAGAAAATTCGAAAATAAAAGATTTTGTAAAATTGATATAAAATAGTAAATGACTTCGGATCAAAAAAGTTTCTTCACGAAAATTGCTCGTCTCGATGAGATCTACAACTTTCATGAAGACATCAAAACCAAAATCGATCATTTGCACAAAGAGGTATTTTTGGGGTATCCCATGTACATAGAACACCTTGATTTTGGGGTTTTGTACTTTTTATGTCATTTTTAAGAAAGATAAAAATCCGCAAAAATATGATAAAATCAAGAGTAAATAAAGACACCTTAATCTAATTTTTTTGGATTTTTATTAATAGATAAAATATGTACATAAATTATTAGGTCAAAAATAGCTAAAATATACAATATACAAAAGAGGCCCAAAAACCCAACTTTCACATATGAGCTTCGATTCACTTGAACTTGGTCTCGTTTTGAAGGTAATTGATTGTAAATTAGTTCAAAAGTGAGTAGGATTAAAACGGACACTGTATGAGGAAGATATGGGGCTTTTTGTCTGAAAATCCTGAAACTAGGGTTTGGATTTTTGGTCCACTTATTTGTGTTAGTTATTTTTTTGTATTTTTCCTTTATTCTTGTTAGTGATATGTACACGGTGGAAGTGGTTTTGAGTCATTCGGAGTTAGCATGAATGGGTTAAAAATATGGGAAGTTAGGCTATTTACAGGTCATTTTTGGCATGGATTTTTGGCTTCTTATTTTGTGCAGATTTTTGTGTTAAAATGTAATTCTTATAAAATCATGCACTAACGCTAATTATGCAGAATAGATGCAAGAATGCTGTTGATTTTGAGGATTTTGAGCTTAAGAAATGAGATTTAGAGTGATAAATACGAGATTCATAATCCCCCTATACTTAAACCATGCTCGTCCCTGAGCATCAAAAAGAAATGCCATGAGGTGAAATGAGATTGGGTTCCATACCAAGACCATGAGCTGAAGGTGAAAATGAATCTAAACTCAACCTTTGGATTATTTGTGTGTCGAAACTTCTGTGAGACTTAGAATTTAAAATCAACAGCCCTCAAGTTCTACACATCATTGCTACAGTTTCGGCTCAGAAGTCATCTTAGATCAATCATCTTCCCAAAGTATACCCTATTAACATTGAATAACCGACTCATGTGTGTGAAAGGTTTTAGCTCTTCCCATCAAGAATGCCGGACTACCGCGCAAAATTCCTTTCCAATAACTCGTCCTCGGGGAGTCAGGTATTTCCTTCGAAGGTCTGTCGTGCTGTGTTCACAATCGAATTGGGGGGAGAAGATAGAAGAAGGGGAAAAGAACTGGAGGGTGGCCAGTGTAGTCACCTCTCCTTGTGAAGATGGCCAGTGTAGCCGAGTCTCCACCAAGATCTGCAGGTTTCTTGAAGCTTGGACCTTTTTGGTCAGATTTTATTTGGTAGAATGCTTCTTTGTATTTGGAATTTTTGGTGGTTCTGCTTGGATCTTGTTGTGCCCCTACGGATATAGAATATTTTTATTTCCGTACATTTTTTTGGGGTCTTAGAGAAAAATTGTGCCCAGCCGTCCATCCCTTTTCCGAAGCTTTATTTCAACCCGTACTCCGGTCTTTAGATTTCCACGCTACCAGAAAAGAAACTCACACAGTCTTCTAACATCCCGTCTGAGTTGAGCTAAGTGCATAGTGCAAGAGTACAAATTAATTCCCTATTCCAGAGTCGTACCCAGAATGAAGAGACCAGGTTAGACACTAAGAGTCAAACGCTGCACATTGTCATGTGGAACTCAAAGAATTAAGTCAAAGACCTGAAGACTCTAAAATCCTATTTCTCGGTGAAGTTCCTCTGAAAATTAGGTGGATTAAGGTCAAGTCCAGATCACTCTCGGTTTCGGCTCATAACTCGATTCAGAACCCAAAGACTTTTCACATATGCAAATGCGATGCTTGGATGAAGTGCAGGTGTGTGAAATGCAGACACATTTTTTTCTTTTCTTTTTTTTTTTTGAAAATTTTTTTAATGCAAAAAATTGAATAAGAAGCCCCTTTTTTTTCAAAAATTTTGGGTACAGTCAATGTTAATGGCAAAACGTTTTTTTTGTGTTTTTTTATTAATCACCCACCCCGTAAATACATATAGACTTACGCAAAAGTACGAGGTATGGCTAAAATATATACAAAGTATATATACAGACCCCCCTATACTTAGCGAGTGCTGTGTCCTCAGAGCACAAGAGGCGTAAAGAAGACATAGCTCGGGCTAAGCGTAAGAGAGTGGAGAAAAAAAACAAGATTTACAGAATCGCCCCCCTATACTTAGATTGTGAATAGTGTAAGTATAGAAGAAGAGCGGAAAATAAGAAAAAATGAAGCGATCGGGGTTTGTGCATGAGGAGAGTATATACAGGTGGGTGTCGGTTCCCCCTATACTTAGGTTCTGGTCAGCCTAAGTGTAGAAGAAGGGTGGAAGTGAGGTGATTTGGAGGAGTGCGATGGGGGAAATGAAATATACAGGTGGCATCGGTCCCCCCCTATACTTAGGCCTTGGCCTAAGTAGAGGAAGAAGCTGTACAAGGAGACCGATGTGGTCGGGAGGGAGGGTGGGTAGCCGATGATTAAGGCGATTTTCGGCTAATCTTCTTGTGAGCCAGCGGTGGGAGATCGTAATGAGTTGGAGATGAAGCATATGATTCCCAACTATTATCAGTGTTATCCTCAAAAAATCATGATGGATAGTAGACGAAGTGTTTGAGTCAGATGAAAGATATCCATCATCGGAATTATCCTCAAAGGAATAATATTTGAAAGTGGACATACTCCAGATATTCATGTCTTTTTGTTTCTTCAATTGTTTCCTCAAGATTCGTTCCTTTTTAATTGGTTTGTCCTCAGATGAATATTCAGATACTCCGGTCTCAGTCAGTTCACAAGAAATAATTCCAGTGCACTTGTGGAAGGTAGGAGCATCAGCTTTTGATGAGTAATAATTAGGAACGGGAGTTGTCCAACGAGAATCGAATTTTGGATCCTTGCGAAGATATGGCTTTAGAGCTGCCGAACAGACTTCGCTCATGTAGACTACCTTTTCCGGACCTGATGAGGGATCATCAACCGATTCCTATTTCGAAAGATCAAAGGTGACTTTCTTTTTCTTGTTTCGTGAAGATGTCAGATCACTTGAGTATCCAGATGAATAGCCATTGGAATTCTTTTCCTTGGTCGGTTTTCGGGCTGCGTGTTGGTTCTTATGTCCTGAATGTTGGTGCACTCTCGATTTGGGAGGATTTGGTCAAGATAATCAGAGTAGGTTGCTTCAGGGTGCGACCATTCATATGTCTCAGGATTGTAGTAGAAGGATTTGTCTATTTTGAGATCCGCGAGAATTGAAATACCGGGGAGAGTTTCTAAACCAATAGTCTCATTAAAAAAGGCATTCTCAGGTGTAGCAGCGGGGAAGGGCTCTTCTACCGTTTCATGGTTGCAGTTGTTGGAGTTTTTGTGGGTTACCTCAGAAAATCGTGGTTCCTCAAAGACTGCGTCAGATCGAAGTGTTTCCAATGCCGTAAAACTGATTTCCTGGGTCTCACAATTGATATTGCCTTAGACAATGTTAAGAATGGCTTTCCGAGAATAATTGGAGACTGGGTGAATTCTCCTTGATGCTCAATACCAATGATCGTGAATTCTATTTTGAGCGGAGCACCTTGGAATATCATGATGACAGAAATGATTCCTCTCGGCCGCTTTATTGATCGGTCTGCCAATTGAACAATCTCTCGTATTTTTTCTGATTGGTCCGAGTTTGAGTTCGTGGAATACAGAGGTCGGGAGGATATTTATTGGTGAAGCATCATCAATTCGGGCATGGGTGAAAATTGTGTCTTTGATTTCGCAGTCAAATCTGGGCAACCGCTTCACTATGCGGCTCTTGGTTTTTCTCCTCAACACCAAGGAGGAGGCCATTGATAAGATATGTCTTTCAGTTTTTGTTCAAATCCTTCCCGACTTTTTGACGATTAATCTGTCCATTAGAAATTTCTTAAGGCCAGGGAAGTGTTCAATGGCCTTTATAATGGGAAGTTCAAAAATCAAGTATTTTTCCAGTGCTTCACGTAAAGCAGGATCCAAATTCTTCAGATCTTCTTCAGATTCAATTTTTATGAGATTTTCTGGATTTTCGATTTTTTTGGTGTTTTCGAATATTCCAATTTTTTTGATATTTTCTGTGTGGTGTGGTGATGTGGTGTCGTCCATAGATGAGAAGGGGCTTTGATATTCAGAGTATGGATCAGTGGCATACTCTTTCCTAGGGGAATAATAAGCAGAGGTGTTGATATTAGACTCATCCCTAGGTTTTTCAATATCCTCAAAATTTTCGTCATGAGATCCGATCATTTCCTCATTTAGTTTTATATTCGATCCACCATAGAATGAGATTACTCGGTCGGCAAATTTTTGAAATTTATCCTCCATCAATTCGAATCTGGTTTTTATCCTCGAAACATCATCCTCAAAATTCTGTTCATGATCAATAATGGGAGCAGTCGGTATGTGTTCAATAATTTCATCTTCCATTTTTCTGTATGTGCGGAGAGGAGAGTTTCTCGGACTGTCCGACATATGATCCTTATTTTCTGAAAATTTCTCCTAAAAAATTATGGAAGGAGGCTGCTCATATGGTCCAGGCATGTGTATTTGATCTGAGTAGAGTTCAATCCTTTGATCATGATTGGTCAGACCTTAATATTGTGGAGTCAGCATACATGGTTTATGTGCGTCTAGGAGGTCAATCCAGTCTTCTGTATGAGTATCATGTCTGACGAGGGAGCTATCATGGTCAATCCAACGCTGATGATCATTATGTGTGTGTCTTTCCATCTGAGTTTGGTTTCTCTGCCAGTCATGAGATTCGAAGGGATTTTGATTTTGAAATGTTTCATTAGCGAGAAACTGAGAATAAGGCGGTTCAGTCCAAGATGGTAAGTGGTCATGTCCGATTGGATGATTTGAGTAAGGATTTAATGAGGTGGCCGAATTCATTTGCGGTTGAAAGTTTCCCACAAATGTTGGAGGATTATTGAAAGAAGAGGATGTTGTTGATTTGGGCCTAACCGAGACAGATTTATTTTCATAGTGATGTTCTTTCATTTTTGAAGAAGTTGCAAGAAATGATGGGTTGGATCTGAAATTTGGAAAAAGTTCCATGATGAGATTTAAAATCAAGAGAAGAGAGAGATGATTGTATGGGCTAGAAATTTTATCAAATGTGCAGCTATTGATCTTCGATTATCGGTTCACGCACACCAATACAAACACAAATCAAACCCTGGGTTCACCAACTCACACAATGAAGCCGTAAGAGTTCGGCTATTATCTTTTCAATTTTAGTTGGTGATATAACAATCTTGGAAAATATTTAAGCGAGCTGTTAGGTGCCGAAATTTTCGTAATGACTGGCCCGAATTCTTCGACTAGTTGCACCTACTTTCAGCCAGTATGGGAGTAAGTATGGACCGTAGAATGGCTACCCGTTACTTGAGGATGGAGCCTTACGCAGTGTCCTCTAAACCACCCACTCTGCTAAGGAAATCCGGACTGTTTACCGGCTACCCGTAGATCCTCACTGAGAAGTAGCTAATCGTTTTTGGCAGAATCAGTAGTCAATTTGAAAATTCGGGTTTGGGCTCTAGCCTTAAGTGTCGTCTCTCGCTCACTCAGAAAAGTAAAGCATCCAAGGTCGGGGTTACTCTCCCGCAGAAATTCTTGATTTTATGGGTTCTTAAGATCGGCTAGATTTAACAGTCCCAATTTTAATTAGGTGATCACTGAAGAATTAAGTGAGCAAAATAATACGTCTACCGTCCAGTCCCAATTTCCTTTAGAATTATGTGATAAAACAAGAGGGAGAAAGTCGAGAAAAGCCGATGCACGTGGAAAACTATGATGAATGCTCAGTTAGAAGACTTACAGTGAATCCTCGCAATCTTCATGTGGGATGCTAGACAGAAATTTAAAATTATGCTATATGAAATGCAAGCCGATGAAAAACCACACCTAAGCAAAAAGTTCTATTAGCGGGAAAGAATTGAGTTAAATTTGGCTAAGTTGAACGATCTATGTGCTTCTCAATTAACAGTGCAGTGCGGCTTAATCCTACGAGCATAATCAAAAAATTAAATTGCTCTGAGAGCCATATGTGCAGGTCTATCCTATTCGCCACTCAAGTCGAGCCCCACCCTCACCGGAGAGTGAAACAGGCCATGACACACCACAGAATACAGTTAGAGGTCTTGCTACACACGCGAGCGTCCAAACGTACACCAATAGAAATAAACAATTAATTACAAAAAATTTAAAAATTGCAGGAATTAAAAACCTAGACTGTACGCTCTCTCACGACTCGACTCGATCTTAAATTAATTGCAGATTTTAGGAGGTCGGTGAAGATGCCTTAGTTTTTGAAAAACCGCTCCACGTATGCCGTGTACCTCACAAGAAAAATAAGAGAGACAATGTAAGAGAGTGACTAAAAAATAATTAAAAAAATAAATAAAAAATAAATGCTGAAAATAATTACAGGAAAATAAATGGAATTTACAACGAGAAATTCGGGGGTCAGACTACCCGAATGCGGAAAACCGAACGAAAATTTTTAAGACAAAAATCTAAGCCGTTTGCATCCCCGGCAACGGCGCCATCTAACGAGTCCGATATTGCAGCGTTTAAAAATGTGTTTTTATCGTGTCGTGCGTTGTAGGCGGCAATCGGATACGATCAAGAAAATAACCACGGAAATTTAATCAATTTTAATCAAGTGTGGTTTTATGTTTGTTTTACTTGGGCAAGTCCCAAGGTCGATCACAAGGAGGTAAATGAACAACTTAGAGAAATGTCTATCAAAGTTCGTGTTCGATTTTCGAGGCGGTTTTGTTTTTGGAATTTTCAATGCAATAAAGGGTGCAAAATGCAAATTTGGCCTTATTTTAGGGACTAAAATGTAAATTTCGACCAAACGATGTCCGAAAAATATGAAATTAGGCCAGATGTAAATTGAGATGAAATGAGCGCACTATAATTTTTTTGGAATTTTTGGATGCAATATAAATTTTTTATGGATTTTTAAATGCAAACAAAATGATTTTCAATATTTAATTATAATAAATATTAAACCTACTTATCTTCAAGAAATAAAATTATCTAAGATCTATCACTAGGTGACGGATCTCAGAAAAATCCTAAACCTCAAAAATGTGGGGTTCAATACCTATTAAAAATTAAATACTAAAATATGCAAGATGATTTTTATAGAGCGAACTATGCATGCAAATTCAATTCTTTTTGGGCACGATGTTAAGAACAATTAACTCTACAATATGTGATTTTTCAGGAATTTTCAGAGCAACGGTTAATCAAATATGAATTTAAGAGTGCAAGATGGGCAAAATATACAACTTTTCACCAAACAATTATTTATTAATTACCCATCAATCATAAAAAAGTCCACAATATGTCAAAATGTAGAGAATTAGTCAATAAACATTGTGCTATTTTTAGATTAATAAAATGCTGCAATAAAGAGGTCAAAACAAGGGGGAAACACAGGGGTACGAGTGCAATGAAAATAAATATAAAATGCAAAGGTTTTTTTTAATTACCGATAATTTGGGGGGAGTTTCTGCAAAATCTCCAAGGGGGCACGTGGGAGTTTCTACAAAATCTCCAAGGGGGCACGTGCGCTTGGAGTGGCTGAATTGCGGTGCGATTATTCGAAGAAGTCGGGAGTGGCTTTGCAAGAAGACCCCTCGCTCACGTGCACAACACGTGAGGAGGGTCTCGGGCCCTCCACCCAGTGGCTGCGGCAGTGGAGCGGAGCTTGCGGCCGTGCGTTGGCCGTGCTCCAGTCGTGGAAGGCGGTGCTGGATCGAAGAGGGTGGTCGAGGGCCGCTCCTGGTGGCGCGGGAGCTCGGCTGAGGGCCACCGGAGGATGACGTGGCAGCGTAGAACGGCGATGAAGAAGCTTGCGACAGTCGTGGAAGATGAAGGACAGTCGTTGGCTGGAGGCGTAGATGGCTGGAGTTCGATGAAGCGGTAGCATGGTGTAGACGATGGTGGAGGTCCAGCTGTTGACGAAGGCTCGGAGATATCGGAGACGATCGGGGAAGATGCTGGCGGCGGAGTCGTAGCTTGAAGAAGGCGTTGGCGGTGGAGAAGACGTTGGCGGAGATGAAGGTCGTAAGTGAAGCTCGACAGGAACCTGGAGCAGAAGGGCACGCGGAGGAGAAGATCCGTGGCTGCAACGAGGGCCGGGGGGAAAGTGGCCTCGGATCTCGTCGACGGCGAAGCTCCGGATTGTCACCACCGGGCTTCGCCTGAGGCTGTCGGCAGATTCGGTGGCGTTGGTAACTAGGCTCGATGGCGATCGAAGGAGGCCGGAGCAAAGGCACGCACGGAGGCGGCGCTGCGACGAGCTTTGGGATGCTCGGATCTTGCCGGAGAAGCGACGCGTTGCTGTCACCGCCACAAAGGAGCTCCGAGGTGCAATCGGTGGATACTTTGGCATTTGGGGGCAGCGGAGTTTTTATAGGCTAAGAGGGTCATCATCTATGGAAGGAGGGAATTGGGAAGGCGGCACGAGATCGCAGGACGAAGGAGGATTTGATTGCGAGGATCGCCGATGGTGGCGGCGGCGAGATTTGCGGCGAAATCGCGGGGAAGAAACAGGGGCGGTGGCATTGGTTCCAGATTTGGGAAGAGGGCTCCCCTTTCCTCAAGGAGAATGGGGATTCAATCCAACAGGAGGTAGAACCCTCCTGCCACCTTCATCCCACCGATTAAATCCGGCAGGAGGTAGAACCCTCCTGCCACCTTCATGCCCCCCAAGGAGGCCTTAGTACGAGCTAGCTCAACACCTCACGATGCTTACACCGCCCACCTATCAAAGTCGGGTCTAGCCCAACCGCCTGCGAAAAGCCGGTCTCAGAATGGGGTAAATACCCCGTTATCTACTTGATTTCCCGTCCCCCAAGAGGGGGGGATACGGTCATGATACCAGAGGTAGAAGCCGAGGAAGATGACCAGCGGCCGTCCGATCGGCCAAGATCGGACGGTCGCGATCATGCCACGTGGCGGGGAGAGTAAGAGAAAGGGGGCACGTGCGGAGCACGTGCGCTCCTTATGATTATTTTTATTTTTTATTATATATTTTTTAATAAAATGAATTAAAATAAAGCCCAAAAATGGCTGACACGTGGCAGCACCAGGTGCTGCCACGTGTCAGCACCAGAAAATTCGAAAATAAAAGATTTTGTAAAATCGATATAAAATAGTAAATGACCTCGGATCAAAAAAGTTTCTTCACGAAAATTGCTCGTCTTGATGACATCTACAACTTTCATGAAGACATCAAAAACAAAATCGATCATTTGCATAAAGAGGTGTTTTTGGGGTATCCCATGTACATAGAACACCTTGATTTTGGGGTTTTGTAATTTTTATGTCATTTTTAAGAAAGATAAAAATCCACAAAAATATGGTAAAATCAAGAGTAAATATAGACACCTTAATCTATTTTTTTGGATTTTATTAATAGATAAAATATGTACATAAAATATTAGGTCAAAAATAGCTAAAATATACAATATACAAAAGAGGCCCAAAAACCCAACTTTCACATATGAGCTCCGATTCACTTGAACTTGGTCTCGTTTTGAAGTTAATTGAATGTACATTAGTTCAAAAGTGAGTAGGATTAAAACAAACACTGGATGAGGAAGATATGGGGCTTTTAGTCTGAAAATCCTGAAACTAGGGTTTGGGTTTTGATCCACTTATTTGGGTTAGTTATTTTTTTATATTTTCCTTTATTCTTGTTAGTGATATGTACACGGTGGAAGTGGTTTTGAGTCATTTGGAGTTAGCATGAATGGGTTAAAAATCTGGTAAGTTAAGCTATTTACAGGTCATTTTTGGCATGGATTTTGGCTTCTTATTTTGTGCAGATTTTTGTGTTAAAATGTAATTCTTATGAAATCATGCACTAACGCTAATTATGCAGAATAGATGCAAGAATGCTGTTGATTTTGAGGATTTTGAGCTTAAGAAATGAGATTTAGAGTGATGAATACGAGATTCATCAATCCGTTGCTAGCGCTTTGGAGGCGTCCGAGGCTGAAGGTCCGGATGCATGGTCTAAGATGATCTAGGCCCTCCGATAAATCTTGATCCAATGGTTGAAAATTGGGCGAAGAAGACCGAGCCTAGATCCTGTGTATTCCTTATCTAAGGGCCCCTGTACGTCGAGTTCTTCGGCTTGACTGGGGATTTTGCTACTCCCTTGGAAGGTGGTGGCCAACACATGGCCGTTGGTCGCCGATGGCAGGCGATGATGCTTGCTCCCTGGTGGCTACTTGATGCACGGAGGATTGGTGAGCAGAGGTGAAGGACCTGTTGGTGGTGATCAGAGCAAAGATGGTGATAGGTTGCAGAGATAGAAGGGAAAGTGGAGAGGCATGTCAATGGAGTTTGATGATTCAAGATCAAAGAGGGGTGCAAGGAGAACGATGACGACAAATAGAAAGATAGGAAGAAGATGCGTGAGGTGGAATATGAAACGAAGAAAGGTTAATGGCCGGGGGTTTGGTGGAGAAGGGGATCTCGACTCTGGTGATCACCTCATTCGCGGGCGTGGCAAGACAAAGCTGGGATGACTGGGGCAGCGACAAAAACAGAAGAAGGACCTCCTCTGGATCTCGCCTTGAGATCTTTGCTTAAGAGGGGAGGTTTGTCACCACCTCCTCTCCGAGCTCTCTCTCTCTCTCTCACGAAGGTGATCACCTGGTGGTTTAAATAGGGAGTCGAGAGGCAGAGGCCGAGGGTTATGGGGAGTTTAGCGATGGCATGCATGGTCACAGGATAGAGGGGGAAGGGGTTTGGGTGGTTTATTGATGTTAGGGAAAGAGAGAGAGAGAGATAGCTAGAGGGGAGGAGGGAGTTGTGATTTGATCGGGCAGTAGTTAGTGGGTCAATGATGAGAAGAGGTCAAGATGGAGTTGTCTATCGGGATAGGGAATGTCGAGACCATTAGAGGCGATAGGTTCTGAAGATAGGGGAAGAGATAAAGATGGTTAGGGTTTGTCAATGAAGAAGGGATGTGGTTGAGTGGAGAGGGTGACAAGAAGGCATGGTTGCAGGTGCGGTGGAGGTGCAGGTGCTCACGGACAGATGAGAACTGTCGGTCGGGAAGACGAAGCAAACGAGGGTTGCGCAACAGGAGGATCGGTGGCACTAAGGAAAAAGGACCCTCACCTGATGGGCACGTGAGTATGGGGGAGATGGACTTACGTGCAAAGCACGTGCAAGGGCAACCAAGGAGAATCACGTGCTATGCACATGGAGAGAGAGAGAGGAAAGAGAATGGATGTTGAACATGCCCAGATGACCCAATGGCATGATGCCACGTGGCTCGATGTTGACCTAGGAAAGGCTTATTAGTAAAGATAAATAGATAAGGGATATCAAATGGACTCAAATGAGAGAACGCAAAAATAAAAAAATGTATATCTAAATGCAAGCTATAATGTTCATGAAGGACTCGAATGCAAATGAAATGATCCATGCAAGTTATGAATATCTTTGTGATATTTTATGTATATAAAATACATTTTTTTAGTTTTGCAATTTTTATTTGATTTTCTAATGATAGATGCATGCAAAAATCAAACATTTATAAAATAATGCAATGAACTCAAATGACATTTTTTTGGTTTATAGGTTTAAAAAGGCCAGAAAAATTAGGGAAGTTAGTTATGCACATGTAGATTAGGTCGATCAAGTCAGAATCTGTCTTTTTTTATGGATTTTCTGTTTTTTTTGGATTTTGGATTTTGTGTACTGTATGAGAGAGATATTAACGTTTTCGTCCATCTTTCTTGAAAATAGGGTTTGAGATTATTTCACATATATACAAGTTAGTATTTTTTTAGGAATTTTCATGGATTAAGGTTACTGGTATGTATACAATGAAGTTTGTTCGATATTATTTGAAATTAGCATCAATTGATTAAAAAATGCATGAACTTAGGTGAAATATGAAGATATGTGAATGCATGAATGAATGCTAATTTTTGCAAATTAATTATGAGTGCATGAAAGTTGATTTTATGAAGTTAACAAGTAAATGATCCTAAATTCTCAGGACGAAGCTCTATTTTTAGCTAATTAGAGAGATGAATCACAGATTTATCATCCCTCCTATACTTAAACCTTGCTCATACCCAAGCAACTAAAGATGAAATGAGGTGAAATGAGATTGGGTTCCATACCAAGATCATGAGGAAAAGGTGAAAATGGAGCTAGACCTGACCTTTGGGTTAATAGTTTGGCGAAACTTCAGTGAGAATTAGGGTTTTAAAATCAACAACCTTCAAGTTCTACACATCATTGTAACAATTTCAACTCAGAATTTATCTTAGATCAATCCTCCTCCCAAAGCATACCCAATGAACATTGAATTACCATCTCATGTATGTGAAAGTGTTAGCTCTTCACATCAAGAATGTCAGACTACCATGCAAACCTCCTCTCCAATAACTCCTCCTCGGGGAGTCAGGTATTTCCTTCTAAGTTCCGTCATTCTGTGTTCACAATCGAAGGGGGATTTTTTTAGAATGGGGGGGGGAGAACTGGAGGGTGACCAGTGTAGTCATAACTCCTTGTGAAGATGGCCAGTTTAGCCAAGTCTCCACCAAGATATGCATGCTGTCTTGAAGCTTGGACCTTTTTGGTGGAATGTTTATTTGGTCGTTGGCTTCTTTTAGTATGGATTTTTGGTTGCTCTGCATGGATATTTTGTGCTACTACGGATATAGAATCTCTCTTTCCGCACATGTTTTGAGGTCTTAGAAAAATTGTGCCAGCTGTTCATCCCTCATCCGAAGCTTTATCTCAAACTGTACTCCGGTCTTTAGATGTCCATGCTACCAGAAAAGAGACTCACCCAGTCTTCCAACACCCCGGCTGAGTTGAGTCAAGTGCATAGTACGAGAGTACATATTAATTCCTTATTCAAGAGTCGTACCCAGAATAAAGCGACCAGGTTAGACACTACGAGTCAAAGTCTGCACATTATCATGCAGAACTCGAATAATTTATTCAAAGACTGAAGCTTCTAAAATCCTATTTCTCGGTGAAGTTCCTCTAAAAATTAGGTGGATTAAGGTCAAGTCCAGACCATTCTTGGTTTCTGCTCATAACTCTGTTCAGAACCCAAGGGTTGTTCACCAATGCGAATGCATGTAGTGTTGGATGAAGTGCAAATGCATGAAATGCAAACATACACTTTTTTATTTTTGAATTTTGTGATTTTTTTTGATTTTTATTGTTTTTAGAAAGATTGTTACCCACTCTGTAAATAAAATATAGACTTACACGAAAGTACGAGCTATGGGTAAAATAAATACAAAGTATACGCCCCATATAACCGAATGATTATTATGTGTAAACAACAGAGCTAGCAAATTCAAGGATGGACATGTGCATAGTCAAATCTGATAGAGAAACATGATTCCTGGTTATGATTGAGAATTTACTACTTGAACCATCCCCAGCTCGGGATAACTCTCTCACCGCATACAATCCATTTTCCTTTGACTAGACCTATGAGGCCAGAGTCAAGGAAATAATACTCATGACCCAACCAACACCACTGAGAATGCCTATTACTTGGCTCCGGAATACATGCGTGAGTCACAACATGTCAAGTACAGTCAATCATCTTCGAGTCATGAGACGATAGTGGATGACATAACTAGAATCAATCAGAGAGCCGATGCTTTGACAAAACAACTTGATAATGCCATCCTTATAGTAAAGGACATAATAAAAATCCAAGGAGAAGTGAGGATCACACAGAACGAACCCGAGGCACATTTAGTGTAAAATTTTCAAACACATACACCTCAGGTGCCACAAGCATCTGACCAATCTACTGACCATTAAAAATTCTAAAAAAAGTAGAAAAAAATATAAAATTCAAAAATTGGACAACATTGATATGGAAGCATTTTGTAAAAGTTTGATCTTAGAGCTTCCATTAATCAAGACCAAAGAGTATGTGCCCAATCTTCAGAGATTTGTAAAGAGTCGATTATCACCCAAGAAGATGAGCAAAAAGAGATCTAGAACCAAATTCCATTTAATCACTATGTCCAGTTCGATGGTGATGACCAAGAAGAGCAAAAGCCGCAGAGTAAAAATGTTAATGAGTGTTACTTGTGAAATTGAGAACATTGAATTTACCCATATTTGGATTGACGATGACTCAATCTTGAACATTCTCCCAAAGTCCGTGTTTGAACGACTCGAGCTCGGACTGCTCGAAAAGACCAGAGTGATCATTCAATTTCCTGACCGATCCACAAAAAGACCGAAAGGAATTGTTTCTGTTGCCATGAACTTCCAAGGTGTCAAACTTGGAGTGGAATTCATTATCCTGGACATTGAGCACCAAGGAGAGTTGTTTGAGCCTCCCATCATTCTAGGAAAGACATTCTTAGCCTCTGCTAGAGCGACTATCGATTGTGAGACTCAAGATATTAAATTCTAGAATCATAACCTTAATGATCAAACTCTCAAGGACACACCTAACCCTGAGATAATCGAACATGAAATCGATAGTCGTGATTAGGAGACTACCACTTCACATTATCAGACCTCTTCTCATGAAACACAAACACAAACCCTAGGAGAGACACCTGAGAAACTGACTATTGAACCAAACTTTGAGTCTCACCAACCTGACACCACTCCCATGATGAATCCAGATATAATAGCTTATGAGGAATCAAACAATGTTTAAGAGGATTATCACGATTATCTTAGTAATCCAATTTTTTAGGCAGTTGTAATTCATGAAATATTGGAACCTATCAAATAGCCGACTCGAGAAATCTCTTATGTCACCAAAACTCCGAAACATCAAAAGCTGACCTATTCTATCAAATCAAACACATCCGAATCACCACACCCAGACACAATTTTTTCAGACAACCTTGATCATTAATGTGATTCCACACAAGCGAAGTCGACTTCAAGCACCACAGGCACACCATACGCAAGATGTTCGCTGACCAGAGAAGAATATTACAATGATTATTCATATGATGAGGACATGATTGTCAACATCTCCCCTCATGGACCGCCACCAAAAGAGACAACCAGGACCAAATTGACCAATTCCGATAAGCCGGTTGCTCTATCCTCTAGTCAGCTATTTGGTAAGAAGAAGGAGCGCACTGATCCATCGAGGCATTCCCCTGAAAACCTTAAGCAGTATCATTCTCATCTTCCTCTTGATGCTTCAAATTCTAGAAAAGCAACTAAGAGAGTTACCTTTGACATAACTAGGAAGGAATTTTTCGAGAATCCCTCGTCATGTCCGGATGAGGAGATCTATATGAGTGAGATATTTCGGATGCTTTGGAGCTTATCAAATAAAGCAATCATATGTTGACTCATGTTAGACTTTCCCCACCCCTCACTATTATTTTTCTAGGGCCGTGATGAATCTCGTATTCATCATGCTAAAAACTCCTTATTAAAATCCCTGCTTAAACAAGCCAATAAAAATATCCTTTAAAACTCTATTTTTATCATGTACAATATTGTGTATAATTAACCCTTAATTATTGTGTATTTAGTTGCCCTTATTTTTTTGTAATTATTTTATAACTCAAAAACCCCTAAAAATTAGGTAGATAAATTGTCTATAATTCACTGACCTTTAAAACCACTAAAAAAATACAAAAACAATTCAAAACCACAAAAATCAGTGTTTTTATCCCCTTAAAAATACCCCCAAAAATAGCTTTTGTACAGATGACCTCTTTTGGCTTTTTGCCCGTAAGGGTAATAGGCCGTACCAGGCTTTTGAAAGTTGTAGATCTCGTCGAGACGAACAACTTTCATGTTTTGACTTTTTCCAAATTCAGCCTCTAACTATTTCTTTTATATTTTTCTTTGTTTTTATTTATGAATTGCTCTGATTGGGCCACGTGGCGCCCTCTGGGCCGCCCACGTGGCCCGCTTCATCTTCCACCACCCGGCCCTCTCCTGGGCCGTTGGATCATTTCAACCCCGCCTCCATCCTCACCGTTCATCACGCATCATCCCTCAGCCGCCCGATCTGATCTGAGATCAGATCTCCACCACTACATTCCGCCTCATCCACAACCACATGATCAACCCTCTCATCCACGGTCCTCCACCTGCCACGTCACCCCTCCATCTCAGCCCTCCGATTCTGCTAACCATCCAATGCCCCTCAGCTTGCCACGTCACCTCTTCACCTTCCACCGTTAGATCTATCCCATCAATCGATCCTGACCGTTCCCTAGCGCCCTTTTTCCCTCCGTTGGATTAGATCGTAGGATCTAATCTCCTCCCTCCGTCCGCGCCTCAATCCCAGCCGTTGGATCGCAAGATCCAACGGCTCTCCATCATCTCCTACCTCCGAAGACACCCCGACTCCAGGCGTAACGCCTCTCCGACTCACCGCCCCTTTCCATTTTTAGCCACCGTACCAACCACCCACCTCCACTCGTAACGCCTCCCTCTCGCAGCCCGTACTTCCGCCTTCCTCGCGCCACCATCCACTTCCCTCGCCGTTACCCCCCTCTCCATTAACACCTCAATCAAAATCACTCCGCTCCACTGTAACGTCCAACCCCCTCCGCCTATTTAAAACCTCCCCCGTCACCGGAGTCACTTGTCCACCATTATTGGGTGTCACCCTAGCTCCCTCCGCCCCTCCGGTGATAGCGGAGTGGCGGAATGATGAGGCAACGATGGGTTTCGCCTGGTGTTGACCCGTGGCTTCTCCGCCGCGTAGCGCCGCCATTGAGCGCCGCCGAGCACCGGGGAACGGTCGCCCCCGTCGTGCGAAGACCCGGGCTTCTATTGAAGCTCAGCCCAGGCCACCTCCTCCACCGGTTCCTCTCCAACCAACAGGTCATCACCTTCCGCCTTCTTGTCTTCGAATTTTGCCACTCATCTCCGACCGATTCACCCTCATCTGAGCTCCTTGTCAGCTCCGCCCGACCACTCGCATCTTCGCCGACCACCCTTCTCTCCTCCAGAACCCCCTCACGCCTTGACCCAACTCCTTCGCCGTCACAACGGAAGAGAGACCAGAGCCGCCACCTTCTCCGCCTTCACCTGGCTCCCATCTCATTCCACTCGCTCCACTTCACATCACGATTGCTTCGGCTACATCTAACGTTTGCAGGTCCTTCGATCGTCAATGGCCGGAGATCACAACGAAGCTCTTTCTAGCTCCTTGCCTCCGGCGAAGCTTCATCGACTCCAAGTTCTGACCACGCCTGGAGCATCGCCGGAGTTCCACCGTCTTCGCGGGGTCCCCAGCTATCTTCCCCGATCATCAACGGACCTCGCGGGGCACGGCGGAGCTCCATCGAGTCCATCGGAGACCCGCCTTCTCCATTTGATGAACGCAAAATTCGCCTCGATAATAAATATATCTTAAGTCGTAGTATAGGAGGCGAATTTTGTTCAGCAAAGACCACAGTCTTTGAATGCTGTGGAATATTTATGCTTGGCAAGTCTACCAAGGTCGAACACAGGGACACAACTGCTTAATTATGGCTTTTGAATTTTGATTCGTGAAGTTCAATGTCAATTAATCTCAATTTCAGGTCCATATGCAACTTATAAGGTATGATGAATCTCGTATTCATCAGGCCGACTCCCCTGGTCCCATTCAATACCCGAAACAATTTGTTATGACCATACTATTACTTGTTCATCAGAGTATACATACGAGGACGAATCAATTAACACTAAGACTGAGCGAACTTTGAGAAAACAACTTAAGAATAGAAATAGTTGGAGTGCCTCCACCTTTCAGTATTATTCTTCTGAGGACAACTCCGACGATGGCTGGGAAACTTCTACTTTGTCTTCTTTCTAAAATTATTCCCTTCCACCACATGCTTCTAAAAAGATCGACCATAAACCTCCTTGATCATTGGCCATACTCCCTCCCGCTCCATCAGTTCTCTTGTACATCTTTTTCCTATACCTAAGCCAAAGCCTATGTATAGGGGAGGGGGAGCGATGCCATCTATATTTACTCATCATTCTATTCCACACTTACCCATGCTCACTATTTTCATTTTCTTTTTCACTCTCCTACGCTTAGCTCGAGATATGGCTTCTTTGCGCTTTTTGTGCTCTGAGGGCATAACACTCGCTAGCACCTAGCAGAAAGTTCTATTAGGCAGGAAGAATTGAGTTGAATTTTGACTAGGTTGAACGATCTAAAAGTGCATCTCTATTAAGTGCAAAGTGTGGTCTTAAGTTCTACGAGCACAAGCAACAAAACCTTTGTATCTCTAATAGCCGCTTATGCAGGTTTAACCTACGAACTACTCAAGTTGGTCCCCACCCTCACCAGAGAGGGAAACAGGTCCCACACACCACAAGAAAAGTCCACTCCTGTTTACATGTGTGAGATTCCTAATAGAAATCGCTATAAATATGCAATTAATTACAAATTAATAGAAACGAACACTCTCTCTCCAAAAATAAGAAAATAAATTCTTTGTGCGTCCAGTAGATTCGAGTTGCGTCAGCTTCCAAGAAAGCCACTCCAAGTCCACTAGGTACCTAGCACAAAAATAAAAGATCAAATATTAGAGAGATGTTCATAGAAAAATATACAATAAAAAAATGCTTGAAAAATAAATGGAAATATAAATACAAGAAAATCAGGGGTGGAAAACCAATAATCCAAATTATCTAAAAATTATTTACCAAACTGTATACCTCCTCGGCAATGGCACCAATTAATGAGCTGAAATCCCTATGTTAATTTTGTGGAATTAGCAAATAAAATGTCGAAGTTGTTGTAGTTGATAAATTCAATGATTCGTCAATAGTGATCACACCAAGGAATGATATGGGAAATCAAGTCTCAATGCGATCAAAGTATTTATTTTACTTCAGTAAGTACCAAGATCGAACTCATGGAGGTAATATGAAGGTCTAGGATTAATAATTGAATAATATATGAAGTTAGGTTTTCAAAGGGAGACCAAGTATTTTTTTCGGTGTTTTTACCTTTTTCAGCTTTTTATGGATTTTTGTTTAAAGATGTAATTATTTACGAAATGCAAACATGATGCATGAATTTGCAAAATAATTTTAATGTGTATAAAATAATGCTATGTTGTGAGATGAGAGAAATAAAATAAATTTATTTTTTTTATGATTCTAAAATTATGTAATAATGTGATGAAATGATTGTGCAAAGTGATGGATGTGGAGCAGCAAGTCAGACCAAGTCAAGCCAAGCTAATCAAATAAATTCAAGTTCCCTCCTTTCTGATTTAATTAATGGTTCAAATAATCTCCTAAATAAATCCCCTATCTAATCACAAATTAATGAGCCATGAAAGAAATCAATATCACGAATAATTGTGCTCACAATATAAGAAATGGTCCCCTCAAATAATTAATGTCAAATATTGTATCAAGAGTGAAATTTCAGTGTTTATATGATAGTTGATCAAATAAGCTTCAAAACAACACCAAGTGCGAAAAAATCTGATCACATATGCTCAAGTTATTAATAGTTGAAGTTCAGGGGCTAAATATTAATAAAATAAACAAAATAATAACAAAAAACCTTTCAGAAGTACTGATATGCAATTTTGCGAAACCATTTGAGCTTTTGTGATATTTACCCCTAGTGGGGGTATGTATGAAGATACTAGAAGCTTGGAGGGTGCGCTTGCAATTTTTCCATGCACGCGCGCGTGTTGCACGTGACTGGGATCTCCTATTGATTTCCAGGAGCTAGAGGGTGCTATGCCGCAAATTGTACAGTGCACATGCATTGGACACGTGAAGAGGCAAGCTTGGCGGTTGAAGGCGGTTTGGGTATCTGATGATTCACAAATTGCCCTCTTTAATTGGTGTTAATTAAGCATTTAAATCAATGAATGCGTCATTTCGTTGTAGGCGGGTAATCAGAATCAATCAA
Organism: Ottelia alismoides; assembly: GCA_037367405.1. NCBI lineage: Eukaryota > Viridiplantae > Streptophyta > Magnoliopsida > Alismatales > Hydrocharitaceae > Ottelia > Ottelia alismoides. The sequence continues at coordinate 34,537 of JAZKJV010002936.1, forward strand.
GAAATAACCACTTAATAATTTAATCAATTTAAATTGAAGCGGTTTTATGTTTATTTAGATTGGGCAAGTCCCAGGGTCAAACTCGAGGAGGTAAAGGGAACAACCTAGGTTAATGTCTATCAAATTTTATGCTCAGTTTTCAAGATAATGTAAAATACAATTAATTCTATGATATGTGAATTTTTGGCAATTTTTGGAGCTATGATTAATTTAATATGAGTTTCTACGCACAGATTGGGTAAAATAAGAAATTTCCCACACAAATATTAATTATTAATTAACCATTGAGAATAAAAATGCAATAGTCATGCCACAATGTAGAGAATTAATTGAACTACAAGATGCAAATTTTTGAATAATAAAAAGATGCAAAAACATTGCTAAGATAATAGATAGAAGTCAGAGTTCTTTTTGTAAATTAAAATAATGAAATAAATAAATAAAATGCAAAGAAGTGACCTAAGTGTCATTTCCTATCCTCTGAAGGGGGTTACTTGCAAAATTTCCAAAATTCACGTGCGATGCACGTGACATTTGGGTTGGGGCTCTCTATGCAATCTGGGGAAACTCCAGGGGCATCTACGCAAAAGACCCCCAATGCACGTGCCACACACGTGCGTGGGGGGCTCGGGTTTCGTGTACTCGGCGGCTGGTGGAGGAGAGCAGCTCGTGGCATGGCGACGACAAGGCTCCACGACGGTGGTGAAGGCAGAGTTCCGATCCTGGAGAGCGGTTGCTGCGTGGGAGCGCAACGGGTGGAAATCGACGAGGTAGGAGGCACCACTACTGCTGGTCGTGGAGGTCAAGCATAGAGGTAGAGCGCTAGCAGAGGAGGGTGGCGGCTTTAGTCAGGGGCAAAGCATGTCATGGAGGTGAGCTGCAGGCAGACTTGGGCGAGGCCTCCTAGACTTGTGGCCGAGTTGAGGAAGCACGAGCTGGATAGGCTGCTGGACCTGGAGACGAAAGTGGAGGCGTCATGGTTGATCGATGGAGTGACTGGTCGAATGAGTGTGGAGGAGGAGACGCTTTGATGATGAAGACTCTTGGCTACAACCGGGATGCGGTGCTGAAGCAGGGAGCACTATCGATATCGATGTGATTGGCGATGGTGGATGGAAGTCAGAAGGGAAGCGCTCAACGGTGAGGATGACAGAGCTAGGTAGATTGGAGGAGGTCCGCCACACTGCAACAAGATTTTAAACCTCAAATCTCACTGTATTAGAGAAGCATGATGGCGTTGTCACCGTTTCCTGCGTGGCTCTGATGTGTAACGACGGATGGTCGGGATGTGTGACTGTGATGATTGTTAAATATGGTTGCAAAGGCGGCCACGATTGGGGATTGGGATCAATGGGGATTGGACGAGGGGATGATTGGGTGTGATTGGAGATCGGGCGAGGATGGATTAGGAAGGGGTGCTCGAGACTAGCGGATGAAACAGAGATTGGAGGGCGGCACAACCATAGATGGAAAGGAAGGAGGTTGACCAGATCTGGAAATGGGGCAGGATGACAACACGTGCCGGGCATGTGCGGTGGAGGCACATGACCAACACGTGGCAAATGTTTTTTTTTTCATTCATTATTTTTAGTTTTTTTTAATAATAATCGAATATATAAAAGCCAAAAATGAGTGACACGTTGTGGCTCCAAGAGCTACCACATGTCAGTTCCAAAAAAATGGACAAATAAAAGGCAAAGATAATTAAAAAAGAAATAGAAAATGACCTCGAATTAAAAACGTTTCTTCACAAAAGTTGCTCATCTCAATGAGATCTACAACTTTCTGATGAAACTAAAACCACAACCGATCACTTGCACAAAGTGATATTTTCGGTGGTTCTCTATGTACATAGAAAACTAGATTTTTGGGGTTTTGCATTTTTTGATTTTTATTTAAGATAAAAATCATAAGAAAATAAGACAAAATCAAGGACAATTATTTAAACATTAATATAGTTTTTTTGGATTTTTAATAATTAAGAAAACTGAGAAATAAAATAAAGTACAATGAAGACAACTTCTGTACATATGGTTAGTGAACACTCAGACTCGGTTAATTTCTTTGATTTCAAACTCATTTTGGATTTGGATTTTTATGCATTTTAATAAAACTTTTGTCAAAGAAAATAAATGAGAAAGAAATAAAGTACAAGGGGCTAAATATGTACATAAAATAATAGGTCAAAATAAGGTAAAATACATAATGTACAAAAGAGGCCCAAAACTCAACTTTTACATATGAGCTCCGATTCACTTGAACTTGGTCTTGTTTTGAAGGTAATTGGATGTACATTAGTTCAACAATGAGTAGGATCAAACTGGAAACTGTATGAGGAAGATATCAATGTTTTAGTCAAGAAATCCTAAAATTAGGGTTTGGGTTTATTTCTCAATTATTTCAGTTAGTGATTTTTTGTATTTTTCCTTTATTCTTATTAGTCATATGTATATAGTGGAGTAGTTTCATGTCATTTGGAGTTAGCATGAATTAGTTAAGAATCGGGGAAGTTATCTTATTTAAAGGTCAAATGGACTGGATCTCTTGGCTTCTTATTTTATCTGCAGTTGTTATTTACATATGCATGGATGCTAATTATGCATAATAATTGATAAAATGCAGATGGATTTTGGGGAACCGAGCTTAATTAATCACTTTTAGAATGATGAATCACAAATTCATCAGTATCAAACCTCCCCGCATCCACTGCTGAAGCTTTGGATGCATCCGAGGCTCGAAGCCCGGATGCAGAGTCTGAGATGGTCTATGCTCTCTGATGAATCTCGATCCAATGGTTGAAATTGGGAGAAGAAGAACGTCCCAGATTTATTATATTCCTTATCTAAGGGACTCTATATGTCGAGTTCTTCGGCTTGGAGGGGATTTTGCTGCTCTCGTAGAAGGTGGTGGCCGACATGCGACCATCGGTCATCAATGACGGACGACAGGTCTCACTCCCTGGTGGCTACTTGATTCCTAGAGGATTGGTGAGCAGAGGCGAAGGATCCATTGGTGGTGGTTAGAGCAAAAATATTGGTAGGTTGCAGAGATAGAAGGGAAAATGGAGAGGCACGTCGATGGAGTTTGATGATTCAACATCAAAGAGGGGTGCAAGGTGAACAATGGAGATGGACGGAAATATAGGAAGAAGATGCGTGAGGTGGACTATGGAATGAAGAAAGTTTAATGCCTGGGGGCTTGGAGGAGAAGGGGATCTCGACTCTGGTGATCACCCCAGTCGTGGGCGGGGCGCGACAAAGCTGGGCTGACTGGGGCAACAACAGAAGAAGAAGAAGGCCCTCCTCTAGATCTCACCTTGAGATCTTCGCTCAAGAGGGGAGGGTTGTCACCACCTCTTCTCCTATCTCTCTCTCTCTCTCAATTGCTAGACTATGGTGGATATTGGTGGATCCTCACGAATGTGATCGTCTAGTGGTTTAAATAGGGAGTCGAGAGGCATAGGCAGAGGGTGATGGGGAGTTTGGCGATGGAGTAAGTGGTCATAGGATAGAGGGGGAACAGGTTTGGGTGGTTGGTTGAAGTTAGGGATAGAGAGAGAGATAACCGGAAAGGAGGAGGGAGTTGGGATTTGATCAAGCAGCAGTTAGTGGGTCAACGACAAGAAGAGGTCGGGATGGAGTTGTTTATTGGGACAGGGGATGTCGCAGCCATTAGAGGCGATAGGTTCCGAAGATCGGGAAAGAGATAAGGGTGGTTAGGGTTTGTCGATGAAGAAGGGTTGTAGTTGAGCGGAGAGGACAACGGGAAGGTAGGGTTGCAGGTGCAGTGGAGGTGCTCACGAACAGAGGAGAGCTGTCAGTTGGGAAGGCAGAGCATACGGGGGTTGCACAGCAGGAGGACCAACAACAGTAAGGTAGAAGGACCCTCACGTGTTGGGTATGTGAGGATGGGGGAGATGGACTCACGTGCATAGCACGTGTACGGGAAACCAAGGAGAATCACATGCTATGCACGCGGAGAGTGAGGAAAGAGGAGGGAGGCTAAACATGCCCAGGTGGCCTAGTGGCGTGATGCCACGTGGCTCGATGTTGACCTAGGAATGGTTGACTAGTAAAGATAAATAGATAAGGGATACCAAATGGACTCAAATGCGAGAACACATAAAGTGAAAAATGTAGATCTAAATGCAAGCTACAATGTTCATGAATGACTTGAATGCAAAAGAAATAATCCATGCAAGATATGAATATTTTTGTCATATTTTACGTATATAAAATACCATTTTTTAAGTTTGTAATATTTATTTGATTTTCTAATGATAGACCTCTCTCGTTTCTCAAAAGACTCTTTGGGCTTTCTCAAAAGCCTCTCTGAGCTGCCCTATAATGACGTCTTCCTTTGTTATCAGAATGACCTACTACTACCTCTCTCTTGACTCTCTGAGCAGCTTCACGTACTGACTTCTCTTTCTACACCTTCCTACTCCTCTTTCACCTCTCGATCACTAGACTAGTTGGAGGTGCTTGCAGGAAGTGAGAGTCAAGTCCAGCTCACAGAACTTTGATTTTCGTAGAAGAGGAGAGTCAGAGGGAGGCTGAGGTGAGTTCTTCCTTTGCCGGAAGGGGATGCGGAGAGCTTTGGGAACCTTGAATATCAATATTTAATCCACCCCTTGATAGACTGGAGTTGGTTGTATTCTTCCCATTCTAGAGAGGACTTCTAGTACTCCACGTCAATAAGACTACTTCTGAATTAGCTGATGCAACAGATTGAGCTTCGGCTTCAGCTATTGCAGCGGTGAAAAGGGCGGATCAGTAGTGAAACCTGGGTTGAGGGATACTGAATTTCTGGGAAGTGCATGCAAAAATCAAACATGATATGAAATAAAGCAATGAACTCAAACATTTTTTTTGGAATTTTTATAGGTTTTAAATGGTCAAAAAAATTAGGGAAGTTAATTATGTACAAGTAGGTTAGCTCAATAAGATCAAGTCAGAATATGTCTTTTTAATGGTTTTTTTGATTGTTTTGGAATTTGAATTTATGTATTTTATGAAAGCATGAAATGAAATGATGAAATGAAAAGTAGAATAATTAAAATGAATGAAATATGCACATGAAATGATATGTCAAAATCAGTAAAAATGTACAATGCGCAGTTAAGTCCCAAAACCCAGTTTTCACAAATGGACTCTGATTTTTTTTGAATTTGGTCTTGTTTTGTAGATATTTGAACATATATTAATTCAAAAGTAAGAGAGTTCATTTGGATGTTGTATGAGAGATGTATCAACATTTTCATCTGTCTTTCTTGAAATTAGGGTATGAGATTATTTCACATATATACAAGTTAGTATTTTTTAGGATTTTTCATGGATTAAGGTTAGTGATATGTGTACAATGAAGTTATTTCATATTAATTGGAATTAGCATTAATTGATTAAAAAATGCATGAAGTTAGGTGAAAATACGCAGATAGATGTGAGTGTATGAATGAATGTTAATTTGTGCAAATGTTATGAGTGCATGAAAGTTAATTTTATGAAGTTAACATGTAAATGATCCTGAATTCTCAGGATAAAGACCTATTTTTATCTAATTAGAGTGACGAATCACATATTCATAAGTACCACAACCATCTTAATGATCACATAGCTGTTGATTCGATGGCTGAATTGTACAGGGTGGTGCTTGGATGATATCTGAAGAGTTCGATTGAGGACTCATCAAGCACCGTTAAATGATTGTTAAGAGGTGATCTCCAGCCTAAGAAGGAAATGACAATCCTTCTCTAAAGGCTGATATCTGACCGACCTTTTGATGTAGGTCCTCTACATAGGAATGGAGATTTGGAGGTGTCAGATAATTTAGGTCAAAGAGTTGACATAACGAGATCGAGATAACCAAGACCTACATCGTATACTGTCATGATATAGGCATGCATTCTCTAGGCAAATCTATTGTTATATGTCTGAATATGTACATTTGGTAGATCGATAGATTGATGATCTAATCAAGGTCTATGCACTGACGAGCTGGTGTGCATATGAGGGCATATGAGTAATACGATCTCTCAAAGGGATCATACAAGTTCACTGCTGAATTAGAAGATATGATCTCGCTCATGAGGTATTAGGACCAATCAAATTCCATGCATGGTCATCTTGCTTTGAAAACATGATAAGAATTTGTAGGTATGATATATGTTTTTGGAAAGCATATGATCGATACCAACTCCCAATGACCGAATGAGAATCTTAATGATAAAACCCTGAAGAGGACAGTCTAAAAGAGATCCAAATCTTCAGGTTTATTCTAGGTCTTCCAATATACATGATGTATGAGTAAACATGTACTTAAATATATTATAAATATATAAAATATGTACACACAATAATACAATTACAAATACAAATAAAAATAAAATAGGTCAAATACATGTATTTATACCTACATATATAATTGTATAAATTATCATATAATAAATAAGATTATATAAATAAATAAAAATTATAAATTAGTACATAAAATAATAAACATCTTTTATGTTTTGACTTTTAATTAAAAGTGATTATTATTTTTAAACTAATTAATAAGGTATTTAATCCCTGGATTTTTCTATTAGACCAACCAGAGTGCAAGGATTGTTGACCCTAAGGTCAATCGTCCCCTCTTCTAGCTGCCTGTGTCAGAACATCTGACACCCCTTTCTTCTTTGTTTTCTTGACATTGATTCACTACTTGAGGACCTAGGTTGCTTCATTAAAATTATGTGCCGCACATCCCTCAATCTCGCTCATGCTTATGATTATCCATTTTTTTTGGCAAATCACCCATAATCCTATGATCTTCGCACCTGCCTCTTTTGTCTATAAATAAAACTCCATGCCCCCTTCTGAATTTTGATCCCCATTTCTCCTTTGTAACCCCAATAGGACCTCATGGGTTGAACTTCTTGATGACAGCAAGGATTTCCCTGACCTTGTCGACTTGGAGAAGGAAGAGGAAGGTATGATACGCCCCGCTGGAGCCCCACTAGTCAAGCTTCATGTGCTCCCTGTCCTATATGTTTAAGCTGCTTTCCCTTGCACTTTTTTGTGTAATTTTGATTTAGCATCTTAGTTTAGGTTTTACTTTCCGTAATTAGTGGTTAACTTAGTTTAATTTTAAATTTGTAATTTGCTAGAGCTTTAAGCTCTAGCTCGCTTTCACCATGATTTCCACTGCTATTCGCTTTCTTCGCCGAACCCCCATCTTTTCCACCCTAATCCCGCACAAATCAGGTCCATTGTGCTCTCCCTTCTCGAAGGAAGTAAATAAAAATTTATTTACTACACTTCACAGAAACACGGAAATTTAGCAACCAGTCTGCCAAAACAATGTTAGTTCATCGTATGAACTAGAGAATGTAGCACAGATTTGTGCATCTAGAAATCAAATTATAAAGGAAATATTTTCCATTATGACTTCTAATATTCGTGATGAATAAGAGAGGGAAATCAGGATTACCTTTGATACGTTAGTTTCTACGAAAGAAACATCTCGAAATGAAGTCCGATATGAAGACTTCTCTCCTGTGGGTGTGGAGATGAGCCGTGCTTCTTCCCACGCACCCGTACTTTGACTAGGACAACAAAAAGAGAGTTGTGAGAGATTTAGACACTCAGGTCTCTCTCTCTCTCACTCTCTCTCTCTCAAATGGGGCATGAAATTTAGAGAAGGATTTATCTCTTAGAATGTTGTAAAGAGAGAGAGAGCATAGCCCTCCTTTTATACTTGTTGTACACATCCAACATGTACCATGGAGCCTTAGATTTTGAATCAAGAGCCAAGAGCATGTCCTAATACAATAAGGATTATCTCCTTATTATCTCTAATCGATATTAATTAATTAAAAGAAAATAAGCAACAACTTTAGAGCCCTAATTTAATAAGAACTCAACAACATGGCAGATCATGTATACTTAGTATTCACGCCCACCACCTTCCATAAATGGAAGTTGCTGTTGCGAATTTTAATTAATTAATTAATTCACTTGATAATCATATTATCAATATTGGATAAATTATGGAGTTAATCCTAAAAGCTTAAGAATCATATTCATGAGCCCAAAATTAAATGTAAACCCAATTTACATCTACAAAATTAATGTGAATCAAATTCACACAATATCATGCCTTGGAGAAATTAAGTAAATCATATTTACATAAATATTTATATGAATCATATCTATATAAATATTAATAATTGTGAATCACTATTCACATTAATTAAGAGTTATACTTTAAATCATATTCACAAAATTGTCCATATTAATAATATGCAATAATTATAATTATTACGATATTGCCATTAACAGGTATGAGTCTTAATCCAATTAAGACCCATGAGATATATATGTAGATAGTTAGATATAATGTCGGAGAGATCATACTATACACGTATAGTGACTTGAAATGCAGATAACTATCCAATTTCAGGGTTTATATCAATTTTGCAGAAAAATCCATCACCTACGAATGTTGAGCTTGAGATGTAACACTTTACGCTCTAGTGAGTTCAATGAAATGCATCATACTCTCCATGGCTAGACAAAGTGTCGGTAAGCTGAATCCAGCTTCCTTGACCATTTCTAATCATAGTCCAAACAATTTGGAGCTAAGAAATGAGCTCAAGGAGATTGTATATTTTTATTTCTACGACCATTTCTGTTTCCGACATTTGGACATTGAAACTGGAATTGGAAATTAGATTTGAATTAATTTTGATTTAATCCAATTAAATCACAAACCATCTAGCTAAATGGAGCCACTAAAATCCATCATGTTTCATCACTTCTTTACTATGTAAGTGTCATGGTAGATGATCCATTACAATAACAAAAGTAACCCTGAGTATTCCAAATACTCATGCATCCTTCACACTAGAAGACTTTGATAAACCCGAAGTTCAAAGCATGGTTTGATTGTCTTCTTCAGAATATATCAATAGATATCTCAATTATAATTGGGAGACAATATTAATCATATACTTTCCAAAAGCATATATTAATATCTCGAATTTGTTCCTCATTTCATAAACAAGATGACCATGCATGGAATTCATTTTGGCCCCAAAATATCTCATGAGTGAGCTCTGTCTCCCGGTCCATCAAATATGAACCTGTATAATTCTTTTGAGAGATCATACATCTCATACGACTTCATATGCACACCAACGCATCGGTATATGGATCTTGGCTTGTTCACCAATTTATTAGTTTGTCAAATGTGCATACTGAGGCATATAGATGAATATATGTCTTAGGTCCAAGGATGTTTGCCTAATCATGACAATTACGATTCATGTCTTAGTTTATCTCAACCTAATCAAATCAACTCTTTGACTTTATTATTCCAACACTTCTAAATCTCAATTCCTATACATAGGACCTGCATCAAGAAGTCGGTTAGAAAATCAGTCTTTAGAGAAAGATTACCATCTCTTTCTCAGACTGGAGATCTTTATTGAATATCACATATTCTAAGTCAGTTGTGTCCTCCCAGCCGCACTATATTAAATATGGCCATAGTACATAACCCTAATTGTAGAAGGGCCTTAATAGTAACGTGCATTCATTCAATTATTCATTTCATTTCATATGGACATGAGAAAATAATAGCTTTCATTGCATTAATGGGTTGCCAAGGGCTTACAAATCCAATATCCTTCCACTAGCCCTTAGAGACATTCATGTACAAATCTCAACCCCCTATTAATTGTGCTAATCATTAACTTTTTGTCAAATAGCCCAAGTAAGCTGATTAGTCACTCTATCACTGAAGACTATGCCAAGTTCTGTTACAAACTTGCATACCCCAAGTGGATGTTAACTACATCCAATGTAGTTAATGCATCTTATGTAGTTGATGTTTTACTTTGTTGAAACAACCATAGTGTCCTGCATCTTGCTACACTTAGCTCATAGGGCACTACCATCCAACAAGAATAAGAACCATGAGGTTGACTTCCTATCATCCAAATCTGATTGGAAATCTGAATTAGTGTACTCTAAGACATGGAAATCATTATCTCCATAAACCATGATGTAGTCTTCAGTTATTCTAGTTACTTGAAGATGCTTTTTACTGTAGTCCAGTGTTTCTCTCCGTAGCAGGATTTGTATTGCATGGCAGATATCCGGTCTAGTATACATCGTGGCATACAACAAGCTTCCTACACCCGATGCGTAAGGGCATCCGGCCATGGCTTTCTTTTCCTCAATAATTTGAGGAGCCACCCCTTTAGATAGGTGGATACCATGTCTTAAGGGAAGGAAGCCTTTCTTGGAATTATCCATATTGAATCTTTCCAAGATTTTCTTGATATATCTTTGTTGTGACAATACCAATATCCTCTTTTATCTGTTTCTGTACAATTTCAGACCCAGTAGAGGAGGCGATGGCTTTTATATACTAGTTAGAGATGTAGTCAGGACTCGAAGATCCGTAGAGGCTTCTTTAAGATCTTTCATCTCAAAGGTATTGGACAAATAGAACTTAACACTAGTCATCATCCCAACATCATTCCCAATCATAAGGATGCCACCTATATAAAGCACAATGAACATGGCGGTGCTCTCACAAAGCTTCTTGTACACACATGGTTCATCTGGATTCTGTACGAAATCATAACTCTTTATTTTTTCATCGAATCGGATGTTCCAACTACAAGAAGCTTGTTTGAGCTCATAGTTGGATTTCTCCATCTTGCATACTTTTCCTTCCTCAGCTATGAAGCCATTGGGCCACTCCATATATATATTCTCTTCGAGGTATCCATTGAGAAAAGTGGCCTCGCATACATCAGCCAAATGTCTGATCGTGTTTGAATCGTGAGTGCTAAAACGTATGAAAGCACGTGTTGTTGTGGGACACGATCCTAACTCAAATCAATCTTAAAAGAACTCAAGTAAATAAAACTTAACATAAAATATATGTGTGAGTGTATAGCGGTGAGTATCAGGTCGAACCACAGAGATGAATGAGTGCGCTTGTTTTGTTTTTCCTCTTATCTTTGCCTTTTATTTAAGAAGGTACAAGATGTATGCTTACGATATAGATGAAATGATGCAATTATAGATAGATCAAGAAATACAAGCACATGTAAACATTAAGCATGAATGCAAATAGAATTATTAGTGAGATCACAAGAAGAAATATATTTTAAGTGAAAATTCAAATTAGAATGATGGAATGATATACTACACTTAACAATCTTACACACATTTACATTAAAAGCGCAATATGAGCAAAATAGAGAGAAACATAGATCTAAGTGCATCATTGAAAAGTTTAGGTTCTAAACATTTGAGAAGCATTGAAATGAAGTGCGCAAAGAACAAGAGAAGAAGCTTGGTGATGGTTTCAGCTGCTGAATAGAAGCAGTTGAGAGCCTTGGAGCTCTATTCACTTCGGCGAATGGAGGAAAACTTGGCGAGTATGAACATCTTTGCTTTAGCCAAATGAGGGATCGACTCCAAGATCCTGAATGATCTACGAGTTACTTACATGAAAAGAGTAAGAAAGAGCCATGAGAAAAAACTGAGTAAGAAATATCCATGAGAAAAAACTAAGTAAGAAAGATCCATGAGAAAAAAACTAAGTTAAATAAAAGCAATATCAAAATGCGTAAAGAAGGAAAAAGATAGAGGATGGGAGGAGAGGCTTCTTCGAATAGGAGAGTCCAATCACATGTGGTATGCTAGGTAGAGAGAGAGCTTCATGAGGAAGCTACTAATCTTCACTTTGGCCATGGAGATGCTGGCATTTCCTCCCCAAAAGCATAGCCAAAACTCCCCCTGATCTATGGTGCTTCAACCCACTATATGGAGTTTTGTCTACAACCAAAGATGAGTCTTTTGGAGGCAATAGGAATGGCTAAAATAGAAGAGGCATGGTTTGTGCTGAGACAATGATGAATATTTTATGTCATAGAGCATGATGGATGCTGTAGGGAGATAAGGTATTGCAGGTATGCAACAAATCTTGTTAAAGATACATTGCTGATATAAAAAATATGAAAACATTGTCACTGCAAGTAGTTGATGTATGGGCACTCTACTGTGAAGTATTTGTCTGTGACAAACATATTCAACTTGCAATTTTTTAAGTACTTCCCTTTTCGATCTTCTAAGGATAATACGGCTTCTGAAGCTCACATGTGAGGCTTCAAAAAAAGATGTACCACATGAAGATTCATGATGATAAGATATAGAAATCAATTTTATAAGAAGGCAGTATGTGTCGTTCTTGAGAACCATGAGCTGCTTTTGTCATGCCTCTTTGGTTCCAAGGGATCATGGTTGAACTCCCTCTATTCCAGCGAAGTTCTTATGTAATGGAGTAGGTGAGAACTGGGGGCTTTGAGTTTATAATTAAGGTCATTCAGAGGCATGAAATGGGGATAAAGATCAGTACATGTATGGGTTGGTACAAGCATGTCAGAAGGGGAGAGGAATTGATGTTCTGTTCATACGTAAAAATGGAGATCCAAACAATGTCAAATTCAAAAATTCCTTCGCAACAGTTTTAGCCCTATCGATTATCTTTCATATACCACTAAAATCATCAAGTTTCATTAAGATATTCAACGTGAATCGATTTTTTTAAGATAGTGTGCTATTGTTGTATAGTAGCAGAATCAAAATAAATTACTCACTTTTAACTCCCGAATCAAGGTTGATTCAAGATGGATTCTCAATATTATTGACACTATTATGTAGAGGATCAAAAGATCTTTGTAGGAAAATTTAAATGAATAAAAATCATGCTCAAATGTGCTTGGAATCTTTTTTAAAGGATTTGAAGCACATTTGGTGTGTTCACAGCTCTCAGTGTAGATTTTTGCAGCAACACATGAGATTGGGTTGACTTTGAGCTAGCATTTCAATGTTAAAAAGATGTGATATCATAAAGATTCCTAAAAAAGTTGTAGTTAGTTCTAAGATCTTTCTAAGCATACACAACCACTCAAATCCATTAAGAATCCTAGCGGGAATATATTTTCAAATATGGATACTCGAAATGGTTTTGTGAATAGCAGTGGAAAGGGAGATGTGAAACTTAGTCCCATACTGCCCATGAACAAGAATTTTGTGTTCTTTATATACTTGTGAGCTTGAAACAATGCAAAGTATACCAACGTCAAGAAGGTTGGGTGCTCAAGTGGTCAAGGCATGTTAGGGCAGCTTGGGTTTGACTTTGGTAATTGATTGGGTTTATGCATGTGGTTAAGGCTGATAATAATAACTATTAATTTTTCTATTTTCATTTCTCCCCCTTTTATTTTGTCGTTTATGATCAGCCTAGTAAAGTATGAGATTTTAAGTTTCCTTAAAAACTTGTAGTTAGTTCTAAGATCAATCTAACGCATCCATAATCAGTCAAATCCGTCAAGGATCGTAGCAGGAATATAATTTCCAATATGACTACTTGAAATGGTTTTGTTAATGAAAGTGGAAGGGGAGATGTGGAACTTAGTCTCATACCACCCATGCACAAGAATTTTGTGTTCTTTATGTAGCTGTGAGCTTGAACCAATGTCAAGGATAATAAGGGCAAGAAGGCTTGATGCTCAAGTGGTCAAGGCATGTTAGGGCAACTTGGGCTTGATTTTGGAAATTGATTGGGTTTGTGCATGTGGTTAAGGCTCATAATAATAACTATTAGTTTTTTCTTTTCATTTCTCCCCCATTTATTTTGGGGTTTATGATCATCCTAGTAAAATATAAGACTCTTAAAAGTCAATCCATATGTGTGATATCTTCATTAATGATTAGTGTCAACATTTAGACTTTTCGATCAAAAAGAAGACAACTCTCTCAAAACATTAGCCTCACAAAACACTACAACAATTATGCATAACTGAGCAACAATTGCTTAAGACAAGCAATATTTATGCACGATAATATAATGAATTAGAGATTCATCACACCCCCACGCTTACATCTTGCTAGTCTTGAGGAAGACCCTTATTGAAACAACACATACGGGTTCTCTTACCACAAACACTAGGGATTTAAACCTATAAATTTATAAAGAGTACACACCCGCAAAATCCTGGAAAACTCTACCAAATTTTTGCCAAATACAAAGAATGGACAAGGATCCGACCTTTGGATTAACAATGCGTTCAGCTTCAATTAAGCTTGAGATTTCAAACACAAAAACATCTATGTTCCCCCAAACGTTTATTTGGGTTTGACTTCCAGTCAAGCCAGATCATGTTGACCATATGTATTCTCTATTGATTTAAATCATAGGCTGAGCGGTTTGTGAAATGATTATGCCCTTGTTAATTAATGAGATGAACATTTGTAAAATCCAACCTTGGTGCCTCTAGATTCCCTTTTTCTTCCTCAGACCTCCATAGATTTAGCCATTCATTCTAAGTTTATCAGCAAGGTGAAAGAAGGCTTTTTGGTGGAGAAAGGAGTTCTTCATTGAATAGGAGCTAAACATTGTGGCCTCTTTTCTCCTTTTTTGTTTCAAGTGCTATACATTTTTTTGGACTTTGTAAAACATTGTTGGCCCTCTTGTATTTTATTTGTGTATTTGTAGTGCTCAATTTTTTTCAGTAAATATTGTGCTATATTTGGTGGTTCAGGCTTTCTTTGACTTTTCATGCCCTTTTGGAGTGTTGGTTTTTTGTTGTAGTTGTGTTGCTATTTGGTGGTAGGGTAAAAAGTGTGTACATTATATTTTGTTGCTCTGTCCATGACTAACTTGCTGACAAATACAAACTTCTTAACGAGGGTTGCATCCCAAATCATCCGTCATTGAGCTTCTCAAGAAAATAAACAAGGGTGAAGCATTGCTAGTCTGACAAGAGGATAACTCCAACCTTAATTGGATTACATCAACTTTTGTCTTACCATCTGAGTTGAGCTTAGTGTATTGTGCAAATGTTCATTATAGAGTAAAATTCAAAGAGTACTATCAACCTCAAGATGTCTTGTTAGACACATGAGTCAAATTCCAAGCACAAGTTTTGGTACTTGGAGAATGGAGTATTCAAATTCTCATGCTTAAGAATCCCTAAATAGATTAAGTGGATTAAGACCTAGATCAGTCATCATCCTAAGTATTGCAAAAAATAATCTAGTTTCCCAAAAGAAAGGGGTCAAGAAGATATAATGAACTTTTTTTCAAAACATTTTCCCCAAAATACATGAATTTTGATTTTTTGGGTATTTTTGAAAGCTTGTGTAGAAGTTTTTTTGGTAGAAAACACTAGGGAAGACATGGTTTGGAGGACTTGTAAACTTCTGACTACCCCCACATGCTTGAGATGCATCATGCCCTCATAATGAATTATATGCATGTTAAATAGTAGAGGACATTTTAGAAACCATGGTCGGATAGCTTAAAAAAATTCACAGACAATATGAAAACACACAAAAGTGGATGTTTTGTACGAGGGATACGAAAATTTTGAAAATAATTATAACAAAAGAGTTTGGACACAAAAACCATTTTGAAAACTTGAAAGCATGCTTGAATGCGTGGATGAATATGTACAAGGGTGGGTGGGTGGAAGGAAAATACATCTTCATCTTCTTTTTGCGAGATTTTTTTTTGTTTTTTTGGTAAAGCAAATTTTCGTATCTCCCCCATTCTTATCTATGACTTACTCCTCAAGAGGAAATAAGTTAAGCATGAGAGAGGAAACCATAAGAAGGATATGTAAAAGAGGTCAAAGAGTGAACAAATATGGGGGTTGCCTCCCATGAAGTGCTTCATTTAACGTCTACAGTGAGACACAAGAAACCCCTAAGGGTCGATTAAAATTTCAGGACTGGGAACATGTAAAGAGTGAATATTTTCAAGACAAGGCTTTAGTCGTTGTCCATTGACAGTGAATGATTGTTGAGAGGTTGGATCAAAGAATTCAATAGTTCCATATGGGAATTCAATTTGTACAATTTAAGGACCTATCCACTTCGATCGCAGCTTGCATAGGAAGAGTTTCAAGCACTTATTGAACAATCATACTTTTTGATTTGGCTCGAACGTTTTCCTAGAAATGTGCTTATCATGCCAGGTCTTTATTTTCTCCTTATAGATACCAGAGTTCTCATATGCCTCCATCCTAAACTCCTTTAATTCAACCATTTGTAATTTTTTTTTCTCCCATAGCCTCTAGGTTCATGTTGCATTCTCTGATTGCCCACATGACTTTGTGTTCTATCTCAACATAGAGGTGGCGTTCTTTAACATAAATCAATCAAAAGGGATACATTCCAAGAGTGACTTAGATATTGTCCTATAAGCCCATAAGGCATCTCTTAATTTCTGAGACTAGTCTTTTTCTATCAGATCGTACAGTCTTTTGTAGGATCTTCTTAATCTCTGTATTGGATACTTCAGCTTGTCCATTAGTCTGAGTGATATGGTATTGAGATATTATGCGTGACTCCATAACTAGCCATTAGTTTTTTGAATTAGTGATTCATAAAGTGAGAGCCTCCATCACTGATAACTTCTTGTGGAATACCAAACTGTGAAAAGATATTCTTCTTGATAAATTCTAATACAACCTTATTATCAGTGGTTCATGTAGGGATGGCTTCTACCCATTTGGACACATAATCCACATCCAGCAAAATGTATTGATATCCTTGGGAAGGCTTGAATGGTCCCATAAAATCTCCACCCCAAATATCGAATATCTCCACATCCAAGATAGGGTTTAAAGGCATCATATTTTTCTTGGATATATTTTCCAAAGTTTGGCATTTTTGATATGACATGGTGAACTCATGAGAATCCTTGAGTAAGGTAGCCAAAGTAATCCACTTTGTAGTACCTTGACAGCTGTTTTCTTTGTAGTAAAGTGGCCACCACAACTAAGCTATGGCATAGGTTGAGGACACTCTGCACCTCATCCTCATGTATACATCTTTTGATAATCTGATCAACACATATCCTAAAGAGGATTGGGTCTTCCCATATGTAATACTCAGAATCTGAGATCAACTTGTCTCGTTGCCGCTTGTTCAAGTCTTGGATTCTTATTCACATTGAAGTAATTGACTCTGTTAGAAGACCATAGCATGCAGGTAACAGCTAATAGTCTCTCGTATGGTAATGAATCTCTTAATGGCACAAACTGAGTGGGGATTCAGAGGTGAGTCGCGACAAGTGATCGTCTACGACATTATGCATTCCAGCTTTGTCTTTAATTTCTAGATCAAATTCTTGTAACAAGAGGACCCACCTAATGAGTCTAGGCTTAGAATCCTTCTTAGCCAAGAGATGTTGTAGAGTTGAATGATCAGAGTAGACAATGACTTTTAAGCCTAACAAGTATGGTCTAAATTTCTCCAAGGCAAAGACTATTGCTTGAAGTTCATTCTGTATGGTGTTGTAATTTCTTCGTGCCTCATCAAGAGTCTTACTGGCACAATGGATTACAACAGGCCGCTTCTCAATTTTCTATCCTAGAACTACTCCAACAACATAATCAGATGCATCGCACATGATCTCAAAATCCCAGGTCTGATCCAAAGGTTGTAAAATTGGGGCTTGGGTTACATGGTCCTTAAGTATAGTAAAGGCCTTAAGACAATGGTCATCAAATTGGAAGAGTTGGTCCTTGGCTAGAAGTTCAGTATGTGGCCTAGAAACCTTAGAAAAGTCTTTTATGAAGCATCGTTTAAAACCAACATGACTTAAAAAGGATTGGACATGCTTGACTGAGGTACGAGGAGGAAGTTTTGAAATAAGACCGGTCTTGACTTTGTCTACTTCCATCCCCTCTTGGATACAATGTGTCCCAAGATAATACTACTAGTTACCATGAAATGACTTTTCTCCTAAAATAATATCAGATTTACTTCTATGCATCTCCTGAGGACACGATCTAGGTATTCCTAGCATGAATCAATCCCGAAGATCAAAATGTCATCCATTAAATCTCCATAAAGTCCCCTACCATCTTAGTGAAAATCACTAGCATACATATCTAAAATATTGCCGGTGTATTGCATAATCCAAATGGCATCCTTTTGAAAGCATAGGTGTCGTAGAGACAAAAGCAATTTTTCCTGGTCTAAGGGTTCAATAGATACATGGTTATACCTTGAATATCCATATAGAAAACAAAAATATTCTTTTCTAGCCAGCCACTCTATGATCTGGTCTATGAATGGAAGAGACAAATGATCTTTTCTTGTGGTGACATTCAATCTCCGATAACCAATACAAACTCGCCATAATGATGCAGTACTGGTTGGCACTGACTCTCCCTTATCATTGATTATTATAGTTAGCCCTACTTTCTTGGGTATTACTTGAACTGTACCTACCCATGGGCTATCTGAAATAATATAGATAATACTGGTGTCCAAACATTTGATTATATCTTTCTTTACAATCTTCCGTATATTTGGATTTAATCCCCTCCGCATCTCGCAAAAAGGCTGAGCTCCTTCTTCTAATTAGATGTGATGTGTGCAATAGTTAGGTATAATTCCTTTAAGATAAACTAAAATCCTTCCAATGGCCTTTTGATTTTATCTTAAAACATTCATTAATCGAGTCTCTTAGTCATTGGTTAGCTTAGCATTAATGACCACAAGAAAGTTGTACTGCTCATCCAGAAAGGCATACTTAAGATCCTCAGGCAAGGGTTTTAGATCTGGTTGTACAGGGGTGGGTAAGGTGGGTTAAGTATGTTTTCCAGCTAAGTTAATTCTTTCTCTGGATTAGAAGGTGCACTGCGACATACTGATATGAATAACCTGAATCTGACCCAATTAAGGGTCTGCATGATGAAACTAATATTGAATAAACCCATATGGATCCATAGATCACAGATCGAATTTTGTTCGAACGTAATGGACTAAAATTCGATCGCATCATAATGCATGCCATCAGAAAAAGCTGTGATGTATTTGGAAACCATAAAAATAATTCAAGACTATCATAAAATACGTCTCAACAAAATAAGACCAACGAAATCCACTATTCGTCAATCGGAGGTCGTTTGACCATTTAAAATCACAAAATTTAATCGTAATTCAAGACTACATCTCGATAATTTATGAATTCATCTCAGATCATAAGTATATGAATAATATATTCATTTTGATCGTCATTCCAAGACAGCCGAAACAAGCTATTGTTCATCGGAATCAAAGATTCAAGTTCAAATACGGATGACTTTGAGATTCTAGATAAGAGGGAGATAATGGTTAACATAAAAAAATAACTAATTTTAGAAATTCTACCAACACTTGGCCCCCTTTCTCTTCCATTTGTCAAACAATTGAGGACCCTCCCCTTTATTCATATCTCCTAAAAGCCCCCATTCTTCCCTTCTCATTTCCCTAATATCCCCCCCCAAATTCTTCCCTTCCACTCTAACGAAGAGAGCTCTAGCCCCTTCTCTTTGAAGCTGCTGCTGCTACCCCATTCTCCAATTGGAGCTGTTGTCTAGCAGCTCTGGAGTAGCACCAACCCCTCCTTCTTGCTCCATATAGCTGCTGGATCCTCCAAAAGCAGTTAGGAGATGCTGCTCCCCTCTCCCAAGAAGCCAATAGCTGTTGGAACCTCCCATGCAACCCTCTTGCTTCCATTTTGCTGCAAGATCAAGTGAGGTGCTGCTACTCCTAATCACTGCTACTGCTCCTCTCTTTAATTAGAGCTCTTGCATGCAAAATTTGATATCCAAATCTTAGATATCCAATGTACAATAACCCTCCTCTTGATGCCTTCCATGTTATTTAAGACCCAAGATTAAAACCCATAAATTAGCCATTGATTTCATCTTGAAAAATTAGATATTTGGTGGTGAATTGCACACTAATAGACCTAATTTCATATCACCATATGCTCCAGATTTTAATGTTTAAAAAATAAGAACAAGCATTCATTTAGATCTAAATTAAGATCATCATATGATAAGGTTTTTGTATACTTGAAATTTGAGAAATTAGTTATGTTTAGCATGCAATGAGTCTAAAATTTAGATATATATTGTTACAATTTAATGGCATACATTTTAGCGCTAAAAATAGTCCACACTTATGCATCAATTACATGATTGAAAAATGAAAGAAATTTGGGTTATGTGTATGCATTTTTGTGCTAAAAAATGTACACTGTTGTACTTAGCACAATTGGAAGATTTGGGGGAGATTAACATGCGTATAGACCCAAATTCAGATCATTAAATTACTACTATTTTCATGAGTAAAATTGAGAGATTTGGAGGGTGATTATCATGTATTTAAGATCCAAAATCAATTATTAATTTGTTACTATTTTCATGCGCAAAATTAGGAGATTTAGATTAACATGCATGTAAGATCTAATTTCATATCATTATATGTTGTTGCTCATGCGTTAAAAATTTGAGATTTGGGAGTGATTAAAATGCATTTAAGAACTAATCAAAACACTAATAGTTATAGATTTCATACGTAAAAATGTGAAGGATTTGGGGTTGATTACATGAGATTGGAATCCAATTTCTAACACCGAATAGTTATTAATTTCATGATGATTGAAGAGAAATGAAGGATGATTTGGATATAAATAAGTCAAGTTTTGGAGCATAAATTAGCCACTGATTTTCATGGCTAAAAATTGAGAGATTTGGGGATGAATTAGCCTATAAGTTGAGGCTAAATTTATATTTAATGAGCGACTTCTAATCTCATGACTAAATAAGAAAAGTTGGAAATTTTACATTGACCCAAAACTTGAATCCAAATCTAACAACCAACTTCTAATCTCATGATTTGAAAAATGAGAATATTGATATTTTCACACAAGTAAGTTAAAAATCTTGATAAAAAATAATACCACTAAACTAAGAGTTAAATAAGAAAAGTTTGGAATTTCTACATTGAATTGAACTTAGATCCAGATCTAATAAATAGTTGTTAAACTCATGATTTTATAAATGATAACCTGTGACCACAAGGACTGATCATGTCCATAAATTAATCCTTAGGTATACTCTACTAACTATAGATTCATCACTATTGACAAAGGATTTAGATCTATACGATTATCCACAAAAAATGATTGAGAAAGAAATGGGTAGTTAAGCAAGTGAAAAGTCGGGAGTCAATGATGACAAATAATTAATAGTACCGGTCATGGTGAACCTAATCGTGCAAGGGTGCGGTGACCCTCAACTGTGGGGGAGATCTGAAGCAAAGTTAAGGCAACGGTCGCCTAGTACGCATGTCTAGGATCCCAGTCCTTTTTACGGTTTTTACACAAGCTCACAATGCTTTTATGCTTCGTTGCGATCCAGGTTTTGACCAGTTCCATCGACCCTGTTTTAGTAGGGTACCTAGGCAGGAGGACCCTTGGTTTTGGTTTTTAGTGTTCTCTCTCCCATACCGGTCATGTTGGTTTTTTGGAGTGCCTTAGTCCGGAAAGTCTCTCCCACCTATCTCAGGGGCGTAGTTTTGAGTGTGCCTAGCCCTCTCCTGGACAACACTTCCACTGGGAGGGCGAGATGGAAGAGTCTCTTAGGAGGCTTCCTCACCATTTGAGTTCTGGTTACTATTCCTCCAATAGATGTCAGAGATGAAAAGGTTGTGGTCAGCTAGAGTTGAGGTTGGTTATAGTCGAGTTTGATAATAGTTGAGATTGGTTACAATTGAGATCGGTTATAGTTGAGCTTGGCTACAGTCGAGTTTAGTTACAATTGAGTTGGTACTGTTCTTGAGATTGTTTACTATTCCGCTAGTAGGACCTGGCTAGGAAAAGATCATGAGACAAAATCATCAATCATCAATCATCGACACTTGATCAAAATTTAGAACTACTACTACGTATGTTAGGAAAAGCTAGTAGATGAGTTGTGAACTTAGTTAGGATGCATTATACTCCACTACATGCCTATGGAGGCATCCCAACCCTAAGCTATTCTTCATGAGTTAGAGTCATAATGTGAGGTCTCATTTAGACTAAGACCACAGACTATCCACTAAACTTGAGAGTTTGACATGGACAAAGATCAGATCAGGAACTCATCATATACAATCCCAATATCCATCAATTAAGCTATATGTGATATAAAGATGATAACCTACGTATGGATCATATAATTAATAAATGAAAATATTATTATATGAAATGTTAAGTGGTGATGGGTGAACGGGGGATTCACATACAAGAATAATTGGAAAACCAATTTTCATGCAAGTAGATTGTTAAATTTCAATATGAACACCTATCTACTTGCTTTCTTTTGAAACCACTGAATTACATGTTATTTTTAGTATGCTAGATTGTACTCAACCTTTGTCGACATTTCTCTTGTCCCAACATATTTAGCAGGAAAGGCGCATGCGACTCAGTTGATTGACAGCTGGACGCTGAGCTCCTGCAGTTTCTATTATAGTACACATGTTATAGCTTTTGTACAAGATAATGTATATTTTTTCTCTTCTATACATTTAGGGATACATGTATAATTGTTATTTTCTTTTGTTATGTGTAACTTTATGTGAAAATTAATGCAAATATGAATTTGGTGACAGACTTGTTACTTCTGTGGTTGTTGACATTATTGTAAATGTCATTCAAAATGCAAATTTTTTCCCTAAATTTAACCTAATGTGACAAATATCAAAATTAATACTACAAGTGGTGTGCAAATGCATAACCCAGATATGGGGGCATCACATGCACTCATAATATCTCTAGGGTTAAAACTTTATTCTTTTGTAATATGGCAATTGATAAGGCTCATATTTACAGAATTCGACTACATAAAAACATAAGCCATCTCTTCATCAATTAGCTTAAGAAAACTGCTTTCCTTAATATAACCACAATCTTCCTTCTCTTTCTTTCTTAACGAAGAATTCATCACATTGATTTGTATCTTTTTGTTTCCTACAAAAAATTCCATAGTCCCTTTTTCACAATCCACATATGCCTTTACGGTAGCTAAGAATGGCCGTCCTAAAATGATTGTGGTTTGCCTTAGCTTTTCAGGTACTTCCATTTCTAGCACCAAAAAATCAACATGAAAATGAAAGTCATGAACTTTGATCACTACATCCTCTAAAACCCCTCTAGGTTTCTTGACGGAACGGTCAATCAACTGAAGGGTGAAGGGTGTGAGTTTGAGTTGTCATAAGTGGAATTGGTCAATTAATGAAAATGGAATAAGATTAATTAATGCCACTAAGTCCAGGAGTGCCCTCTCGAAAAACGTATCACCAATCTCACATCGAATCATAGGTGCACCTGGATCTCTTTTCTATTGGGTAAATGATGTTAGATGTCATTGGTTATCTTCCGAGTCAAGATACGTCTTTTAGGTTTCTAGGGATTGTTTTTTATGTTTCTCTTTGTTGTACATATGTCTTTGAGGAATTTGGCATATGATGGAATGTATTTGATAGCATCTAGGAGTGGGATGCTAGGGTGGTCATTCTGGAGTGAAGTTTCTTGAGTGTTCCGAAAATGGTGCAGGAATAGTGTGAGGTGATGGAGGTTCTTCTGGTGTAGGCTCATCATCTGATGGTAAATTTTCTCCTTGATCCTCAAAATTTTGGCCATGCATCGTCTCCTTCCTTTTTGGTTGAGGTGGGTGATGAATCCACATTTCATCATCTTTATTCTATCATTTTGGCACTAAAAACCCTAGCAAATGCCTGTAAATACCCTTAAATAGAGAATCTTAGCATTCATGCATGTGCATCTATATAGTGTATAAAATGCTGTAATTAAAGCCAAAATTATAGAATAAATAAAGAAAAGAAAAAGAATAAAATATTGTAAATATTTTATGACTCGAAACCCCGAGACCTAGGCATCTTGATGAATAGGTCGACAAGGAATAAAGTAGGGGGAGATAAGGTCAAAGACACAGTCCAAATACCTATACATTCTATTCATTTCTTATTCATTTTGGGACCTATTTTTGGTTCCACTTTTTATACATCAAATGAAGAAACTTTGTACATGAAAGTTGTAGCTAATTAAATGAAGAAAAATACAAAATCGATTTCACTGAAAAATAATGTACAGATAAAAAGTCATGGTCTGAATAAAAATCCAGAATCCCAACTTCCCAGACCCGTATCTCACAACTGATAACTCCAAATGCAGCATACTCACCTTTAATTGTATATAGAAGAAAATAAGCTATTTAATGGCGGTGGTTTCGCATTTGGCGGAGTTACGGTTTGAAAGTTGAGTTTTGGACCCCTATTGTACATTGTACAGATTAAAATATTCAATTTATTATTTATTCATTATTTTTGTATTTTTATATTTTTATAATTACGTAAATATTACTTATAATATTATGTACATAAAAATCAAAATAAAAATACAAAAGAAATCCAAATAAAAATACATGTATATATCAAATACATAGGTATCCTACCTATATGTATACCTATACTCTTTATACTTATATTTTATTTAATATACAAAATAAATCAGAAAAATAAAATAAAAATATATTTGTGTACATAAAAGTATCTTATAATTTTAGAAAATAAGAAATGAAATAATAAAAATAGAAGACACACAATAAAAATAAAATACTAAAATACATAGGTAATGTACCTATAAAGGGGTATAAAAGCAACTTGTGAAAATACATCTCATAAAAATCATTAAAAATAAGAATAAAATACTTTATAAAATTCTACACACTTTTTATTTTATAACCTAATTCAAATAATGTCATTTATTAGTTTTAAATAATTATTTTAGGAGTTTTTCCTGGTTGGTCCACGTTGACCAACCAGGGGACCAGGAGAGTTGACCTCGGGTCAACTCCCTGGTCCTACTCCTGTAACAATGTCAGAGTAGGTTTGACCCCATTTTCAAGGTTTTTTTGGGCGCTGCTCCTTTCATCTATTCGTGATGCACCCTTGTCGATTTTTCTCCCTCGATCAGAGCTCTTACATGCCCAAGGCTCTCCTTGGGCTGTGGAGCTCTGAATCGAGCTGGACACCTCGGTCAAGGGAGCCCTTCGTCAACCCCTTAAAACCGACCTCTGATCCCTTTTGAATTTTTGAACCGCGAATACTCACTGATCCGCCCCCCTTGGTCGAGCAAAAGGAGCCCGGAGGTGACAGCTTCGAGCCCCAAGCTTCCAGGTGACGGGAGAGCACCCGGATCATCGCGCGTTCCAACCTCCGGTGAAGCTTCGCCGTCGAGGTAACCAACCTCTGGCCCCCAGGCCATCGAGGCTGTTCTTCATCTCTTTTTATCCCCTTAGCGTTCATCATATCCCTAAGATCACTCCGAGCATTTTCCCTCGTCGATTCGCCCATCTGATCACTTCATCTCTCACCTCGCCGGAGCGCAACTCCGGCGAGCCACCATATCGCCTATCGCACCCCGTCGAGAGCCACCTGAGGTCAAGGCACTTTGCCCTCGACCTCCTTAACCCTTTTTGCAGGTATTCGAACCTTCACATGTGACTGAGGGCATTTTGCTCGTCCACCGGTGATACCTGGAGGACCTCCGCTCCTCCTCCCTCCCCGGTGAATACCGGAGCGCCTCCGGTCTTTTTGAGGCCCCCAGTCGAAGCAGGGATCTCCCAGGAAGCCTCCGAGGCATTTTGGAGCGACAACTCGCGGCGGAGGCGGAAGATCTAGACCTGGGAAACTCGCCTAGCGGCGAGTTCATCCCGGTTCTTCGTCGATCCCTCCAGGCCGTTTGATCGGCCTCGTTCTTCCAGGAGCACAGCTGCCCTTGGATCAAGCATTCCCCCAGCCGTTGGATCATCACGCCCGATCTAATCACGGCCGAGGGCGCGAATCGTCATCGTGAGATCAGGGCGTGACACGTGGATTAGTGGCGGAAGCCACACCATCCGATCGCCCGCCTGCTTGGGTATTTTGCAATTTACACCCTCGTAATTTTTGTAATATTTTAATAGGACTTAAACTTTCATTTGCCGTGTAAACTTTTTGTAAATTTTGCTAAACACCCCCTGCAGTTCTCTTATTTGTACTTTAACCCTTGCCAGCCCAGCGCACGTGCGTGGCACGTGCGCGTGGACATTTTGTGGACAAGGCCCTTATAGTCTTGGGTTTTAGCGTTTAGTCCAGTAAATGTTTTATCACGTTTTATATTTTTAGGGTAATTTGCATTCAGCCCCCCAAACTTTGTAATATTGCAAGTAGATCCTCCCCAGGCGCGTGCACTGCACGCGCGTGGGTTGGAATTTTGCCAAACAGCCCTTGCGAATTTTGTGATTGCTATTTGGTCCTGAAAATATTCTATTCAGTATTAATTTTGTGTGAAGTTTGCATGTGACCCCCTGGATGTTTGAGAAATTGCATGTATGCCCCTGCCAGGCCTGTTAATGATTGGATGCTTGTTCTAATTATTTAACCTATCATTTTAAGTCCAAAATTTCTCAAATTTTAAACTTAAGCTCCTGTTAACTTGTGCTTCCACGCCCTAATTTTAGTTTTTGATTTTATTTTATTTTTATGATTATTAAAAATCAAAAACATGCTTTTTCTCTACTGTCTAGCTTAGAAAATGCCAAACAAATATTAAAACACTTCGAAAAATTCCAAAAAAATTAGCTAGTGTCTATTTTATCCTATTTTAGTGTCAATCCAAAAATCATTAAAAATCTCAAAAGAAAAACACTAAAAACTTAAAAACACTCTAAAACTTCAAAAAAATCCATAAAATCAAAGAAAACTCCAAAAAATACAAACTCAGTTCCTATTTGTTCTATATTTCATTTTCTTTATTAGAAAATTATTGTGAAAAATTTTGACTGCCGTTTGCTATTTTTAACTTCCATTTTATTCATAGCCAGCACTAATTTCACTGTTTTGCTTTATTTCAGTATTTAAAAATACCAAAAACACCTTGAAAAATCCCCAAAAATCACAAAAATAGTAACAAATCCTAAAAATATCAAAAACATTTTACTTCTGAATTTTTGGTTATTTCTGCACATTTTTATAAATATTTTATCTTGCCTTTCATTACATTGTTTTTAAATTCCAATATTGAAAAAGAAAAAAATATATAAAATATAAAATATAAAAATCAGAAAATTAAAAATCAAAATACAAAATTAAAAATTAAATAAAAAAAATTTAAAAATTAAAAACCCACAAAAATTTCATTGTTTGCTTTCTTAGTGTAGACACATCACACCCATTCACTTGAGCACAAATTTTTGAACTACCCTGCTTGCTCCCTGAGTTCGAACTCTCTGCATACTTGCCCTTTACACCATTTATGCAGAGTTAAAAATAAATTTTAACTCCACATTATTTCTAATTTATTGATCTTTAGTGTGGGTTAATTGTTGACTTTAGTCCAGAGTTCATTGTGAGTCGTCACAGTGACGGTTGTCTCCGCCTTGTGTGAGACACCACTTTTTAGACTCCGTGAATTTTGGCTAAATCAGTGGGTCTCGTGTGGTGGTCCCACTCCTAAGGGTCACGACATGAACACTAACATTGTTGCTTGGTTCGACTCCATTATTGGTTTGTGTGGTAGAGTTTTGAAGGGTGGTGGTGTTTCTTTCATTTGGGTATTGGAATCCTGTAGGTGTAATTTGCATGTTCCTTAGGCTTTGTGTGGGTTGAGAAGGCAAGGTTCCTTGTGTGGGTTGTATGGGTGTCTTAAATTGGGATTCAGATTATCTCTTTAGGGATTGGATTTCTTTTTGCATCTAAATCATCATCTTAGTGAGAATGTCGAGGTCATCATCTAAAGTATCAAGAGATCGGTTAGATATCAACCTTTAGAGAAAGGATTGCCATCTCATTCTCAGGCTGGAGATCGTCTCTTAACAATCATTTGACGGTGATTGATGAGTCCTCAATTTAACTCATTAGATATTTATCCTTGCATCAACCTCTATGATTCAACAATTGAATGAACAACTGTATGATTATCAAGACGACCATGTTACATAACCTTAATTGTACTAAGGGACTTCTATGCAAATTAGTTACTCCTCATTTCAGGTCAGGGAATGATATTCACAATAACATTTATTGCATAATGGCTCACCGTGGTCTCGCATGTCCAACATCTTTCCATATCCTTCATCTATGTGCAATATAACACATATATTTTCTAACTAGGGATGTTGAGTATTTAAGTCTTAAGACCTTAATGAACAAGAGTGGTGAGATCCGACTTAAGTGTCACTCTAAACTAAGTAATCTGGAATCAGAAGTATTGTGTGATGTGAAGGTGTTAAGGATAAATCCTTAAGTTAGTTTTTTCTATTTATAAGTGAAATAATGACCGGCCTAAATTCGTACGGTTAGTTTTATCTACTTTCAGCCAATATGGGTGTAAGTATGGTTGACTACCCTTGTTACTTTAGGATGGTGCCATACATGTTATCCTTTAACTACCCAATCTGCTAAGAGATATCGTAGTTCCCTCATTGAAAAGTAGGTAGTCATTTTTAAATTTATTACAAAATTGACACTTAGAAAGGTTTTTAATTTTTCAAAAAGTTTGTTATACCCTTGAATTTTAACAAACATTTTCAAAAAAGGTATTATATATATATATAGATATACAATACAGATTATACACAAGACTTACCCATATCCTATTTGATTTGAAAACAGTTAAAGTACGAGCAATTTGTAAAATATATAGCATATGTATACACCCCTTATACTTAGCATGTGCTATGTCCCCATCGAACAAGGTGGAATGAAGACATAGCTCATATAAAGTATAGTTGAGTGACAAGAATATGGAGTCGACTCAACCCCCTATACTTGGTCTTTTGAGGGCCTAAGTATAGTAGAAGAGTAATAAATGAGGCGGTCGGAGCTGAGAAGAAGAATAGAAGTGAGGTATACACAATGATATCAGATACCCTATACTTAAGCTCAGGTCAGCCTAAGTATGAAAGAGTACTCTTGGGTAAGGGATTGAATAGATCCTAGATGAATATACAAGTGATCGACTGAATCTTCTGGCTGCATGGAAGAGAATGGCAACTTGAATCAAGGCTTCACACTGGGTGGGTTTATCTTTCATATTCATATGTGCTCCATATGAATGAGATCTACTCGACTTGGACCAACTGCTCGTTTGATTCTATGAAGTGTTTCAACAGTTGTCCATTTACAAAAAAAAGATCATACACTGTCAGTTGGTTCAGATATCTTAATGCAGTCATTATTGTGCACTTCCCTAATGATCCCGTCCACTTTGATTTCAATTTTCCTCTGAAATTTTCAACCTTTCACTAAATAACCATACTTTTTGCCCTAGGGAAAAGTTTTTGGTTCTGATACGTTTGTCATACCACTTCTTCACTATGTCCTTGAAAAGAGTGTTGTTCTCATATGCATGGTTTCTGATTTCTATAAGGTCATTCAAACCCAAATCTCAGCTATTTTTCCCTGGTGATGATTCCAGCTAATCTTTCTAATTGCCCATTCTGATTTGTGAACTAATTCTGCATGCAAATGACACGGTTTTCAAAAAACTATTTGACACCTCAACCATGCCATTAGATTGTGGATGGTAAAATTCCTTTAACCTTCCTGTTTGACACCTCATCCATGTCATTAGATTGTGTGGTAAGAACTAGCTACACGATGCTCAATGTTGTAATACTTAGTCAACTTCTTGACCTCTTTGTTGACAAAGTGGCTACGCCATTAGATACTAATACTTTGAGGATCCCATACCTCTAAATAATATGACCTTTCAAACGAACTTGTTGTATGAGACTCGAATCGAGATAGCCTCCACCCACCGTGATAGATAGTTGATGAATATGCATTTCATCATCTTTATTCATTTATTTTATCTTAAAATCCCTTATAAAATACTTATATATAATACTAACTCCATATTCTTACTAACTTGCATCTGTGTGTAAATATTGTACACTTATTACCATTTTAACATAAAATAAATAAAGAAAGAAAGGAAAAATGAATAAAAGAAAAGAAAAAGAAGAAAAGATTGTATATATGTTATAGATACAGGCTGACCCGGATCCTGAGAGAAGGTCAAGACTTGACCTGATCGACCAGGAATAAAGTAGGGGGAGATAGGCTCCTCAATCAGAAAATCCACAAAAATGTGATGTATATATTTGTATACTTATACTGATTTATTTGTACATAAATTGACTCAAATTAAATAATTTTCATAAAAAAATTTGTAAATAAAATTATTTTCTAAATAATAAAAATAATAGCACGATAAAATCATGTACAGAATAAAAGTAACCACCTCCGGAAAAAGCCATTAAGCGATAAATGAAAAACTAATTCGGGCTCCATATGAACTGAAATTGAACCAAACTCACTTCCATTATATTCTAAATTAAATTATCTTTAAAATGGCTATGATTTCATAATTTTTGGAGTTACCGTTGAAAAGTCAGTTTTTTGGGATGGTTTGTGCGATTTTACCATTTATTTGTACACATTGTATTTGTAAATATTTTTACTAATTACTTAAAATAAAAATAAAAAATAATATTAAAAAAAACTAATTTTCTTATTTAAATATGTATATAATGTAGCATATGTATATAGTATATGTATATAATCAATTCCCTTAAATAACCCTCACAAAAAATAAAAAATAACATTTATTATTCAATTTAATAAAGTGTTGAAAATATAAAAAAATAATTTTTGTAAATAATTTTAACACTAATCTCTTTCTTTATCTTTATCTCATTTCAATTTTTTCCTTATCTTTATCTCTTTTGAAATTTTGAATTTCAAATTCTTTTCCTTCTATTTATATGTCTCATTCTCCCTCATTTCAATTTGATCAATATTTGGTGAGAGGAGACTTTTCTCTGAGAGCTATCTTCTCGCAGAAGGGTGCCTAGCTTTCGAGCCATCCAATGACAACGAGTCGGCCTTCGTTGAGGTGAACACGATTTCTTTTCTGCTCCTAAGGTGAGATCCACCTTTCTTTTTCCTATTTTTGACCTAGATTAATCGAAGTTTTATTTTTTGCATTTTTTCGTTGTCATTTTTTATATAGATCTTAGCATTCCCATCACAATTTGATCAATTTTTTATTCTGATTTTTCATCTCATTTTCTCAATCTCTCCACGTTCACGTTCTATCATCCACGATATCTCAACTCCGGCCACGTACGGTGGCCGAAGACTTGGATTCGACTCTTCCATTTCGTCAGGTCCCCATTCACATCTTTTTCAATTTTTCTAAATATTTATTTTATGAAGCAGAGATGATGCATCATGTTTGAGCCCTCTTTTATTTCAATAATAATAATAATAAAACAAAAAAATATCTAGTTTTTCTTTCTAACATCTATTTTGCAGGAATAAAGAAAAAGATTACAAAAAATATAAAATTTAAAAAATATATATAAAAGATTTCTACATTTCCATTTTTTATAAATAAAAAAAGTTTTATTATTTTCAATTGTTTTTATTTATAAAAAATTAAAAATTTTTAAAAAAGTGGATGACAGTCTAGCATTGCCCCCACCGAGCTGCTGGAGGAGCCCTCCGGCCGCTCACCCAATCCATCCACCATCACGAGAAGACATCCCTGCACCACCACCAGCCACGCCGCAGGTCCGCTCTGCCGACACTGCTACTAGGGGCGTGTGTCGCCCCCTCTCCCAGTGTCCTTGCACCGCGCAAGCCCCTCCGATCTCAGCCTCGTGCCAGCAGATCTACCATCGCAGACCACCACCTGCGCTTGCAAACAGGAACACCTCCGCCGAAGCTGGCGCTTTCGCCAAGCACCACAGGAACTTCGTCGAAGAGCCAACATCCACGAACCCCGTGCAGCAGCACAAAAACCATCATTCTCTACCAGGAGTTGTGTTCCCACCTGTGCCCATGCGCAAGGCCGCGTGTCACCGCCAACCTGACCGCTACGCAAAGCCCTAGTTGTCGCCCGTGCACGCGCCACTAGGTCCTGTCGCCGCTCTGCCATAACCCCTTTGGAGGAGAAGAACAAGAAGGCAATGCTCCCATTTGCCTCCCTTGCTACTTTGAGAAGAAAAGAAACGAAGAACAGTAAACCCTAAGGGGGCATTAAAAATTGGGTAAATATCATAAAGACTTTTGACGGTTATCAAAATTACAATAAGGACCCGCCGCTAAAGCAACACGTGCACAATACGCCTTATATTGGGTAAAGTATGATTTTCATCCTGCATTTCAATTCATGTTATCTTTTAATGAAGAAACAAAATATTTGCAAATGAGTCCCTATTGTCCAGACATTTATTTTGCTCGTACTTTTCATTGAAATAAACCATTACTCAATAAATTCTAGAAAATTCATGTTACATTCCTGTCACTAGTCTATTCATTGTATAAATTTTCCATTGCATTTTATTGTCCTATGATATAATTAAAAAATAAAAAATAGTGATATTTTCTCTACTCGAAATTAAAAAATTCAAAAAAAAATAAATATAACCCTAAAAATTCCACCAAAAATAGATTAAATTTCTTTTACTGTGCATAAATTTCTATACAAATTTCGTGCATTCATTTTTTTCAAAATTTAAAAAATGAAAAATATCAAAAATCTTATAAAAAACACAAAAAATTGTAAAACAAATCCAAAAATCATGGTTTCACTTCCTGTTTGTAGATATTTGTCTATATATTATCATAAAATTAGTCTCCAGGAGTTTTGGTCAATTAAAATATTTTTAAGTTGCAAATTACCCCAGGTTGTGCACTCTTTATCATTTTTGCCACTGTTTGATTTTTAGAAAATACAAAAACGTATTGACAATTTTACAAAAATTCCCAAAAACATTTCAAAATCTTTAAAACCCATAAATATTTTCTATGCATTTTACTAAGCATTTTTGATATAATTGGAAAATACAAAAAGAGTGTGGTGTGCGTATTTCTTCCCTTGTGCATATTGTTCCTTATTTTTGAGAAAAAATTGCAAAAATCAAAATCATTGAAAATTTGAAAATTAGAAAATAAAAAAATTAGAAATAAAATATTTTAAAAAATCAAAAAGACAAAAAAATCACAAAAAACCAAGATAGTTTGCATTTGAGATTCCTTCATTATTTCATTGATTTTCTTCATTGACATAGTAACCCTCGGGAATTGTAGCCTCCCTAAGTACGGTCATGATGCTATACAGGTAAATAAGTAGCAAAAATTTATCTCGCTTCATTATTCTCTTGTAATTAATTTTGTAGCTTGAGAACAAAAAAAATAGTTTGTTTGTTGTGGAATATTTGGGTTGCAACAACCACTACTCATTTATTTTCATGTCTTGATTCAAAACCTGAAAATCCCGTGTCAACAAAATGACACCATTGATGGAGAGGCACGACGAGGGTAGGTAGGTTTCTCTTTTGACCTACTATTCTTGGTTGTAAATACCTGTTTATATTTTTCCACATTAATTCATTGTTCCTATTCACAGCATTTATTTCATTTTTCTTGCTCACATTTGATAATTGTGTTTCTTACACATTCTCTCTTTTCTTTTTTTTGCGAGGGTCCGCGGAGCGAAGGAGGCGATCCTAGGAGAGATGAAGCACCCAAGCGAAGCAGAGGCGGCTTGATTCTTCACCAAGTCAAATAAGAGCGTGAGAGGAGGAGAAGAAGAATTAAATGAGACCAAGAAAAAAAATTAGACTTTTTTTATTTATTTCTAGCATTTGAACCCTTTTAAACGGACATTCATTTGTTATGGGGTCTGTTTCGTCAAGTGCCGGTGCACTGGGGGGCCACATCAGTTTTGTTTTCATCACCTTATTTTTCTTTGTTTCTCATGGATTTCGTGAGCTACCTATTGATTACTTTAATTAATCTGCTTTAGCCAGGTAATTAATCTGTACCTATAGAATAGAGCGTAATTGGACTTCGTCAAATTTAATTGGTTCTTGCCCGTTAATAGAAGCTATTGTTAGGACGATTAACTTGCATTTGCATATAGGTTAGTTTAGTTTTATGTATTTAATTTTTACACGGATCACCCTGCATGTAGAGTGCTGGTGATAAGGTACGCATCTCTAACCCCTGCATGCATCATTGTGTTGAATCATGCATTGGCATTTCCGATCATCTTCCTTGTCTTCACTTACATAAGTTAAAAAGGAAATTGGACACTCGGTAGGCGATTAATTGAAAATATTCAAACCAAGTGATAACTGCCTAAAATTCAGAACTGTTAAAGAAAACTCGACCCTAAGATAAACGTAAGGAAAAATCATTGTTTTGGGGAGTGTAACCCCCTCCTTGTTTGATTTATCTACAGTGAGAGAGCGACCCGCACACTAGGATAGAACCACACCCGAACTCTCTTCAGACTACTGTCTTGTGATTAGTTTTTCTCAAGTGAGGACTTCACCGGGTAGCCAGTAATCAGTCCGGAATTTCCTTAGCAGAGTGGGCAGATCGGGTAGCTGATAAACGGTCTGCACCCATATTGGCTGGGAAAAACAAGTTGTGAGATTAGTACAGTCTCCTAGGAGCATTGGCTTCTTAACAGCTCGCTTTAACTGCTCTGATAGATTGTATTCTCACCAAAATCTAAAAATTGACAAGATAATTGATCGAATCTTCACAGTCTTCACATTGCGTTGAGTTGGTGAACTGGGGGATTGTTTTGTGTTTGGTTTCTTGTGTGTATACTAGATCCTTCTACGCATTTGCACCTTTTCCTTCACATCTTTTGACTTGACTATCGTGTTCTCCCAATCCCCATCTTTTGTTTCAGAGATGGTCGACTGGAGTTATTTTATTCCGATCTTCGT
Organism: Ottelia alismoides; assembly: GCA_037367405.1. Taxonomy (NCBI): domain Eukaryota; kingdom Viridiplantae; phylum Streptophyta; class Magnoliopsida; order Alismatales; family Hydrocharitaceae; genus Ottelia; species Ottelia alismoides. The sequence goes on from JAZKJV010002936.1 coordinate 69,254, forward strand.
GGATCTCTCGTACTCTCCAGCCGATCCACCTTCTTTTTTCCACGAGGACTTTCCTCCTGATTTTTGTGCATATCCTCCTAACCCATTGTTTCAGGAGTTGGGCTTTGATTCTCACTCACCCTCATTCCACTCACCCAATCATGGGATTTTGGAGTCACCTTTCATGATTTCCACATTTGAGACCTTGAACCAGATGATGTAGCATATGAATTCGAGGATTAGCAATCTATTTAACATAAATAAGAGCCAGAATGCTACTCCACTATTTGAGGATATGGATTCACTTGAGGATAATCATGAGAGCTTGCAATCACCCAAAATAAAAAAAAGAAAATTTTAAAAATTCAAAAAGATTTCGGGAGACACATTGTTTATCCATTTTGTGAGGAGAGGGCACCCATGCCAAACCATTTTCCTACACAGTCATTCACCACATGTCCCACCTTTGACCCCAAGGATGCCACTGCACATACTACTCTTGGCAATCCTCATGTATATTCTGATTCCGATCTCCTCCCTTGTATGGTGGTGGTCCAAAAATTCAAAAAATGTTGACTGAACTTGAAGTGGTGGCCACCATTCACGAGATCATTAAAGCCCCACTTCACTAGACCACGATGCATTTATTTGCTATCAACACAAGAAGAGAAAGTAGAGGAACGAATCTGAGAGTCAAATCTTGACCATGGCCACTGCCTACGCTATTTCTTATCGTACACATTTTAAGAAAGGGAACACTAACACATATCTTGTGAGTTGCTCCATATCTGACTATTCTTGTGATAACACTCTCCTTGATGGTGGTTTGTCAATCAATATAACATCATTCTCTATGGTATAGTCTCTTCATTTTGGGCCTCTCAAGAAAACCATGATGATAGTTCAATTTGTTGATGGATCTATCAAGAGGACGATGGGTATTCTAGAAAATGTTGTCATTCTTATTCAGGGCATGAACTTCACTTCTGATTTTGTCATATTGCCAATGGAGACCTCTACTCTTGTGGAGGACCCTCCAATCATCCTGGGACGACCTTTCCTCACCTCTGCGAGAGTCGTTATTGATTATGGATCAGGAGAGATTCGCTTTCATTATGATGTAGGGAGCGATGTGTTGATCACTACACCCATTACTGAACAGAGACCTGCATCCCATGAGAGCATGTCCATGTTAGCCAACCCCAAGGAATTTGACCTTGATAATAATATCAGATATTCTTGTTGTATGTTGGATGATACTGAGACCCAAGAATTCCTCTTCAAGGAGGAAGAATTGGAAAGCATGTACCTTGAAGTTCCCCCTTCTGGTATGTGGAGATGCATTGATGACATCCACGGGATTTACACAATAGATACCCTAGAGCGGAAGGTAGAGCCTGAAAATAGACACGACGGATATGATTTGACTATTTTCACTGATGTGTTCGTTCCTAGTCACCTTGATTTAGATGTAACTGATAAGGCAAAATTTGATTTGATTACTTTTATAAAGGAATTTGAGCCTATTGATAAAGATGATGATCCAGTAGAGGCTCACCATGCTTGAATTGATCTTACTTTTTTTGATAATGATTTCAAGCCTTTTTACTTTGATATTTGCGAGACTTCCAAGGCAGGACATGACCACACTACTTCCACTGATCGATTCATGCCTATACACTCTGAGACTGCTGAGGATACATTCTTAGTCGATCCTGATTAGTTTATGTCTAATGATAACCCCGATATCGACCTACACCTTGTCAGATCCATACCTTACCGGTCCCTCAAGAAGGTTATCTTTCGACCTTCTTGACCTTTGTACATCCATTCCTTTTGTATGGAGCGTTGTTGCACTCTAATAACGTGGAAGCAGCTTGAATTCTTCTCGAAGCCGCAGGAGAGCGTTAGGGGAGGAGGAGAAGATTTTAAGAAGATAATCATTTGGAGCGTAGATAGCTTAGATTTATTTTAGCATTTCAGTTATTCAAAAACTATTATAGAAGGACACTATATACCTTGTTTACCGGGCATGTTTCGCAAAGTGCCGGTGCACTTGGGGGACCTCATCGGTTTTGTTTTTCACTGCTTTATTTTTATTTGTTTCACACGGATTTCGTTAGCTACTTATTGATTGCTTTAATTAATTTTCTTGAGCCAAGTAATTAATTAGGTCATAAAACTCTAAACAAGTATTTTTGTACCTATAGAATAGGGCATAATTGAACTTAATCAAATTTAAGTGGTTGCCCGTTAATAGAAGCTATTGTTAGGATGACTCACTCGCATCATATAGGTTAGTTTATTTTTTTCTGTATTTAAATTCTGCACGAATTACCCTACATGTAGAGTGATGGCGACAAGGTATGCATCTCTAACACCTGCATGCATCATTATGGTTAATCGTGCATTGGATTTTCCGTTATCCTTCCTTGTTTTCACTAACATAATTAGAAAAGGAAATACTTTCATTTCATTCTTTCTTCTTCTGTTTTATCATTCACCTCTTTTTCGTGTGTGTGTATGATATACTTAGGATGTGCTTTATCCTAAGTATAAGGGGGGTGAATGATTTATGTTGTTCATATTCATCCTGTTCATCACTCTTTTTGTTGCCTATACTTAGAGATACTCCACCCTAAGTATGGGGGTGATGTAGTTCATATTGTCTTTTTTGTTTTTGAGTCCGTACATTCTCTTCATCGATTTTCCCCTTTGTACAATCTTCTATACTTAAGATTACTTGATCCTATGTATAGGGGGGATAACCGACTACTATTATTTTCATCTTCTCCTTGAGTCATTTTTACTTTATATACTTAGAACGAGTTATGTCTTCCTTTGTCGCTCTCTGATCACCATGAGGACATAGTTCGAGCTAAGTATAGGGGGTGTCGTGTATAATGTATACATACTTTAGACATAAGTCGTACTTTTAAATATGTTTATTTTTGGGGCTATATATATAAATTTGTAAAATCCACATGTGTGTATATAGATTTTGATCACCTTCAAAAAAACAAAACAAAACAAAAAACACAAAACAAAACAAAACAAACAAAAAACAAACAAAAAAAAACACAAAACAAAAAAAATCGTTGTATATACTTGTATGTATTTTACTAACCCTTTTTTCTTTTTGAAAAAAAACTACAAAACCAAAAATCTAAAAAAAGGTGCGTAAAAAATTATTTTCACATGTGCATCATTTTTCCTTTCTTCTCCAAAACCCATAAAAAGTTCAAAATTAGAGAATTGTTTCAAAAAATTGCTTTCTTTTTGCAATGTACATTTCTTGCATTTGCATGTGCATTTTTTAGGATAGTATTGACATTTAAGCTATGTCTAGAATAAAATTGAAGAACAGAGCTTAGTTGGGCCTTAATCCACTTAATTTCTGAGGAACTTTGTAAGAACTAGAGTTAAGACTTTTCAGGTCCTAGTGACTTAATTCTTTGAGTCCATAAGATTATGTCCACATGTCATCTTGATTAGTCGAAGTAGAATATTTTACAACATACACATGATTCTTTCAGACTGTGGCTTATCTTGGACAAGTACTCTACATTTAGCTCTTCATGGAGGAGGTAGTGAGAAGGCAAAATCTTTTGGCTTGGAGTAGCATACGAGGGTAGTACTTCTAGGCGGAACCTCTCGTCTTCCTATAGGGGGGTTGTGCATCTCAACCTGATCTAGTAGCATTGAGGTCTAAAGTCAGGATGCTGTGGGGTTGTAATAATGCTTCAAAAGAGGGATAGTCTACTAGCTCAAGAGGAAAAACTCCTTCTGTACATGCTGCACCTTGTATATATTTTCAAAAAAAAAAGAAGAAGAGAAAAATGCAGAATCTCCAAAAGTGGACAGGCCTGATTGAAAAGTAAAATGCCTGTCGGAGTGTATATACAAGGATAAAGAAAAAAAAGAAAATAACAAGAGCTTGAAAGTCAAATTTTTGTAAGCTTGTAGCTGGATGACTTGGCTACACTGGTCATGCATCCACGAGTAGGTAGCTATACTGGTTACCGTCCATTCTTTTCTCCATCTCATCTTCTTGAGCTGGTTGTACTTGAACTTAGAAGGGAATATACCCGCTCCTCGAGCAAAGAGTTGCTAGATTTGGGGACTAGAGTTACCTTATTGAGGGAGGCTATTTCTTTGCTAATTTTGAGATGGGCAGCTATATTTCACTTACACCGTACAAATAAAGATTCATAGTCATAAGAATTTGTGTGTATAGACTTGTTCTGACCTGACTATTGAGGAGACCTGAATAGGAGTCTTACGGAACTTAGAGACTGTTAGGTTTTAAATCCACTTCCCATTAAGGTTCTGCCACACTAATAATCCAAAATTCTGACAAAGCTTTATACTACAATTTTATGAAGATAAGTTTAATACTCAATATTGTCCTAATTTCTTTATTTTTCCTTTCTTTTTCTTTTTCCTTTCTTTTTTTCACTTATTCTTTTAAATAAGTGTTTGTTAAGGGACTAGCAAAGGTAAAGAATAGTGGAATGATGAATATGCATTTCATCACCTTTATTCATTTATTTTATCTTAAAATCCCTTATAAAATACCTGTATATAAACTAATTTCATATTCTTACTAACTTGCAACTGTGTGTAAATATTGTATACTTATTACCATTTTAACCTAAAATAAATAAATAAAGAAAGAAAGGAAAAATAAAGAAAAGAAAAAGAAAAAGAGAAGATTGTATATATGTAATAGATACAGGCTAACCCGAACCCTGAGAGAAGGTCAAGACTTGACCTGATGGACCAGGAATAAAGTAGGGGGAGATAGGGTCCTTAATCAAAAAATCCAAAAAAATGTGTTGTGTATATCTGTATACTTACAATATTTTATTTGTACATAAATTGACCTCAAATTAAATAATTTTCAAAACAAAGTTCATAAATAAAAATGTTTTTTAAACAATAAAAATAGTTGCACAATAAAATCATGTACAGAATAAAAGTAACCACATCTGGAAAAAGCCATTAAGAGATAATTGAAAGACCATTTCCGGATCCATATGAACTCAAATTGAACCAAACTCACTTCAACTGTATTCTAAATTAAATTATTTTAAAAATGGCTTTGATTTCATAATTTTTGGAATTGCGGTTCAAAAGTTCTTTTTCTAGGGTGGTTTGTGCAATTTTACCATTTATTTGTACATATTATATTTGTAATATTTATAAATATTTTTACTAATTACTTAAAATAAAAATAAAAAATGATAATTTTTTTAAAAAAACTAATTTCCTTATTTAACTATGTATATAATATACCATAAGTATATAGTATGTGTATAAAATCAATTCCCTTAAATAACACTCACACAAAAATAAAAAAATTAACATTAATTATTCAATTTATCAAAGTGACGAAAATACAAAAAAATATTTTTTGCAAATAATTTTAACACTAATCTCTTTCTTTATCTTTATCTCAGTTCAATTTTTTCCTTATCTTTATCTCTTTTCAAATTTTGAATTTCAAATTCTTTTCTTTCTATTTATATGGCTCGTTCTCCCTCATTTCATTTTGATCAATCTTTGGTAAGAGGAGCCTTTTCCGAGAGCTATCTTGTCGTAGAAGGGTGCCTATCCTTCGAGCCGTCCGATGACAACGATTCAGCCTTCGTTGAGGCGATCACGGTTTCTTTTCCGCTCCTAAGGTGTGATCGATCTTTCCTTTTCTTATTTTTGACCTAGGTTAATCGTAGTTTTATTTTTCACATTTTTTTCTCATTGTCATTTTTTATATAGATCATAGAAATCTCATCATGATTTGATCCATCTTCGATTCCGGTTTTTTATCTCATTTTCTCGATCTCACCATGTTCACGTTCTATCCTCCACGATCTCTCAACTCCGCCACACACGGCGGTTGGAGGCTCGGATTCGATTCTTCCATTTCGCCAGGTCTCCATTCAAATCTTTTTCATTTTTTAAATTATTTATTTAAATAAGCAGAGATGATGCATCATGTTTGAGTTCTCTTCTATTTCAAAAAAAACAAAAAAAACTAGTTTTTCTTTCTAACATCTGATTTGCAGGAATAAAGAAAAATATTACAAAAAACATAAAATAAAATATATAAAAAATGATTTATGCATTTGAAAAAATAAAAGTTTTTTATTTTTAATCATTTCTATTTACAAAAACTAATTAAAAAATAAAAAAGTGGACGGTAGTCCAATGCTGCCCCCTCTGAGCCGCTGGAGCACGCCCTCCGGCCACTCATCCACTCCATCCACCATCATGACTAGCCGTCCCTACACCACCACCAGCCACATCGTAGGTCCACTCCATCGATCGTGCTATCGGTGGTGTGTGTTGCCCCCTCACCCCACATCCTTCCACTGTACGAGCCCCTCCGATCTCAACCTCGTGCCATTAGATCTGCCATCACGGACCACCACCCGCGCTCGCGGATAGGAACACCTCCGCCATGGCTGGTGCTTTCACCAACCACAACACAAACTCTATCAAAGAGCCAACAACCGCGAACCCCATGCAGCAACACATCAACCATCATCCCCTTCCAGGAGCCGTGTTCCCACCAGCGCCCACACGCAAGGTCGCACGTCATCACCAACCTGACCGCCGCAAGAAGCCCCAATCGCTGCCTGTGCACGCGCCACCAGATCCAGTCGTCGCTTCGCTACAACCCCTTTGGAGGAGAAGAACAAGAAGGAGGCGCTCCCGTTTGCCTCCCTTTCGACTTTGAGAAGAAAAGAAATGAAGAACAGTAAACCCTAAAGGAGGGTGTTAAAAATTGGTTAAATATCACAACGATCCCCAGAGGTTATCAAAATTGCAAAAAGGACCCACCTCCAGAGCAACACATGCACACAACCCCTTATATTGGGTAAATTGCGATTTTCATCCTACATTTCAATTCCTGTTATCTTTTAATGAAGAAATAAAAAATATTTGAAAATGAATCCCTGTTGTCCAGACATTTATTTTGCTCGTTCTTTTCATTGATATAAACCATTTTATTGCTCCATAAATTCTGGAAAATCCATGTTACATTCATGTCACTTGTCTATTCATTATATAAATTTTCCATGGTATTTTATTATCATTTGATATTATTAGAAAAATAAAAAACAATGATATTTTCTCTTCATGAAATTCAAAAATTCATAAAATTTTGAATATTAATCTAAAAATTCCAGGAAAATAGATTAATTTTCTTTTGATGTGTTTTAATTTCTATGCAAATTTTGAGCTTTAATTCTTTTCAAAACCCAAATAAAATGAAAATAAAAAAATCTTATAAAAATAACAAAAAATTCTACAAAAATCCAAAAATCGTGATTTCACTTCATGTTTGTAGATATTTATCTATATTTTATCATAAAAATAATATCCAAGAGTTTTGGGCATTAAAATATATTTAAATTGTAAATTACTCCAAGCAGTGCACTGTTTATCATTTTTGCCACTGTTTGATTTTTAGAAAAATACAAAAACATCTAAAAATTCTACAAAAATTCCCAAAAACATTTCAATTTAAAACCCATAAATATTTTCTCTAGATTTTTCTGAGCATTTTTGATGTAATTGAAAAATACAAAAAGAGTGTGATGTGTGTATTTCTTCCCTTGTGCATATCGTTCCTTATTTTTGAAAAAAAATTGCAAAAATCAAAATCATTAAAAATTTTAAAATCAGAAAATAAAAAATAGAAAAAAAATTAAAATTTTTAAAAAGACAAAAAATTCACAAAAAATCAAGATAGTTTGCATTTGAGATTCCTTCATTATTTCATTGATTTTCTTCATTGACATAATAACCCTCGGAAATTATAGCCTCCCTGAGTTTGATCCTGTTGCTATACAGGTAAATATGTAGCAAAAATTTCTCTCGCTTCATTATTCTCTTGTAATTAATTATGTAGCTTGAGAAGAAAAAATTGTTTGTTTGTTGCAGGATATTTGGGTTGCAACGACCACTTCGCATTTATTTTCATATCTTGATTCAAAACTCGAAAATCCTATGTCAACAATAGTCTACCGCTAGAAGAATGCATTTAAATCCATGATTGTTTCGGAATGAGTGAAGAACCCGAAAACACCCTTACTAATGTAAAGGGGTTGTTGTTATATTATCGAGCAATTTACGATTGATAAAAAAATTCTTAATTGATTAATTAACTAAATGAAAGCGGTCATTTTTTATTTTACTTGGGCAAGCCCAAGGTCGAACTCAGGAAGACAACTATCTCCTTATGTTAAGTTTTAGATAAATTAGGTACTAGGTTTTCGAAGAGGAATTTTTTTATTTTTTATGTAATTAAGAAGAAAATGTAAATGTAGTTAAATATAGGGATAAAAATATAACTTCTAATCAAATTAATACCACAATTTCTAAAACATGGGCAGAATGTCAATGCATGTAAAAATAAGCGATTGTTAATTTCTGGTATTTTTATGATGCAAAAGAATTTTTTATGAATTAAATATGCAGGCAGTGTGATTTTCAGCACTTGAATTTTAATAATTTGCAAATACAAGTATTTTCCAGAAATAAAATCACCGTAGACGTGTTTAACGAATAGTCATATAGGAAAATATTAAATCCTAAAAATACGAAGTTTACATATATTAAATTCATTACATGTATCATAAAATAAATTATTTTAAGCAAATCATGCATACAAAAGAGATGATGTTGGGCTATGTTACAGAGGGCAACCAATCCTAACTAATATTTTGTTTTGAGAATTTTTGGAGCAATATATGGATTACTATGAATTAAAGATCACATATTGGCTAAAATCTAGTCAATTCTACCACAATAATATCAATAAAAATAGGAACGCTCTAAAAATCACTATTAATGTTCACAATAAAGAGCATTAATATCTCTACAATATACAATTTTTGGAATAAAAAATAGATGCAAAATAAGGTTCAAATAACAGCTCAAAGTCAGGGGTCTACATGCAAAATAGAGAATAAATCTGAATAACAAAATAGCGCAAAGTACTTCTTTAATTACCTAAACGCGCAAGAAGTTGTGTGCAATTTTCTCCAGTGGGGCATGCGATGTGCACGTGATGTAGCTGGCGGAGACATGCATGCCATTTCTGAGGAGGCGGGAGCGTGGATGAAAAATCGTTGCACCGAACAAGTGTTACACGCGTGCTTAAAGGCACGGGTGGTTGATGAATCCATGATTCATTAACATTTTTGTCGTATTTTGTCTTAAGAAAATTAACAAATACATGTAAATATGCATTAATAATAAATTTTATCAAAAGCTCGCTCATAAATAAAAATGCATTTTATGCATTAAAAAGACATAAAAATAAGAAAAATTAAAATGAAGAAAAGAAAATAAGGTACACTATAAATATGTATATATTGTACATATGACTAAGAAAATACAAATAAAGTATAATGGTATATGTATATAACCTAACCCTTGAGACTATGTCAGCATGGCTTGGTCGACGAACAATAAAGTAGAGGGAGATAAGGAAGAAAACACGAAAATAACAAACCATGTACATTACACATTAATTCACATTTATTTATTATATTTATAATATGCATTTAATTTTGATTAATTCATATGTACAAAATTTTCACAAATTTCTTCACTAATATTTTTTAATATATATATATAACTAATAAAAAATAGACCTTGTAAATATGTCAAATTATCAATTTCCCAACTTATGAATCTCGTAACTTTGTCATATGAACTCCAATTTCACTCTACTCACTTTAAAATCCATTAAATAAAATTATCTAGTTACTGAAGGTGATTTCATCGAAATGGAGTCTGTTTACAAAAAGCCAATTTTTGGACCTAATGATAAGTGGGTTTCTGGGCAATTTATTTTATTCTATACATATTATTTATAGTACAAGTGATTTAACAAATTTTAATTATTTTGTTGATCTTATAGTTTATTTATAAAATAAAATCCAAAAATAAAATCTTTATTTAATATTTCAAATAAATCAAACCCTTTAAAAATAAATGAATTTGAACTGCTATATGTATATACACGTATTTATTATTATAAGTAAAATAATTTAAAAATCCTTAAAATTTCCTATAACACTTAATTATTATTATATAAATTAATAAATCATAGAAATTGTATATTATTTATTAAAATACCTAATTAAAAATGTAAATCATATTTTTAGAATATATTAATGTATATTTATTCATATTTTATTTAAATATAATAAAAACATATATTATTTATTTATAAAATACATCATAATTTGGATAAATTAAGTATATTCATTTTTTATAACTTTTCAAAATTACCTTGTTTATGTATTACATATTTTATAACTATTTTAACCACTGAAATTATGTGGTGCTGCAGCACCACAAGCTTCTTTCCCAAGAAGTTGTCTATTTGTTGTTCCAACCACCTACGTTTACTTATTTCTACCACCCTCGATCTATCACTTAATTCCAATCTAAACAATCCATCTCCTAGCCTAAACAACCCTAACTCATTCCAACCCTTCAATCTACTCTAACTCCATTCCTGATCTCCTATTTAATCCCCTCGAGTCGGTGAAAACAAACAACTACCTCCAACTTCAAACAACCAGAACGAGACCCATTCTTTCTAGCCTTGTGCCAACTGCCTGGGGTGATAGACGACGATGGTGGAGCCTCTGTGTGGAAGAGAGATAAACGGGAGGTGTTCCAAGACTCTTCAGCCTTGCATCACGGCCCGCTCCGCCCTGTATAGCTCCGGGAAGCTGCCTTCCCATCGAAGCGACAACCAGGAGGTCCTATACCTCCAATTCCCAAGTGACGCATTCCGCCTATTTTTTCTATTCATTTTAAGTAGTTTTTATGCCGTATAATCTCTTTTTAGGAAGGTTAGTTACCCATATCTTAATTCAATTCCAAAACTTCATCCAATTTGATCCAATTTCTGGTGAAATATGAGTTTGAAATTTACATTCTGGAGTTGTTTTGTTGCGCAACAAACACCATCACCTTCAGGTCGATTCCATAAATAATCGAGCCTACTTCCATCATTTCAGGTGGTCGATCGTTTGGACGATTTCACAAAACAACTTCAACACTTTCACGCGAGACCTGGGAGCTTCGCCATTGCTGGAGCCTTAGAACCCATCAATAAATCAATCGCCATCTCGATGCCTTTCACCTCGCAGCAGACAAGCTCGAAGGGGGAGGAGCCCCTTCTGGACCTACCTCTGCCTTGTCGCTATACAGCAGACAACTATCCACATAGTCGGAGCTTCCATCAATGACGGGAAGTCATTCGCCACCGCTTCCCTCGAGTTGGGTAAGAACTTGAAGAACACCCATTTGCATAGGTGGACGACGCATTGATAACACTGACGCTCCAGATCATGACATCACTTCTAAATCTCCACCATCCATATCCAATCAATGGGGAAACTGCGACATCAGTCCTAGGACATTCCAGTATTCCGCCGCACCGCTAAAACTTTTCCTATTTGCATTAAGGTCTCTGCACGGGGAGCTGATTGGAAAAGAAATTTATTTTTTTTACATTTGAGCCCCTGATCAAGGACTCATTTGTAGAACTTTATTTCTTTCATTTTGCACTTGTACCCTTGGACATATTGTTACATTTGGACACTATAGACATTTCACTTTTTGTTGATTTTTATAAGGTATCTTCCCTACTATCTAAATAGTTTTGATATTTTTTCGAGGATTTTAAACACTTTTCCTATTTGATTTTTTTTCTAAACTCCATCATGTTTTGATTTCTTCTATATGTTTTTTCAAGCTCGTTGCTCGATTTTCGTTTCGTGTTCTTACTATATAGTACCACCTCTATTGTATATCGCCTATCTATTATATAGTATATCATTTGAAAAATATATTTTCTATTTTAGAAAAAATAAAAATCATTTTCTTTTCATTCTTATTTCCACAATATTAGAATACTACACTAAACCCAACATTATATAGTATCACCATTTGCAAAATATATTCCACATTGTATAGTATCACCATTTTTCCCAAATTAATCATTGTTTTTAAATCAAATAAAAATTACAAAATTAAATAATAAAATAAAAAATTGCAAAATAAAAAATCAATAGAAACTAAAACCAACGAAAAGAAGTTTTTAAAGAGGAAAAATCAATCACAAAAACCCATTCTCGAAATCTGAGTATACTCTCTGCCTCCTTATGTTCGACACAAGGAAACTTACTTGGTTAATATCAAATGGAAAATAAAAGGGAGATTCTTATATTCTTTTATTCATCTATATTTTCCTTCGCTCTCTCTTATGTTATATTTTTGTTTGATTGAATCACTCTTCTCTCTTTGGTTTACTAAAATCAATGATATTTTTACATAGTTTTTTACAGTGAGGTGGAGCGCGCTCATCAAAATGGAGCCAATGCCAGGGAGGTGATTGTGATACTCAGATTCTTCATGATTTTTCTTTCTTGTTTTTGATCTATTTTTCTGGTCTCTTATTTCTCGATTTTCTCATTTTTTATTTGTGACTATTTTCTATTCGATTTTTGAGTTCTCTCGCTTTTTGTTGATTCTTTTTTTTATTTATTGTTTTTTCTATTGTGCACATGAGTAGTGCAGGTCCTGCAAGATTAGATGACTTCCTAGGAAGTTGATTTAGTTGAGATCACAGAGATCAGTTCTTTCTCTACAAGTCAATTGCAGAGGAGCAGCGCAAGCCAGCCTAATTTTTTTGTTTTCTTCAAGAGACATTTTTCTATTTTCGTTGAGCGAGAGGGCACTTGCCCATTTTTCTATTTGGTGAGAGAGGAAGGGGCACTTGCCCATTTTTTATTTTGTAAAACATGGTCCACTAAGGACATCCCGACTTGTACACGAGCACTATATTTTTCCTGAGGTATGTTTCAGCAAGTGCTAGTGCACTTGGTGGACCTCATCTTGGTTTTTTGGTTTTCTCGATTTTTCTTTTTTTCTCATGATCTGTGGAGCCTAGGGGTACATGCCTGATTCATTATATAACTACAAATAGAACCTACTACCCTAATCCACACTTTGGTGTAAAAATCAGATGATTTTGAAAATCAACTCATTCTTATGCTAGAGTTATCTGTCAGGGGTACAATTTTATCGCTTTTTGTATGCATTAGAATTGGGTTTTAATTTCTGTACGGATCACCTGCATGTAGAATGATGGATATAGGTATAATTTCTATCTTCGCATGCATCATTATTTCTCGCCGCATTCTGTGATTCTCCTCTTATGCGACACAATTTTCACAGATAAAGAAAACTGAAATAGCTTTAGTTTTGTTGAAAATACCAAAAAAAGTGAACCGTAAAATAATTTTTTTTCTTTTGAAACTTTGTCCTAAAAATGAAAATTGAACTTAATTGCTTTGGTAGAGCAATCCTCTCATTGCTGCAAGTACTTACCTCCAAACAAAGCGGCTGAGGGCGTACCCCTTAAGGATTAGAGCCAAAAATCCATGGACTTGTGCCCTAAGTACATGTGTATCATCTTTCAGTATACAATCGTTACCGCAAGCACTTGCCTCTGACCATGAAAAGTCTTTTATGTAGTCCACTTCACATTCTCCTTTGGGCATGATATAACCTGACAGCTTGTGCAGATGGTTCAACTGTTTGGGGGAGTGTGAAGACATATGTTGGGTGATAGGGTGACACCACTTGTGAGTCTGCTTAATTTCACTGCATGAATCGCCTAACTTTAAAACTGAAAAGATAAACGATCAGACTCTTACGGTAATCACTATGTGAAGTTGGTGAATTTGGGGTTGTTATTGTGTTTGTTTGTGGTGTGTATGTGCTTCTGTGTCCTACGTGCCTTCCTTTTATCTCTGTTTGTGACTTCATATTCGATACCGTATCTTTTGGCATCGAGGATGATGTATCGACCATCTTTGCGCTCAGAATTTGTGAGCCATCGATTTTCCATCATGGTGCATACGTCTTCATGCACTTAGGGTGAGGCTCTTCCTGAGTCAGTTTCACCCAGTCATGAGGTGAGTCAGACCTAGACTCCCTCACCTCATAGACCTTTAGTTGAGGAAGACCTGATGAAAGGGAAAAATCGAGGGTCTAGATATCTCACAAGGTGAGACATCCAGCCGATGCGGTGACCGCTCAATAAATCCCAAATCAATCAACAATTAACCCACAATGAAATATATGCAATTAAATCTCAAAAATGTGGAGTTAAAATTTATTATAACTCTACATGCAAATGTGTATAGGTGTAAGCACAAGTAGAGGTCGAACACTGGAAGGCGAAAGGTTGTATGGTGAAATTTGTTGTGCAATTATTCAATTCAATGATCATGTCCAATCCTTTATTGTTTTTGTGGTTTTTTAATTTTTTATATATATTTTTATATTTTTGTTTTTATAATTTTTATTTTGTTTTGATATTTTCATTTTTTTTATATTTTTAATTATATAATATAGTTATATATATAAAAAGTATATATATATATATGAGAGGAGAGAGAGAAGTAATATAATATGTGGATATATACAGAATAAATGCTTAAAATATATAGATATAATACTTTTTTAGCTTTTGATATTTTTCTAATTTTTTTTGTTATTTTTCTGGAATATTTCTACTTTTTATGTGTTTTTAATTTCAAAAATTTCCACAATATGGACCAATTAACTAGGCCGAACATAATTTGGGTTTTTAAAAATATAAAATAAGTTCAAAAATTACCTAAATTAATTTTAATACATTAATAATAATATATAGATAATTATAAAAGAGAAAACTATATTTTTGGGATTTTTTAAGGGTTTTTCTATTTTTTGTTGGATTTTGGAGCTTTCTGATTTTTTTTCTTTTTCTTGTTTTTAGGTTTTTTCATTTTCTGGACTCAATATATTTATAAATATACCATATATAATTTTTTTGGATTTTTCAAAAACATTTTAAATTTTTTTGGTATTTTATAAATTAGACAGTACAAAAATGACTCCTTTTTCATTTTTAAAATTAGGGAAAATGCAAACAATGCAAAATGGACATGTGGCATGAAAGTACGGGGCATGAAACATCTAACCTAATTTTTGTGGAATTTTAGGAGCAACATAGGTATTTTTAACAAATACATAAAAGACACAAAAATAATAAAGCCTGGCAGGGGCGTTTTTGTAAATAAAATTAACTACAGGGGGCTCTATGCAAAAATACCTACATAAATAAACATTTATTTAAAGTTTTCAAACTTTTTCCCAATTTACAAAAAGATCCAGGGCTACAGTGCAAAATTCACGCGCCTCACGTGGGACTGCACGCGAGGCGCTGGAGGACCTAAATGTAATTAAGGAAAGTACAAGGGTCCTACTGCAAAAATAACAATTATTTTATAATGTGAAAGTTTATTTACAGAATTAAAATATAAATCCAAAAAGGCGGGGGACATATCTGAAATTTACCCCTAAAGGCGCATCATCCAACGGCTGGTATGCGTGACTTATCCACGTGGCGCCTCCACGTGAGCCGATGACGGTTCGCTATCTGACGTCTGAGATTAGATCACTCACGTGATCCAACGGCTAAGGCTCTGGAAGATCGGACGACCGTGATTAAACCTGGGACCTTGATCTTCATCTGACGGCAGGGGACGAAGCTGGAATAACAGGGAAGAAGGCTCACTGGGGCGAGCTTCTTCCGATGAGATCTCGTGCTCCGCCCGGTCTTTGCTGCTCCCAAGGGTCCCCATACATCGCAGGTGCTCCCCTCTATCTACAGGAGGCTTCAGATCGGCCAAAGGATGACTGAAGCGCCGCCACAAGATCGATGTCGAGGTGGCGCTCCAGGTACCTCCGCCGGCGTGTACTTCATTTCCTGGTGCATCTTGGCGCACTAGACCTGCACAGAAAGACCACATGGCTCGAGGGCTTCACCCTCGACCTGGATTTGAAGCTGTTAGCACAAAAATGGGTGAGGTGGCGAAGCTTCCGACGAGCGGTGGAGTTGAAGCTTCGATTCGCGAATCCAAGAGGGATCCGGTTGAACAGAGGTGGCTGGAAGGTGGAGAACTGTAAGGGAGTGAAATGGGGTGGTTGTAGCGGTCGGAAAACAGTCAGGGGTACGGTGAAGAAGTCGCCGGAGCAGAGCTCCGGCGAACTTTGATTTAACTAAATTACGCTATTCTAATAATCTAAATGCAAAATAAAAGACATGAATGAAATGCGGGAATAAAAATCTACCTATGAAAATAAATGCGCAGCTCGAACTTGGTTGGAGAGCCAAGGAGCAGGACGACTGCCGGAGCGCCGCCGTGGGCGCATCTCCTTCCTCCGCGAGCTTCCACAACCTTCAGGGGACCTCCACCTGTCACATGGATGCACACTAGGCCGAAGGTGGGAGCTCTAGGGCTAGGGAAATGGCCAAAAAAATTTGGAGGAAGATGGGTTATTTATAAACATGTGTATGCGCCCTTATTGACGGGCAAATAATAAGGAATCGGTGATATATACATAAGATCTAACGTGGGGGCGTGGATGTACAAGATACCAGGAGCATTTCTTGTGAAGGAAGCAAATGCGATCGATGGACGGGGCACCCGGGAAAAATGGGAGAAGACGGGGGGTTTGACAGATCTGGCGGGCTGGAGGATGAGTTATTTTCGAACATAATGGGAGCCCTTATTGACCGGCCAAAAATAAGGAATCCAAGCTATATACAGGGGAAACAAGCTATGGACGTGTATGTACAATGTTTTAGGAGTAATTTCCGTGAAGGGACCGATGTCATTGGAGCGACGGGTCGATCGAAAAAATTTGGAGAAAACGCCATGTCTGACAGATTTGACGGCTGGTGAGGCTGAGGGTTGAGTTGACCGAGGTCAACGAATGCTGGAATCCTATTGGTCCACGTCTGCACAAATTTGACTCATTATTTAGTCATAATAAATGACCTTATTTAATTTTGATTATAAAATAAAAAATGTTTATTAATTAATGTATTATTTATTTATGATTTTTAATTATTTTTTTGATGTGTTTTATTATGAATTTATTTTAATGATGTATTTATAAGTGTATTTACATGTATTTTTTTATTTTGTGTATTTTTATTTTATTATTTTATTTTCTTATTTTATTTATTTATAACTTATTTTTGTGAGTATAAATATATTTTTATTTAATTTTTATGAGTTTATTTAAATGCTTAGATAAATAGGTCTATGTAATATGTAGGTATACTTATAGGTATTTTACCTATATTATATATACATTTTATTTATTTAATGTATTTTATTTGTTTTTATTTAGGGATTACATTTTTAATAAATATTAAAAATATAGATGAATAAAGAATAAAAGAATAAAGTCCCTTTTTATTTATATACATATAGATAACATAGGTATTTTGCCTATGTATTTAGATAACTTTATTTTATTTGTGCGTTTCTTCTTGGTTTAATTATAGTTTTAATGTACACATATGTTATAAATAATGTATATAAATTTATAAAACTATGAATTTGTAAAAATAACGGGTAATGAATAAATTGAATATTTTAATCGGTATTATGTACAATAGGGGCCCAAAACCTAACTTTTACAGATAAACTCCAAAAATTCTGAAACCAATTTTATTAAATAGTTCTTGGAAAGCTATATACAATTAAAGGTGAGTTTGTGGATTTTGAGTTTTTATTTGCAAGATATGGGTCTGTGAAGTTGAGATTTTGGCTTCTTATTCTGAGTATAAAATGTACATTGTATATCATTTTTGTACAAAATCAATTTTGTATTTTTATTTATTATTATCTACAATTTTCATGTACAAAATATTTTTATTTGATTAATAAATAATTAAATGCAAAATAGGTGTCAAAAACACATAAATGAATGAGTAAATAAATGAGGTATTTATTGTATTATTGGCCCTTATCTCCCCCTACTTTATTTCTTGTCGACCAATTCCATTCTGGCCTTGGTCTCGAGGTTAGGGTCATAAAATATTTGCAATATTTTATTCCTTTTTCTTTTCTTCTCTTTATTCTATAATTTTGGCATTAAAACATTATTTTTTGTATAATTAATACAATAAATAATGAATGCTATTATAGACAAATTGACGCTATTTACATGCATTTGCTGGGGTTTTTATGGCCAAAATGATAGAATAAAGGTGATGAAATGGAGATTCATCACCCCCTATGCTTGCCTTTGCTAGTCCCTAGCAAATACTTATGCAATAAGTTCAAAAAGAATAAAGAACAAGAAGAAAAGAAAAAGCAAAAATAAAGAATTCAAAGAATAAATTGAATTGATCATGATTATTAAACTCATCTGTACAAAATCAAAGTTTGGAGCACAAGTTAGACCTTGGTGTGAAAATGTGTGTGGAACCTAGTTGGGAACCAAATTTAAAACACAACAGCCTTCGAGAGTCACAGAACTCGGTTCAAATCTCCTCAATAGCCAGGTCAGAACTAGCCTACGTCATACGCAAACCCTTATGACTATGAAGCTGACTTGTACAGTGTAAGTGATAGTGACTCTCCCCAACTGAAATGACAAAGAGACTAGCTTCTCCAGAATGACAATCCAATGATTCCCCAATCCAGCCCTCTACCATCGAGGAGCGGGGTATTCCCTTCTAAGTTCAAGTGGCATCCAACTCAAGAGGAGGGGGAGGAAAAGAATGGACGGTAGCCAGTGTAGCCACCTATCCTGGGATGCAAGACCAGTGTTAGTCAAGTCATCCAGCTGCAGGCTCACATGGTATAACTTTGATGCTCAAGCTTGCTTATTTTATATACAACATATATACATACTCCGACAGGCACTTTATTTTTTTTATTTTACAATCCTGTCCACTTTTTTTTTGGAGTTTTTTTTCTTTTTTTTCAACATACTATTTATAGCAGCATTTACATAAGGACTTTTTCCTCTTGAGCTAGAAGACTATCCCTCTTTTGAAGCTTTATTGCAACCCACACTCTCCTGTCATTCGACTTCATTGAAACTGGACCAGGTTGGGGTGCATTTCCCTCCCTAGACGAGGACGAATGTTTCCACTCGTGTGTGTCTCAGACTGGCAAATCCAACCCCCTCACCACTCCAACTGAGTTGAGCCAAGTGAAAGGTGCAAGTGTCCAAGTTAGGTCACGGTCGACAAGAGTCATACGTGTGTTTCGAAAAGTTCTAGTTAGTCCACTGAGGTGACTTGAACCCAACCCTGATTTCTCAAAGAATTAAGTCTGAATAGACCTGAAGTACTTTAAACCTAGTTCCCATAAGGTTCCAGTGCAATTAGGTGCAGTAAGGTCCAACCAAGCTCCAATCTTCGACTTTATTGGACTAGTTCAATAATCAATACTCAATCAAAGAATATAAATGCAATGCAAATGCTATTTACAAATATGCAAAGAATAATGCAATTTTTCAAAGAATTTGAAAACAAAGAGGAGAGTTTTTACACAAAGAATTTTTGCAGATAATATTGGCACTCAAAGTATAAAATATGTACAACTATTTACACGGGCATGCCACTTTATTTTAAAGAATTTACAGGTTTTACCAAAGTGCTTTATTTAGGTGTATATACAATTGATAAAGAATTTTAGGTATTTTATTTTTTTTTTAATTTATTTTATTTTATTTGGATGCTTTCATTCCTCAAATTTATTTGAAAAATCATTTTGAAAACTATAGTACAAAATAATTTTTGCAAATATTTACAAACATTTGAAAGCTATTTTGCAAAGATTTTGCAAACACTATATACATTTTTCAAAATATTTTTACAAACATTTTCAAAATCATTTGCAAATAGGTTTTCAAATCCTTTATTTCACACAAATAGAAGAACTTTTGCAATCAAAATGTGTTTACAAAGGTTGAAAATATTTCACAAAAAGTTTTCCAAACAGTTCACACCATTCTTCAAATCATTTTGCAAAACTATTTTTAACCTGATTTATTAATCAATATATACAAAAAGAATCTGAGGAATAAAAAGCATTATTACTTAATGAATTATATCATATTTTTAGCCATATTTATTAGTAATTATACGAAAGTACGAGTTATGGATATAGTATATACAGAGTATATACGACCCCCGTATACTTAGCATGAGCTATGTCCTCATAGGTCAAAGAGACAAAGAGAAGACATAACTCATACTGAGTATAGAAAAGCCTACACTATAACGACTAAAGAATGAAGGAAGGGAACAAGTGAATGAAAGAATGAATCAACGAGAAGTCGACCGTCCCCCCTATACTTAGGATCAAATAATCCTTAGTATAGCAAACTGTACACAAAGCAGGGAGGGTCAGGGGTGGGAACAAACATATCAAAGAATTAGCAAATCAGGGGTGCACCCCCTATTCTTAGGACAAAGTACGTCCTAGGTACAGAAAACTGATACAAAGGGGCGACACCCTTAATATAGATAGAGAAACATGAAAAAGATAAGAAGAAAAGACAGATATACACAGATAGATGAAAAGATCGTTAAGACTGTACGCATCACTCCCCCTATACTTAGGATAAGGTACGTACTAAGTGTAGACACAAAGATATGGCGATAGATCTAGGGCACACTTAACATGTAGGAGAAAGAATGAACAAAGTACACATATATACAAGTGGTGAAGAACTGGTGGAGTACAGGACGGTATCTGACAAGTGAATACTGTACTTGCGCCATTGACTCCCTGTGAGAACAAGGACGCAGTCAGAAGGTGAAAAGACACCCGGATAAGCAGTCAGGTGGGTGTCGGATACTGGAGACAAACAGATCAGAAAGTAAAGCGGGAACCAGTAGTATGAAGCAGATAATTGGCACACAGGGTCAGCATTGGGAAACAGAGCTGATACTGTAAGACCGGGAGGAAGACGGAACAGTACAGAGTCCTCCGGTCAATCAGAGTCACAAAAAGATATGTAAAAGTAAGGAACAAGAGACATCATAGCATTCGGTGGTCATGAGGTCGGAAGATCAGAGGAGACACACCGAATACCGCAATACATGGCTCAACCCTGCGAGGGTCGTCAAGGTGAGCAGTCTCAAAGGAGCCGGGAATCAGACCATAATCAGAAGACGTGGTCCTGTGATCCGCAGACCGGATACACAATAAGAGAGGGGACCAAGTACACAACTCAAAAAGACTCGGCTTCGTGTTCCAACAGACAGGAGACACCAGAAATGAAACTGAGTACCTAGAAAATGATGTACCCTCCCGCAGATAACCCTCGGGGAGTAGTACATGCTAGGCAATGAATAATCAGAAGCTCACCCCTACGAGGTTTGTTAAGGTGAGCGGGCTCAAAGGAGTCTGATCCATCAGACGGATCATCAGGTACGGTCTCGGTAGGCGACATATCGGCTACCAGCAGAAGTGATAGGTCAAAGAGTTGACTTAACGAGATCAAGATAACCAAGTCCTATGTCGTATACGGTCATGATATAGGCATGCAGCCTTTGACTAGAGATAGATGTATTATTATATGTCTGAGTATGTACATTGGAAGACCGATAGGTTGATGGACTAATCAAGGTCTATACATAGGCGAGCTGGTAGGCATACAAGGGCATATAAGTGATACTATCTATTAAAGGGATCATACAGGTTCACTTATGAATCGGAAGACATGAGCTCACTCATGAGGTATTGGAATCAGTAAAATTCCATGCACGGCCGTCTTGCTTTGGAAGCATGACAAGAATTTATAGGTATGATATATGCTTTTGGAAAGCATATGACTGATACCAACTCCCAATGACTGAATGAGAATCTTAGTGATAAAACTCTGAAGATGACAATGTAAAATAGATCTATATATTCGAGTTTATTCTAGGTCTTCCATTATGCGAGATGTACATGTATTAGGATTACCTGAGGGTGATGTGATCATAAACGATTGTATAACCATGATGCTTCCATTCTGAGGGAGTAATGAAACATGTCTGGATTTTAGTGGCCTCTCTCAGTAGAGAAGTGATCTAATCTTAGTCCAAATGTTGGACATTGATCTGAATGTGATTTATATGCAATGAGAAGATTAGATCTATGATCTTGATTTAATCAGGCATCTATGAGAGGTCCTCAAGATTTGGATTTTGAGATATGATGTCAATATCCAAGTCACTATATGTGGAACGTACAATCACACTGTCCTTATCTCCAAGTATTCGCAGAGAAAGCGTATTAAGCTTGGAGTTAAGAATAATTTCATTGATAAAATGTATATCCAAGCATTGAGAAATGGATGTTTAAATGAGATTTAATTATCATGAATAATGTGAATTTGATTCATATTATTTGGATGCATGAGAATGATGATCCAATATAATTAAATGTGATTTAATTATCATAGATATGAATAATGTGGATAGTACTATCCATTAATCATATACAATATAGAGGTTATTTATAATATATTAGAAAGAGATATTTGTAAATAACATTTACAATTTAGATGTTGGTGTCAATTGAATTCACATTGGACAATTAATTGAAAATGTACATTTATTTTGGGTTGTGAATGTGTTTCGTAAATTTCAAATGGCATGATTGATATTTCACAAAATAATTTGGAATTATTTTTGTGAAATAATTCAGAATAATGTTGTTGTAAATAAATAAATGATTATTCGAGATACATGATCTCACAAAATAGGAAAAAAGGGCACTCCTTCCATAAGGAGAGGGTAGACGACTACCCTAGTCCTAAATCATGGTGGTCGTCCCCCCTCATATTAGGAATGATCTTAACTCCTTTCTAGTCCTTTAATACCTCTTGATTTTATTGAATTAATTTATATAGATAATTATTCAATATATTTAATTAAATTAGTCATTGTGGTACTTTTTACAAAAAAATGGCCATTGAAAGAAACACAAATCAATCTCAACCATTGGATTTGTGTTGTCCATGGATTGAGAACCATGGACTCCCAAAATATTATAAAAGAATAGGCAATCCAGTCTCTTCTTCTACAACATAGAATTCACAAACTCTCACTCTCTCTCATCAGCATACACCCCCTCTCTCTCTAAGTTATCGTCTACTTTGTGACCTGGAGATGATCGTCGTCGTCGTTATGTCGTCATGCTGCTGCTTCGACTGTTCGTGGATCTTCATCTTCCTCGAGGCCTCTGGTGCATGACGAAGACCTTGGATTTTGTGTGTTCAATAGATCCGTCACTTTGATCAACATATTGGATTGCAAGAAGGATATGTTTCCTCAATGTACTCGCAAGCGTCTCCTCCGTTGGGTCGGACTTGAGACATGCAATCTCTTCGTTTAGAGACTACGATCGCAATGACACTTCAAGAGCTATTCCTAAATCTTATTTGTGGTTTATTTGGAATGATACAAAAAGTGTTCTTGGATCATGTGGTTTCAACGCTTTAAAAATTTTAAATTCTGCTGCCCAGAGCAACTAGTGCGACTACTCGCTCTCGATCGCATATAATGCGGTCTTCACACTTCCATGATGCCCTTAAGATTATTTTCCATAACTTTCAAGTGTTATAATAGCCTTAATCTAGGTCTTTACTATGGTCTAAAACCCTAGGTGATCAAGGTTTATGTTTTGGATGCGCGGGACTCATTGTTTTTGCAATGGATGCAATATTCGAATTGTTTTTCGCTAAGATAAAAACCTATTGTTTGTGCAGTGGTTGGACTTATTTTTTGTTATTAAAATGTATTTAGAATGTCTAAATATATATCCAAAATAGTAACCTAATAGTGGCACCTAAAGTGCATGAATATGATTCAAAGATATCCCGCCACGAAATTACTTTTGCATGTATTCACATATCTGTAAGAAAAGTATTTTTGCTTATTGTTTCCAATCATGAAACATAAAATAAATACTTGTATTAATTAGAGAATCAAACCATCAAATTACTCGAATTTATTTTGTGTGATTATGAATCTACTTGCATTATATATTCCATATTTTGTGGAAATCGGTTGGAAAATGATTAGATCATCAGATTTATTCGCTTAATGTGTTTATTATTAAATGGAAATAATGGAAATTATGAATTTTATTGATTAATTATGATGCCTAATAATTATGAAAATGATTGATTTACACATCAATTGTTGGACATACGAGCCCACGGTGAGCTATAATGCAATAAATGTTATTGCAAATATCATTCCCTGATCTAAAATAATGAGTAAATAATTTGCGTAATAGGTTTCTTAGTACAATTAGGTCTATGTACCATGTCTATCTTGATGATCATACATTTGTTGATTCAATTGTTGAATCATAGAGGTTGGTGCTTGGGTGATATCTAAAGAGTTAGATTGAGGACTCATCAAGCACCGTCAAATGATTGTTAAGAGAGGATCTCCAGCCTGAGTGCGAGATGGAAATCTTTTCTCTAATGAGCAAATATCTAAACAACCTCTTGATGTAGGTCGTCACATATGAATAGAGTTTTGGTGGTGTTAGATAAGTTAGTTCAAAGAGTTTATCTAAGGACAGTGACATAACCAAAGACCTATGTCGTATGTTGTCACGATATAGGCACACATCCTCTTTCAGAGACAGATGTGTTACTATATGTTTGAGTATGTACATTTGGTAGACCGATAGGTTGATTATCTAATCAAGGTCTATACACCGGCGAACTGCAGTGCATACAATAGCATATGAGTAATACGATCTCTAAAAGGAATCATACAGGTTCATTACTGAATCGGAAGACATGAGCCCACTTCTGAGATATTGGGAATCAAATTCTGTGTATGGTCGTCTTGATTTGGAAGCTTGAAAGAATTTGTAGGTTTGATATATGCTTTTGGAAAGTATATGATCAATACCTTTGTATGATATATGCATTAGAAAGTATATTATCGATACCAACACCCAATTATAAAATGAGAAACTTAATGATAAAACCATGAAGAAGACAATCTAAAATTGTTTTAAAACTTTAGGTTTATTCTAGGTCTTCCAGTTAACAGGATGTGCAGGTATTAAGAATACGTGAGGGTGATGCGATCATAAATGATTGTATAACCCTGATGCTTCCATTCCAAGGGAGTGATGAAACATGTCTACATTTTATCGACTCCTCTCACCATAGAAGTAATCTAACATTGGTCAAAATGTTGGACAGTAATATGAATGTGATTCAGATGCAATGAGAAGATTAGATTTACTGATTTGATTTAATCAAACATCTATGGGAGCTCCTCGAGATCTTGATTTGGGATTTGAATCTCAATATCCAAGTCACTATACATGGAATGTACAATCACTGTGTCCTTATCTCCAAGTATCTGTGGAGAAAGCATATTTCTCTTGAAAGAGTTCAAGAATAATTCCATTGTTGAAATATTTATCTGAGCTTTGCGATATTGATAATTAAATGTAATTTACTTATCATGAATAATATGAATTCGATTCGTGTTAGGAGAGTTATCTAAGATGATTAAATGTAATTTGTTATCAAAGATATTAATAATGTGTGTGTGATTCATGTTATTTGGGCATATAGAGATGCAACATAATTAAACATGATTTAATTATCAACAATATGGTTAATGTGGATATCACAATCCAAAATAATCATGTATATTATAAATGTGATTTATAATATGTTGGAGAGAATTAATTGTAAATAGAATTATAAATTATATACTGTTGTGAATTGGATTCAAAATAAACAATTAATTATAAATCTAATTTATATATTATGTTGGATATATGAATATGATTCATATTATACAATGGCATGATTGAAGTTTTCACAAATTTAATTTGGAATTATTTTTTTGAAGATAAATGCAATTATGTTTGTTGCATATTAATATAAAATAAATATATATTTTGGAGGAAATAATCCCACTTAAAAGATGGTCGTCCATCTTGATTTATTCAAGGAAGGTGATGGCCATCCTATAGGGAGGGTTGTTGTCCTCCATATTATCTAAGTATTTTTATTAAAATTAAAATGAGTTGGTTGTTATCTTGATAAAGTATATGAATAATTTATTAGTTACTTATTATGTTTTTGGAAAGCAACTAATCATGGCCATTGATTAATAACTTCTTGATCTAAAACCGTTAGATTAAGAGAGCACATGGATTGAGATCCATGTGCACCCAACTAGTACAAAAGGAAGGGTACCCATAGACTTTTCTACTACAATAATCCAAAGACGAATCAAAATTCTCCCCATTTCTCTCTCTACATGCCAACTCTCTCTCTCTTATGGTGGACGTCCATCTTAATGCCCTATAGAGAGTCGCCATCATAGCTACTATGTCGTTGTGTCATCGCTTCAACCATTCATGGATCTATGTCTTCTTCGATGCATCTTGCTCGTGAAGAATATGTCGGATCTCGTGAGACGAGATCAGGAGACTCGTCGCTTGGATCATAAACATGGATCGCAAGGAGAACGCAATTCATCAATACACTCGCAAGTGTCTCCTCCGTTTGATCGGGCTTGAGATAGGAGGTCTCTTCGTTTAGAGACTCGATCGCAACTACGCTTCAATAGGTAACCTTAATACATGCATGTGGTTTAGATGAAAAGATCCGAGAAGTGTTCTCGTATCATGTATTTCCATCATTTTTGAATTTTTTTTAATTCCGTTGCCCTGAGCAACTAGTGCGACTACAATAGTTGTGTGGATCACATATGATGTGATTTCCACGCTTCCATGATATGCTTAAGGTTTTTCCCAAAACCTTCATCGTTGTCCATTGAATGTATGTTTCATGAAAATCGTAGTTTATCCTACAATAGTTTTAGGACATTCTTTACATGCAAAACATGGTTGCTTGATATGCTTAGAAATTTTAGCATCTCAAAATTGTTTTAAGATGTCTAATATTTCTGAAAGATTATTATATAGTATAATTCTGGCCATCAAAGTTGATATATAAAATCACAAGTACATTGATATTATTTTGTATTGTTCTCAATCAGAATGGCAAAGGTGTCTAGCCCGGGTATGCTGGATTGGTTTATTATTTTGCATCTTTCATGTCAAGGAAATGCTCCCTCCTAGCATAACTTGAGTGTATTGGCCGGATCAATTTTTGAGAATAGAATAATATGAGTAAGTCAAGTTGTACATTCAAAATTAATGCGTACTTGTGACGGTGTATACTATATAGTAATATCAAGCAAAACGCTTATTGTTTTGTTGGTTGATTGAATTGGATTGATAATTTTTTAATATGATTAAATCAATTAGATCCAATTAAAGACTCTATTATGAATACAATAGTATTTCTCTTGAAAGAATTGATTATGTGAATATGATTCATAATAGTTAATTAAAATTTGAACATGATATGAAGAAACACATAACTAACATCCATGGTCTCCAATCAAGGCAAAGGGTTTTGTCGCCATGGATTGTATGTAGGACATGCATGTCCAAAGTGGCAGCTCATGCATACAGGCATGCATGGATCGAGCTCTTTACTTCTCGAAAGAGTAAGGCCGTATGTACAATGATCCCAATATCGGTTCCTCATATTATTGGGGTGATATTGGATTTCACATATCAAGTTCTAATCCTTTGACGATTGATTTAATTAATGACAAGTCAACATCACCTTAGGGGTGGTGTGCTCGGGTGTTTAAGATCGAATTGGGAATGAAAATTGGACTTGCAAGGCAGAATGCATTCCTCTTCTTTTTTACCTGAGTTACATTCTCATATTATT
The DNA here is from genome assembly GCA_037367405.1 of Ottelia alismoides. Lineage (NCBI taxonomy): Eukaryota > Viridiplantae > Streptophyta > Magnoliopsida > Alismatales > Hydrocharitaceae > Ottelia > Ottelia alismoides. The sequence goes on from JAZKJV010002936.1 coordinate 96,938, forward strand.
GGAATGTAATAAAGGTAGATAAGAAGATCCCCATTCTTGCAAGAGATATAGCGGTAAGTTTATCTCTTGCTTTGAAAGTGATTAAGGGAATGAACTTTTAGAGTTGAAAAGGCAAGATGAATTTGATTAAAAATCCTTAACCAAAAAAATAATATTGCATATATAATTAGTTATATATTCTAATTTAGTGCATTCTTAATTTCAGACAATGAAGTCCAAGAATCTACTTAGTAGGCTCCTAGAGGTCAACCACTTGACCGGACCAAATTAATCGGATTGGATCTATAATTTAGATCTTGTCTTTCTACAGACCACCTATCTTATGTACTATCTAAGAACAAACATGCAAACCCTAATACACCTAAGAAATCAAGTACAACGAAAAATATGATCAAGATCATCCATTGGCTAAATTTTATATTCTGGGATCCCACTCTAATGCACTTCATAAGCAACATGTGGAGATGGATAATTACCAGGATATAGTGCATAATCTGAAAGAGATATTTGGTGATGTAAACTGCACACAACACTATAATGTCATGAAAGAACTTATCTGCTACAAGATGCATGAAGGGACTTCGGTCCAAGAGCATGTGATCAAACTGTTTGGTTACCTCTCGGAGCTGGGGACTCTCGAAGCTACGACGGTCACAAACATGGAGTATGACTCCATTCTATTATCTCTGGCTAGGTCTTTCACTAATTATGTGGTATGGTACCACATGAATAAATTTAAATTATCTAACACTGAACGCAAAGCTTCGTTAAAGTCTATGGAATAAGTAATAAAGAAAGAAAATCCCTTTGATAGTGCAATAGTTCCACAGGTCAATAGGAAGTGTGGTCGAAAGCAAGGGTGTTGGAAGGGTCCAGCACAGAAGAAGAAGAAGATTACAGGTATCGGCTCATCTTCAAATGCTTCAGCACTGGTAGCATCGAAGAAAATCAGTTTCTACCATAGCTGCAAGAAGATGGGGCACTGGAAGCGTAACTTCCAAGATTACCTAAAATATGAAGAGAATGGTAATTCCCAAGCAGGTATGAGTTCTACTTTCATCATTGAAACCAATTTCTTGTAGGACGAGAAGGTAGTTGAATCATCGATTCGGGTGCTTCCGTTCATGTATGCAATTTGTTGCATCTATTTAGAAACTATAAATCTTGATGAAGGAGCGATAATCATCTTGATGGGATCATTACGACTGTTGTAGTAGTAGTTGTTGAGTACTTAAAGAGTGTCTTTATGTTACAGATGTTAGAAGGAACTTAATACATGTAACTAAGTTAGTTAGAAATGGGTATTCATTTCTATTCCATAAGAAATTTGTCATATGTCGTTATGATAAATATATTATGGATGGTGTTCTAACTTCTGGTGGACTCTATGAATTGTGCATTGACGAAAATGTCATGAATGTTACTGCCATTAATAGGAATCTGAAAAGAACTGGGGAGGATGGAAATCATTCTAAAATTATTTGGCATCAAAGGCTTGGTCATTTATCTATTGATAGGATTAATATATTGATAAAAGATGGATCCTTAGATTTTTTACATGTCCAAACTTTGCATACATGCAAAAATTGTAATCGAGGTAAAATAACTAGGATGCAATTTTGTAACAAGGTTACACGATGCGAGGGTATTCTTGACGTAATACATACTTATGTATGTGGTCCCTTCAATACCGCAACTCGAAATGGATTCGATATTATTTGACATTTATTGATGATCACTCATGATACTGGTTTATCTTCCTGTTACATCATAAATATGCTACCTTTGAAAAGTTCAAAGAGTTCCTGGCTTTGGTTGAGAACCAAACCTATATGTAGTAGATTAAATGGATTCGATCTAACCGAGGTGGTGAGAACCTCTCAAATGAATTTAAGGAATACCTCAAGAAGAGAGGAATCGTCTCCAATCTCACTCATCCTGGAACTCACCAACTTAATGGTATTGCTGAAGGATGCATCGGGACAATTATTGACATGGTCTGTTCAATGATGAGAAAAGCACATTTATCACTTGGTTTCTGGGGATATGCAGTAGAGACTACAATATATATCTTGAATAAGAATCCTAGCAAGTATGTACCTAAGACTCATCATGAGCTTTGGTATGTACCAAACCTAGTGTTAGACACTTAAGGATTTGGGGTTGCTTGGTCCATGAGAAGAACGTGGATGCAATTAAGCTAGAATCTCACACTTGAGAGTCCAACTTCATTCAGTATGTTAAGGATTGTATTGGATACCAACTTTATGACCTTGAGACTCAAAAGATCTTCGTCTCTAGAGATGTAAAATTTGTGGATGATGATTTCCTTACGAGTCAAGACAAAAATGAAGTAGACAAACTCATTGAATTCCTTGAGGATATTGAGCTTCCTGAAACAAAAGCTGAAGAAGTAAATTAAGATGTAACACTTGTACCTCTTCAAAGGAGTTTGAGGGTGTTTGCACCGCCTGAAAGATACATATTTCATGTATAAGGTGAAGCTGACAGTGATCCAGCTTTATTTGATGAGGCAATTATGGATCATGACATGGATAGATGGATGCTAGCAGTGAAGTCATAAATTGACTCCATGCATAATAATGATGTATGGACCCTAAACTATCCTCGTAGAGGGGTAAAACTCATTGGGTATAAAAGAATCTTCTAGAGAAAAAGGGGTCCTGATAGAAAGATCGAGACCTTTAAGGCACAACTCGTAGACAAGGGATAGACACAGAGAGAAGGCATCAACTATGATGAGACATTCTCTCATGTGAATATGCTCAGGGCACTACTAGCTATTGCTGCATATCTTGACTATGACATATGGCAGAGGGATGTCAAGATGGCTTTCTCAATGGATACCTCGAAGAGGATATCTATATGGAGCAGCCCCAGGGCTTCATTGAATGATATGGAAAGATCCTTAAGTGCTTCACAGAAGCGTGAATATTGCATCATATGCGATCGAAGCCACTAGTCGCACTAGTTGTTCAGTGTAGTGGAATTTAAAAAAAAAATGACACATGATCCAAGAACATTTCTTAGATCATTTCATCAACATACGTACAAGATTAAGGATTACCTCTTGAAGTGTGGTTGTGATCGTAGTCTCTAACGTAAGAGACCACTGTCTCAAATCCAATTTGATTGGAGAGATGCTTGCGAGTGTGGGGATGAACTGCATGCTTCTCGCAATCCAAAGAGTTGATCCAAGCAGTCAATCTCCTTATCTTATCTTACGAGATCCAACGAGTTCTTTACGAGCAAGGCACGCCGAATGAGATGGACATCCACGAGTAGTCGAGGCTACAACACAAAGGTGTAGCGATGACGATATTCTCTAAGGTTTCCAAGTGGACGGCCACTTATAGAGAGAGAGAGAGGGTGTGTGAGATGAGAGAGATCCCTTTCAGTTGTTTTGTGTAAAGAAGAGCTACGGTTACCTCTACTTATATAATATTTTGGGAGTCCATGGATCACAATCAATGTGCAACAAAAAACCAATGGATGAGATTGATTTGTGTTTCTTTCAGTGGTCATTATTTTGTTGTTAAAGCAACAACAATTAATTGAATTTAATGTATTAAATAATAATCAATACATATTACTTTTCATTAAATTACTTAGAGAAATTGGAAGGAGGCTTGCCATAAGGAGGGTGGATGGTCACCAATTTCCATAAGGAATTGTGGTCGTTCACCCTCTATACAAGGAAGGTGGCTCCATCTTTCTTATTTCATGGAATTTGTATTCCATTAATCTCTCCAAATGTTTACAACAACTTTTGTTGTAAATTTATTCACCCAAATAACTCATTATTTTTTGTGAATATTGCAATCATGCCAATGGAAATATGTGAATCACATTCACAACCCAAAATAAAATCCAAATTACATTTTCAATTAATTGTCTAATGTGAATCCAATTTACATCAACATTTAAATTGTAAATGTTATTTTCAAATATCTCTCTCTTTCATACTATAAATCACATCTATAATATATATGAATAATATGGATAATGTTATCCACATTATTCATATTAATAATAACTAAATCACATTTAATGTGAACCTCCTCAAATCAGAGTACCCCTTTATGCGGCATTTGTGATATTACATTCAGAAATGATCGCACAGGACACATGAAAATACGGGGAATTTTTCATGTTTGATATTTGCATTTGACATTCATAATCAATAATGTAAATAATTATAGGACCAACAATAATAAGTGCCACCAATGCATTTTATTCATTTCCATATAACATTACATGTAACAAAATTTATCTACAATGTTTCCTTGTCCGAAAATAAGAGAAAGATAAGTATTGTACGAAACCTAAACTAAAAACTGAACAATTTTACCATCTGGCATATACTCAGATGCCTGGAATCATCTACTAGTTACTAAGTCGTAGGTTGTTTGCCTGCCAAGCATGATAGGAAACAAGAAAATAATTCCGGGTGCTGGAACATCCTGAAAACTCTATAAAACAAGCAGACATTTAAGGTGATTGTAAAAGAAACAAGTAGTAAGGAATAAAGAAATACAAAATACAACTACTTGCTATGAAAAAGGTTTTCAAGCTACTCTGAAGGGATGCCCTAAGTTTTACCCATTACCTTTTATATGTCATATTCTTGTATTGTAATTAATGACTCATATGTAACTATATTAATCTCTTGTTATTTAGAGATCATAATTATGGATTTCGATAATGAGGAAGATGAGGCTTTGAACGGATTCTTGATTTTATCTAAATTCTCAAATTTAGTGGATAGTTTGTGGTATTGGTATGTGCGTGACCACACCCTATGACTCTAAGGTATGAAGAGTGCCTTAGGGTTGTGGTGGCTCCGTAGGCATGTGATGGGATATAGTGCATCCAAACTAAGTTCTCAACATGTCTGCTAACTTAGTATATATTCATGCTAGTAGTCCAAAGATCCGATGAGTTGCTGACAAGTGATGGTTGATAACGATTAATGATTCTATGGTTTGATTGCAGTCAACTCTAATCAATACCACCTTAACTGATCTCAACTCTTAGTCATATTCTACTGTAATTCATTTCAAACTCAATTTTTAACTCCACCAAATTTTCAATTGTAATTGATTTAATGTATCCTAGATGTTTTAGATGCAGCCATAGATGATTCAGATGTAGCATCGCTAAGTCTGCTGGCAGAAATTAACAAAAACTCAAGCAGTGAGGAAGTCTCCTAACAGACTCTCCCATCACAGACTCTAATTAGAAGCGTGGTCCAATAGAGGGATCGGTATACTCTAAAACTACACCACTGAGACAGGTGAAAGAGACTTTCTGAAAAAGTCACTCTAGACAAACCCGACCGGTACGGTTAGACAAGCTTGTAAGAAAAACTAAAACCTAGGATCCCCCACATGGGTATCCTAAAACAGAGGGTCGACGGAGCTGGTCTAAAGTCGAGATCCCAACGAGGTGTAAAAATACTGCGAGCTCGCATAAAAATCGAAAAAAGGACTGGGATCCTAAACCCACGCACTTGGCGACTGCTACCCAAACTGAACTTCCTTTCTCCCGTCCAGTCGAGGGTCACCACCCCCTCGCACAGTCAGGTGTAAGGGTCACCGTGACTTGCACACTTATCTGGAATTACATTTGTTCTTCAACCCATATGTATAAGTTATTTATATATAGAGTTATTTTAAGGATATAGGTACGTGGGCACACATGCATAGATAAACATATGTGTGTGTATGTGTGTGTGTGTGTGTGTCTATATGTCCATTTATAAGTACTCAACACCTATTTAAACAAAAGTTTCACTATAGAGTCCAGTGCCTTCGATCAATGTATATGATGCACTAATATAGTGTAGTTGGTTCTAGGTATTTATGGATTGACTATTGATGATAGTTTTGAGTAGATTTAAGTGATATATATAGGATTCCTTTCAAATAGGACTTGGTCCTTCCTAAGTTCAGGAAGGCCAACACCCTTTTTTGTAGAAAACATGATGACTTTAATAGAATACGTATACAGATTATATTACAATGTGCAGTTTTAATGTTTGTATTAAAATATGCAGTTTTGTATGCGGTTTTGTATTTATAATGCGCAGTTATAACACAAACTGCATACACATTCTACTAAAGTACTTGTGTTTTCTACAAAAAGATGCTGACCTTCCTGAAGTCAGGAAGGATGTATCCTATTGAAAGGGCCCCCTATATATATATATACAAACAAACATACATACATATATACATACATACATATATATATATATACATACATATATATAGAGAGAGAGAGGATAGGGAGCTTGCACCAAGGTGCATGTAACTTTACATGCACCGGTGCTTATATCTTCCATATTTTTTTATTTTTTTGAAAAATACCACCATGTATATTCATCCATATATCCCTCCAATATGTCATTCGAATTTCGTCAGAAACAGAGACTCCTATGACCTCCATCCAGAACATGTAATTTTAACGGTCTTAGAATTGCTGTAATCGACCGGTTCTGGATGGAGGTCATAGGAGTCTCTATTTCTGACGAAATTCGAATGACATATTGGAGGGATATATGGATGAATATACATGATGGTATTTTTCAAAAAAGTAAAAAAAAACGTGGAAGATATAAGCGTCGGTGCATGTAAAGTTACATGCACCTTGGTGACATATTTCGAGCGTTTTTTATTTTTTTTTTTGAAAAATAAAATCACGTATATTCATCCCTATATCCCTCCTACATGCCATTCGAATTTCGTCAGAAACAGAGACTCCTACGGCCTCCATCTTGATGGTGTCGATTTAAAAAATCATGTTACCGTTAAAAAATGATTGTCTAGATGGAGGTCGTAGGAGTCTCTGTTTCCGACGAAATTCGAATGACATGTAGGAGGGATATAGGGATGAATATACATGGCAACATTTTTTGAAAAAAAATAAAAAAAGCGCCGAAAATGGCACGGGGGCAGCCATGTTGGCTACCCCCAAGGGGCAGCCCCATTAACCTCTATATATATATATATATATATATATATATATATATATATATATATATATATATATATATATGGGAAAAGGGAAGCTACACCGGGTGGTGCAGCCAACTAGCTACACCCTGGCATTTTTCTCATTGGTTTTTTATTTTTTTAAGGAAACCTATGGATATATATAGAGATAGAGAGAAAGAAAGAGAGAGAGAGAGAGTGAGAGTGTGAGTGAACCTCCAACCAATCCGGGAATTGCATGTGATCTTACTAGTCTCCGTTAATATTATCTTACATGATTACATATAAACCTAACATACCAGCCAATCTGTGAATTGCGTGGGAAAAAATTAAGCTTTTAGCATGTTACTATCGAATCCGAATGACTCGTCAAAATAAATTGTTGGGTATATAAAATTTAAGGGAGCTAAATATTTAGGAATCACTTTTAGTAGCCCCTGTAAGATAAGTCTATTCAAAAAATAATCGAACTTTTAATTGTAGTTAAAAAAATTATATTTTAAGTCTATTGTCGGTTGTTTTTCCAATGGAAAAAAATGTTGTTTGTTTTTTTATTCTATTTAATTATAATGGTAGTCCAAACATGACTAACATGAAGCACAAATTACATTAATATTTCTATCAATTTTGAAAGCAATAGAAGTGCATGAATGTTCGGAGAATATTCCTGTAATTAATCATGTGAAAACTACAAAGAAATGGTTAGTAGTAAATAACAGGCCCATGAGTCTGATAGGTTTTAAATTGCATATGATGGACGATGTCAATAACAATTAAGCTTCTTGTGGAAGTGATCCTATTCTTATTATTGAGGTCCATATGATTGACAAATAGTGTTTACAAATATACAAAATCTAAAATGTTTAGTTAGAGTTAAACTTTTAATGGTTTTCCGGATTTTTGTAATAACCAAAAGTTTAAAATAACCCGCAATTAAAAAAACCAGTAGTTTTTTAAAAAAATAAAATGAGCAGAGAATTAAACTTTAGTAATAATCAGAAGTTTAAACTAACGTGCAACTAAAATAACCAGAAGTTTTAAAAAAAATAAAATGAGAAGAGAATTAAACTTTAGATTTGAGATCTTCCATATTTCTGTAATATGGATGAAAATAACATTTTTTATATGAATCACTCCAACCTATTGATTTGGATATTGGTAGAATGTTTATCAACAAATAGAAATGTAGTATGATCCTAAAACAAGAACAAAAGGAAAAGATAATGGACATATATGCTGTGAGATGACATGCATGGCTTCGAAGAGGAGGGGATGGAATTGCACCTTGATCCTTCGAGTTGAGAGGAGAAAAGGGCCCAACAACAAGAGGAGTTGCTACTTGAAGCAACTCCAGGTGTTCAAGGTACTCCAAGAGACAGCAACAAGGACTTACAGGTTACTGAACAACACTTTTACAAAGAAGAGAAGAGCTTCAATGAAGAGAAATTAGGGAAGAAAGGAAAGGGAATTGAGGGTAATAAAATAAGAAGGAGAGAAGAAAAGAGGGGGCCTCCGACGTTTGAAATAATGGAGCCAAATGTCCATCCTTAGGGTTCGTTTGGTTGCAGGGTTGGGCAGGGTTGGACAGGGTTGGGTTGGGGTACTATTCACAGGGGTACCCCCTCCTCACATTTTACTATTCACCCAGCCCAACCCAACCCAACCCAACCCTGCCCAACCCTGCAACCAAACGAACCCTTAGAATGACATCAACACCGGATGTCAGAATATGATGTATTTTTTTAATTTTTTACTTCTTTTATACAAGATACAAAAGTCTTCCGTATTTAGACCTCGAGTCTCTGATTTCGATGCGGAATATCTCGTTTTGAATGCCTTAGAGCGACGATAAAAATGAGTACAATATGCATATACTTTAGATCAGATATAAATGGTTGTATTTCTTGAGATACAATTTAGTTTGGGGTTAGATTTTGTGATTTTAAAATATCAATCGATCTCTGATTGATGATTGGTCAATTCCATTGGTTTTTTTTCGTCGAATCGGATTTTTAGGTGGTCTTTGTTTGTTCAGTGGTTTCCGAATTTACGTCCCAGCTTTTCCGTGGCACACATTACTATGCGATCAACTTTAGGTCGATTGCGAACGAATGACTTTTAATTTATGATCATTTGATCGATTTAGGTTATTTTATGTTGATTAATAACTTTATTGAATTATACAGATCATGATCGAGTCAGGTTCGGCTTTAATTGGATTCGGATGTTATAAATTTAAAAACCTCAAAAAGAGTCTTGTCCTTGAGACTTGAGTCAAGGTCACTATGTATCTAGAGTTTCATCTGGCCATAAAAATCTCAAAGGGAAAACAAGTCATATCCTTTTATTCATGTATATACTTACAAAGGCTTGCTTCAATGATTACCTGAGAAGAGCTGCGGGTATTGTGCCCGCATGTCTGCTTCGCTCTCCCACGCTGCCCCATTGACGTTGTATCGGTGCCACGACTCCTTGACCAATGGAATCTCCTTACTGTAAGCTTCTTCACAGCATTGTCTAGAGTATGCACTAGCCTATTCTCATATGTAAAGTCTGGCTCCACGTTAAGGTTCTCATAACTGATGATGTGTCGAGGGTTGTGCGCATACTTCCTCGAGTAGATAAATGAAAGATGCTGCGGATGGTTGAAAGTGTGGAGGAAGGGATACTCGGTACACCACCTTCTCCACTCTAGCAAGAATCTCAAACGGTCCAACATATCATGGCACCAGTTTGCCATGGATACCAAAACTCTGAAATCCCTTCATGGGAGATAAATGGAGAAATACCCAATCTCCCACCTGCAATTACAGTCATATTTGCAAAAGGAGTAAGAGAAGAGGATTGGATACCTGAAACTCCAAGTCACTTCTCCAACGGTCTGCATAGCTCTTCTGGTGGCTTTGTGCCATCAAAAACGTTCGCCTCACAAGATCAACAACTCTTGTAGTCTCCTCCAAGAGATCCACAGAATATAGAGCATGATCACCTACCTCACGCTAACTAAGAGGAGTGAGGCATATCCACTCGTATAGGGCTTCGAATGGTGCATGATCAATACGGGAATGATATATGTTGTTGTCTGTGAATTCCACTAACGACAGATGGTTATTCTAGGACCCTTTACACTCCAAAGTCCATGCGCAAAGTAAATCCTCAAGCATCTGAATAGTGCACACACTCTGTCCATCGGTTTGTGGACGGTAGGCGGAACTCATCTTCAGCTCGATTTGTAGTGCTAAGATGAACTAATGCCAATAGTGCGATGTAAACCCCAAGTCTCTATCAGACACCACTTCACGTGGTATACCATTAAGTTTGATAATATTCTGCACATATAGCCTGACAAGTCAGGATGAAGTGTAGGTCATGCTGACATGTATGAAATGGGTTGATTTGGTTAACCTTTCAACAAGAACCCAAGTACAATCATGGCCACTTGATGGATTCGGCAAACCTATGGCAAAGTCCATATAAATACTCTCCCACTTCCACTCGAGAATGGGGAGACTTTAATAACTATGGTGGTCTCCTGCGCTCAACCTTGACCATCTAGAAGTTCATGCATTTTCTGACATGATGTGTCGCATCGTGCTTCATTCCATCCCACCGGAAATATCAACGCAAATCACGATACATATTCATGCTGCACGGATGAATAGATAATTGAGAGTTGAGTGCCTCATCAAGAATGTCTCTATGTAACTGCTCATCGTTGGGTACAACGATCCGACCTACCTTCTACAATATAGACTCTGTCACAACAAAATCATCCATCTCATCCTTGATGGTACGCATGTATCTATCGCAGATCCAAGGATCCGAATTTTGTATTTCGAATATGCGATCCCACAAACTGTTGAATCGTGGAGGCGTGGAAGTAGATATCGATGCACTCTCCTGAGGTTGCCAATCAGTCAAAGTTGTGAGCATATCCCACTTGTATTGCTAGTTTATCATTCCTTCATCATGAGCTCTCCTGCTAAGCGCATCAGCCACCACGTTTCCCTTACCAGGGTAGTAAGAGATCATGGTGTCATAATCCTTCAGTAGATCGAGCCACCTGAGTTGTCTAATGTTCAGCTCCATCTGATCAAAGATATACTTCAGGCTCTTGTGATCAGTGAAGATCACGAAATTCACCTCCATAAAGATAGTGGCGCCATATCGTCAAGGTGAAGACAATTTCCGTCAATTCCAAGTCATGGTGGGGTAATTCTGCTTATGCGGTCTCAACTAATGTGATGTGTAAGCAATCACATCACGTCGCTGCATCAGCACCGCTCCTAAACCTTCACCGGAGGCATCTGTGTATACTGCATAATCCTATGTGCCTGATGGAAGTGCAAGAATGGTCATTGTCGTCAATCTCTCCTCCAGTGTTGTGAAGGCCTGCTCACATAAATCATAAAAGGAACTCCCTTTTGTGTCAATCAAATCAAGTGGATAATAATGCATGAAAATCCACTAACGAAGCATTTGTAATAGCCTGCTATTCCAAGGAAAGTTTGAATCTGAGTGACGGTCTTTGGCTTCTCCCAAGACATGATTGCCTCAATCTTTATAGGATCAACTGTGATACCTGCTCCAGAAATGACATGCCCAAGAAATGAGACCTGAGATAACCTGAACTAACACTTTCTTAGCTTGGCATACAATTTGTTATCTTGCAATGTATCCAGAACATTCTTCAAATCATTCGCATGATCTCATTCATTCCGCAAATATATCAATACATAATCAATAAACAATGCTACAAATTTGTCCAAGTATGGACCGAAGATCATGTTCATCATATACATAAATGTTGTAGGTGCATTAGTGAGCTCAAGCGCATAACCACAAACTCATAGTGTCCATAACAAGTCCCAAAGGTTGTCTTCAGAATATCTGAGTCTCCAATCCTCAGTTGATGGTAGCTAGATAGAAGATCGATCTTCGAGACCACCGAAGATCCCTAAAGCTGATCAAACAAATCATCAATGCGCAACAAAGGATAATGGTTCTTCACTTTTTACTTGTTCAGTTGCCGATAATCAATGCATAATCTCATTGATTTATCCTTCTTCCTGACAAAAAAGAACCAGAGCAGCCCAAGGTGAAGTGCTCGATCTCACAAATCCCAAGTCAAGTAACTGTTGTAACTACACCTTGAGCTCGAGTACCTCAAAAGAAAAATAAGAGAGAGAGAGTATGTGTGTAAGAGAGTGACATAAAAATTAATCAAAAATAAAAAAGAAATAAATGTAGAAAAGAGGGGAAACAAATGGAAAATATACAGTGAAGATTCAGGGGTCAGACTACCCGAATAAAGAAAACCAAAAAAATTGTCCTGTTTGCCTCCCCAACAACGACGCCATCTGTTGAGTCTCGAATCTACCTACGTTAATTGTCGTGAATTATCAAGTGTTTAAATTAATGTCTTTTCGTTGTAGGTGGGCAATCGGAATCGATAAAGAAGAAACCGCAATTAATTAATTCATTTTTCAATCGCATGGTCTTTGTATATTTTACTTGGACAAGTGCCAAGTTCGATCTTAAGGAAGCAAAGGAAAAACCTAGAATTTTGTCTATCAAAGTTCGTGTACTGTGTTCGAGACGGTAATTTTTTTTCATTATTTCTTATGCAATTTTGGGATGCAAAATGCAAATTAGGCCAATTTTAGGGACTAAAAAGTAAAGATCAATAAAATGATGTCCAAAAATATGAAACTTGGCTAAGATGACAATTACGATGAAATGAATGCTATGAATTTATGAATGCAAATGATGCGAATTTTAATATTTAATTATAATAAATATTAAACTTATTTATTTTCAAGGGATAAAATTATTCAATATCTATCACTAGGTAATCGATCTCAAAAAAATCCAAAACCTCAAAAATATGAGATTTAATACCAATTAAAAATTAAAGATATAAATATGTAAAAATGATTTTTAAAAGAAAAATTATGCATGCAAATCCAAATCTTTTTGGGCACGATGTAACAAACAACTAATTCTACAATCCATGAATGTTTAGCGATTTTTTTAGCAGTGGTTAATTAATTATGAATTTCGAAGCATAAGGTGGGCAAAATATGCAATTTTTCACAAAGGTGCGTCGCATGTACCCCCTGGTGGCTGGATCGGAAGGAGAATATGTGGACATCCGAGGGATTGATTGCAAGATGTCCCCTCCCACGCATGTTGTGCACGTTAGGAGGGTCTTAGGTTGGAGCCCGGTCGTGGGCAGTGACTTCGCGGTGGAGGAGGGGGATCCTTTTGCGGTGGTTATCGTCTACAGGTGGGCGTTGCGGTAGAGATGATGATCGACGTGAGGTGGAGTAGTGGAGCCTTTGGTTTCGTGTCGAGGTGGTTGATGGAGGTAGATCAATTGGAAGGTGGAGGCAGCAAGCAGAGCTCGTCGTTGTCGGAGCTGTTGGAGTGCAATGGTGAAGGGCTCCCTGGAGATGGCTCGAAGATGTGAAGGACTTGGAGTCGATGATGATGCAAGGCATTGGTGGCATCGTGAGGGTAGAGCAAATGTAGAGGATCGAAGGTGAAATTGAAAGAGCAGAGCTTCGATGGAAATGGTGAAGGTGGAACTAAGAAGGGTATCGGGCTCGACGGCAAACCGGAGCGAGGGCAACCGCAGAGGAGGTGCAGCAACATGGCTAAGAAGCCTTAGATCTCACCGCAGGTCTGAGGGCGATGCCGGATCTGTCACCTCCGGCGGTGGTCGCCTGCGGTGGCTCTATTGCATATCGGTGGATGCATTTCAAGGGGACGGAGGTGATGGTTATATAGCGAGGCATGTGCCGAAGATGGAAAGGGAGGATGTGATTTGGAAGAGAACAGGTAATGGGCAGCGTCGGTCGATCTGGAAGGTGGTGACGCAAATGGGATCAGAGGGAATCGAAGATTTGATTTTGATGGGGCGTTGGATATGGAAGGAATAGGGGATTGGAACAGGTGGGAGATGGCGGTGATCTGTGAGAGATCAGAGGTGTGGTTGTCGATGATTTGATTGGAGAAGGGTGGTCGTCGCGTGATTCGCGGAGGTAAAGAGATGCAGAGATCGGTAGGGTAACGGCGGTGAGGCGGAGATTTTGCAGGGGCGGCAGAGCCGCTTTGGGAAAGTAAGGAAGGAGATGAACAGTGGTCGTCCGATCGGCCGAGATCGGACGACCAGGATGAAGCCACGTAGCGGGGTTTTTTATTTTTTTTTATTTGTTTTATTTTTTAATTTTTTTAATAATAATATTTTTTACAGAAAATGAATTAATAAAAAAAGTCCAAAACCAGGTGACACGTGGCGGCTCCAGGAGCTGCCACGAGTCAACCCCACAAAAATCAAAAAATAATTACAAAGATAATTCTGGAATAAAAAGCAAACGACCTCGGATCGAAAAATTTTTCTTCACAAAAGTTGCTCGTCTCAATGAAATCTACAACTTTCATGAAGAGATGAAAATCAAAATAATCATTTGAATAAAGTGATATTTTGGGGTATCCCATGTACGTAGAATACCTTGATTTTTTTGAGTTTTATAACTTTTTGTTATTTTTAAACCATATAAAAATCCGAAAAAATATGATAAAATCAAAGATAAATATCTACACATAAATCTAATTTTTTGGATTTTTATTAAGTAATAAAAAGAAGAAATAAAGTAGAATGTGAAAAGTCAATTTTTGTACAGACAGTTAGTGAAGACTCGGACTCAATTAATTTATTTGATTTCAAGGTTAGTTCGGATTTGGATTTTTATGCATTTTAATAAAACTTTTATCAAAGAAGACAAATAAAAAAGAAATAAAATAAAAGGGATTAATTATGTACATAAAATATTAGGTCAAAAACCGCCAAAATACAAAATGTACAAAAGAGCCCTAAAACCCGACTTTCACATATGAACTCCGATTACTTGAACTTGATCTTGTTTTGAAGGTAATTGAATGTACATTAGTTCAAAAGTGAGTAGAATAAAATAAGACACTAAATGAGGAAGATATCAAGGTTTTAGCCTAGAAATCCTAGAACTAGGGTTTGGGTTTTTGGTCCACTTATTTTGGTTAGTGATTTTTTTTTGTATTTTTATTATTATTGTTAGTAATATGTACACAGTGGAGGCGGTTTTGGGCCATTTGGAGTTAGCATGAATTAATTAAAAATCAGAGAAGTTAGGCTATTTACAGGTCAATTTGGCTGGGATTTTTGGCTTCTTATTTTGTGTGAAAATAAGTGATAAAATGTAATTCTTATCAAAGCATGCATGAATGCTAACTATGCATAATAAATGAAGAAATACCAATGATTTTTCGGAAATTGAGCTTAATTCATGGCTTTTAGAGTGATGAATCTGAGATACATCATGGTTCTTGGTTGAAAACTTGATCAAGTGTACGGGATACTCAACAGAAGAAACCTTAATTTCTAAATCAAGGAGAGCGATGGAATAAGTGTGCAGTTTCTGATATTTGAGATCGATTAATGCACAACAATTCAAACACAAATCAAACCCCTGTTTCACAAACACACACAATGAAGCCGCAAGAGTTCGATACATTATCTTTTCAATTTTAGTTGATGATAAATTCAATTTAGGAAAATAATTAGCGAGTTGTTAGGTGCTGAAAATTTTCTTAAAGATTGGCCCGAATTCTTACGACTAGTTGCACGTACTTTCAACCAGTATGGGTGTAAGTACGGACCGCAAAACAACTACCCGTTACTTAAGGACGGAGCCTTACATAGTGTCCTTGAAACCACCCATTATGCTAAGGAAATCCGAACCATTTACCGGCTACTTGTATTTCCTCACTGAGAAGTAGCTAATCATTTTTATAGAACCAGTAGTCTGAGCGAAGATTCTGGAGCTGGGCTCTAGCCTTAAGTGTCGTCTCTCGCCCACTCAGACAGATAAATGAATCCAAGGTCGGGGTTGCACTCCCGTAAAAACTCTTGATTTTATGAGTTAATTAAAGTCGGCCTTGTTTAGCAATCCCAATTTTAATTAGGAGATCATTGAAAATATATGGTGAGCAGAAATACGCATCTACCGTCCAATCCCAATTTCCTTTAAAATTTACTTGACAAAATAGGAGGGAGAAATTCAGAAGAAGTCGATGTAAGTGAAACAATGATGTATGCTTAGATAGAAGACTTACAGTGATTCCTCGAATCTCCATGTGGGATGCAATACAAGAATTGAAACTTATTCAATATAGATGCAAGCCAACAAAACTGCACTATCAGAAAGTTATATTAGCCAAGAAGAATTGAGCTAAAAATTTTGACTAAGTTGAACAATCTATATGTGCATCTTGATTAAGTGAAGTGTGGTCCTAGGTTCCACGAGTACAAACAATAAAATCCTAGAAGCTCTAATAGTCATACGTGCAAGTTTAACCTTCGATCCACTCAAGTCGAGCCCCACACTCACCCGAGAGTGAAAAATGCCATGACACACCACAGAAAAAAGTTTAGGTCTTGTTACACACGCAAGAGTCCAAAAGGACACTGTTGTAAAGGAGCAATTAATTACAAAAATTAAAATTGCAGAAAAATAAATCCTATAATCTACGCTCTCTCACGAATCGACTTGATCTTAATTTTAATCTGAATAGGTGGTCAATGAAGATGCGTCAGTTTCAAGAAAACTGCTCCACGTACATCAGGTTCTCGCACAAAAAATAAGAGAGTGTTTCTAAGAGAGTGTCACTAAAATTAATCAAAAATAAATAAGAGAATAAATGCTGAAAATAAAATAAAACAAATGCTGAAAAGAAAAAAAAAAAAAAAATGAAAAGTATATAGTGATAAGAGTCAGGGGTCAGACTACCGAATAAGGAAGACCGAACACTAATTTTCTAGATAAAACCTAAGATGTTTGCCTCCCTAGCAATGGCGCCATATGACGATCACCAAAAATATCCTCTTTAATTCATGTGAATTATTAAGCATTTTAAATAACAATGATTGTGCCATTGTAGTTACGTCTGGTAATCGGAATCAATCAAGAAATAACCACAATTAATTTATTCAATTATAATCCGAGTAGTTTTATGTTTATTTTACTTGGGCAAGTCCCAAGGTCGAACTCAAGGAGGCAAAGGAACAACCTAGATTAATGTCTATCAAATTTCGTGAGCGATTTTCGAGACAGAATATTTTTGGTATTTTCTAATGCAATTTTGATTGCAAAATGCAAATGCAGCTGATTATAAGGACTAGAAAATTGATATTTATCAAACGATATCCAAAAGTTATGAAATTTAGCTGAAAGGTAAATATTGATGAAATAAATGCATTGTAAGTTTTTTGGAATTTTTGTTTGCAAGATGAATATTTATGAATTCATGAATGCCAACTGTGTGATTTTCAATAATTAATTATAACAAATACTAAGTCTACACTTTTCTAGGAAATAAAATTATCTAAAATATATCACTAGGTAATATATCTTATAAAAATCCTAAACCTTGAAATGTTGAATTTAATACCTATTAAAAATTAATTATTGAAATATGTAGAATGATTTTTATAGGGCAAACTATGCATGCAAATGATTCTTTTTGGGCACAATGTCAAACACAATTAATTCTACGATTCATGAATTTTTAACAATTTTCGGAACTATGGTTAATTATCTATGAATTTCTAAGCACGACTTGGGTAAAATATGTAAATTTTCACAAGAACAATTATTAATAAATAACCACAACATAGAAAAATACAACAATTATGCCATAATGTAGATAATTAGTTGAGAAACACAATGCAATTATTAAACTAATAAAATGATGCAATAGTGTTGTTTGAATAATGAGTGAAACATATGGTCTATTCGTAGCATTACAATAAATAATATAAAGAAACAATTGAGAGTAGGTGTAATTATTGATACCCAGAGGGGTTTTTCTGCAAAAATCCCAAGGGGTATGTGTGCAGCACGTGCCCTTGCATGGTAGCAAGGCACTATTGTAATCGAGAAGGAATCCAGGGGCTTCTTCTGCAAAATGTCCTCGCACCCACGTGTGTGACACGTGTGGGGGGTCTTCTGGTGATATGACACAACTGGGGGTCTTTATTCTTGCAAATTTCCCCAGAGGGGGGTTTCTGATCAAGTGCATCTCCTGGGAAACCGTTTCTAGTGGAAGAAGGCTGACGAGGGAAGTTGGCGTGGTGAGGCGGGGCTCCTCGTGGTGGCGATGGAGTCGAGTCGGTGTGGGGCTGGAGTAAAAGGTGACGTTGGGGTGGCGGAGCCTCCTGGTGGTTGTCGAGATTGTGTTACGGAGCACCGGGGGATGGATCCTCCAAGGTGAGGGCTGGAGTCGATGGAGTTACCCCTATGCAGCGAGGTGAAGGTGGAGATGAGCAAGAAGATGCTCAATGTCGGTATAGATTGGAGGAGGTGCTTGGTGATGATGAAGCATTGCGTGGATGGGTCGATGTGGCTCTTCGTCGTTGATGAAGACGAAGTTGGAGTCGAGGACGAAGGCAGAGAAGGATAACACGCTCAACGGTGACTAATCTGGAGCAGGAAGAGGCGGACGCAGCGGAAGCGTGGCGCTGCAACGAAGTGGCTTTGCTTTGGATCTCACCCAGCCTTCAGCGAATGTCGTCAACGACGTTGTCATCGTCAAAAGCAAGGTGCTCTTCGAGATGTGTGAAATGGCGGATGCCTTTTCTAGGTGGCGCGGTGTTGGTTTTATAGGGTCGTGAGGTGGCAACATTAGGTGAAGGAGGAAGGTGCTCGATGGAGATCTTGTGATCTCCTAAATAGTCAGGTGATCAGGGGCTGATTGTATTGGGATTTATGGGTGGTCATAGATGGCAAGGAGGCGATCGAAATCGAGAGATATGGAGATGCAGATTGCGATCGGGTGATGGCCGAGATTGGGGTTGTTTACGAAGGAAAGGGGAGATGGAGATGGCCGTCATGTGAGATTGCAGGGGAGACGATGATTATGTTGGAGTCTGACGAGGGGTGTGATGGTGGTGCGCCATCGGCCAGAAGAGGAAGGTGGTGGTGCGAGGATCGGCAACGGAGAAGATTGGGGGAAGGAGAGGGCACGTGTAGGGCACGTGCGCAGGAGGCATGTGTGCTGCACGTGCGGGTCTTATTTTTGTTTTTATTTTATTTTTTTATAAAATGAAATTAAATAAATCCAAAAATGGGTGACACATGACAGCTCCAGGAGTGGCCATGTGTCACCATCAGAAATTCGAAATAAAATATAAAGATAATTCAAAAAGAACATGCAAATAACCTCGGATCAAAATTTTTTTTCATGAAAGTTTTTCCTCTTGATAAGATCTACAATTTCATGAAGAGACCAAAACCAAAATAGGTCATTTGCACATAGTGATATTTTTGGGGTATCCCATGTACATAGAATACCTTGATTTTTTAGTTTTGTAATTGTTTTATTTTTAAATAATATAAAAATTGAGAAAAAATATGATAAAATAAAAGCTGAATGTTTACACATTAATCTGATTTTTTGGATTGTTTTTATATAAGAAAACAAAGAAATAAAATAAAGTACGAAAAATACACTTTTGTACAAACGATCAGTGAAGACTCTATTAATTTTTTTGATTTTGATCTTATTTTAGATTTAGATATTTGAGAATTTTAATAAAACTTTTATCAAATAAAATAAATGAAAAAAAATAAAATAAAATGAGTTAATTATGTACATAAAATAATAGGTCAAAAATTGCTAAAAATACAAAATGTACAAAAGAGGCCCAAAACCCAACTTTCACATATGAGTCTCCATTCACATGAACTTGGTCTTGTTTTGAAGGTATTTGAATTTACATTTGTCAAAATGAGTAGGATCAAATCAGATATTTTGTGAGGAAGATATCAGTGTTTTAGTCCTAGAATCCTAGAATTTGGTTTTGAGATTCTGGTCCACTTATTTGATAGTGATTTTTTGTATTTTCATTTATTATTGCTAGTAATATGTACACAATGTAGCTGGTTCAAGTCATTTGGAATTAGCATGAATAGTTAAAAATCAGGGATGTTAGGCTATTTTACAAGTCAATTGGACTGTGATTTTTGCCTACTTATTTTGTGCGATGATGAGTGATAAAATGCGATTATTATTTATACATGCATGAATGCTAACTATGCAATATAAATGAAGAAAATTCCAATGAATTTTGGAGATTTGAGCTTAATTTTGTCATTTTTAGAGTGATGAATCTAAGATTCATCAAGATCGTATTATTCATATGTCATTGTATGCATACCAGTGAGCCGGTGTATAGACCTTGATTAGGCCATAAACTATTGGTCTGTCAAATGTACATACTCAGACATAAAGTGACACATCTGTATCCGATCAGAGGATGCATGCCTATATCGTGACAGCATAAGACATAGGTCTTTGGTTATCTCGATCTCGTTAAGTCAACTCTTCGACCTAATTTATCTAACACATTCGAATCTCTACTCCTATGCAGAGGATTTGCATCAAGAGGTCGGTTAGATATAAGCCTTTAGAGAAAGGATTTCCATCTCCTTCTTAGGCTAGAGATCGTCTCCAAATAATCATTTGACGGTGGCTGATGAGTACTCAATCTATCTCTTTAGATATTCGTCCAAGCACCAGCCTCTATGATTCCAAGTTGTATAATCATCAAGATGGCCATGGTACATAACCCTAATTGTACTAACATACCTATTATGCAAATTAATTATTCTTCATTTGAGATCAGGGAATGATATTTGCAATAACATTTATTGCATAATGGCTCATCGCGGGCTTGCATGTCCAACAAAATATGCATGAGAAGTAGAAATGTGAGGTGAGGGTCTTGATGAATCTCCATTTCATCACCTTTATTCTATCATTTTGGCCATAAAAACCCCAGCAAATGCATGTAAATAGCATCAATTTGTCAATAATAGCATTCATTATTTATTGTATTAATTATACATAAAATAAGGTTTTAATGTCAAAATTATAGAATAAAGAGAAGAAAAGAAAAAGGAATAAAATATTGCAAATATTTTATGACCCTAACCCCCAGACCAAGGCCAGAATGGAATTGGTCAACAAGAAATAAAGTAGGGGGAGATAAGGGCCAATAATACAATAAATACCTCATTTATTTATTCATTCATTTATGCATTTTTGACGCCTATTTTGCATTTAATTATTTATTCATCAAATAAAAATAATTTGTACATGAAAATTATAGATAATAATGTAAATAAAAATACAAAATTGATTTTATACAAAAATGATATACAATGTACATTTTATACTCAGAATAAGAAGCCAAAATCTCAACTTCACAGACCCATATCTTGCAAATAAAAACTCAAAATCCACAAACTCACCTTTAATTGTATATATCTTTCCAATAACTATTTAATAAAATTGGTTTCAGAATTTTTGGAGTTTATCTGTAAAAGTTAGGTTTTGGGCCCCTATTGTACATAATACCGATTAAAATATTCAATTTATTCATTACCCATTATTTTTACAAATTCATAGTTTTATAAATTTATATACATTATTTATAACATATGTGTACATTAAACTATAACTAAACCAAGAAGAAACGCACAAATAAAATAAAGTTATCTAAATACATAGGCAAAATACCTATGTTATCTATATGTATATAAATAAAAAGGGACTTTATTATTTTATTCTTTATTCATCTCTATTTTTAATATTTATTAAAAATGTAATCCCTAAATAAAAACAAATAAAATACATTAAATAAATAAAATGTATATATAATATAGGTAAAATACCTATAAGTATACCTACATATTACATAGACCTATTTATCTAAACATTTAAATAAACTCATAAAAATTAAATAAAAATATATTTATACTCACAAAAATAAGTTATAAATAAATAAAATAAGAAAATAAAATAATAAAATAAAAATACACAAAATAAAAAAAATACATGTAAATACACTTATAAATACATCATTAAAATAAATTCATAATAAACACATCAAAAAAATAAATAAAAATCATAAATAAATAATACATTAATTAATAAACATTTTTTATTTTATAATCAAAATTAAATAAGGTCATTTATTATGACTAAATAATGAGTCAAATTTGTGCAGACGTGGACCAATAGGATTCCAACATTCGTTGACCTCGGTCAACTCAGCCCTCAGCCTCATCAGCCGTCAAATCTGTCAGACATGGCGTTTTCTCCAAATTTTCCCGATCAACCCGTCGCTCCAATGACATCGGTCCCTTACGGAAATTACTCCTAAAACATTGTACATACACGCCCATATCTTGTTTCCCCTGTATATAGCTTGGATTCCTTATTTTTGGCCGGTCAATAAGGGCTCCCATTATGTTCGAAAATAAATCAGCCTCCAGCCCGCCAGATCTGTCAAACCCCCCGTCTTCTCCCATTTTCCCTGGGTGCCCCGTCCATCGATCGCCTTTGCTTCCTTCACAAGAAATGCTCCTGGTATCTTGTACATCCACGCCCCCACGTTAGATCTTATGTATATGTCACAGATTTCTTATTATTTTCCTGTCAATAAGGGCACATACACATGTTTATAAATAACCCATCTACCTCCTCATAATTTTTTTGGCCATTTCCCTAGCCATAGAGCTCCCACCTTCGGCCTAGTGTGCATCCATGTGACAGGTGGAGGTCCCCTGAAGGTTGTGGAAGCTCGCGGAGAAAGGAGATGTGCCCACGGTGGCGCTCCGACAGTCGTCCTGCTCCTTGGCTCTCCAGCCAAGTTCGAGCTGCGCATTTATTTTCATAGGTAGATTTTTTTCCCGCATTTCATTCATGTCTTTTATTTTGCATTTAGATTATTAGAATAGCGTAATTTAGTTAAATCAAAGTTCGTCGGAGCTCTGCTCCGGCGACTTCTTCACCGTACCCCCGACTGTTTTCCGACCGCTACAACCACCCCATTTCACTCCCTTCCAGTTCTCCACCTTCCAGCCACCTCTGTTCAACCGGATCCCTCTTGGATTCGCGAATCGAAGCTTCAACTCCGCTGCTCGCCGGAAACTTCGCCACGTCGCCCATTTTTGTGATAACAGCTTCAAATCGAGGTCGAGGGTGAAGCCCTCGAGCCATGTGGTCTTTCTGTGCAGGTCTAGTGCGCCAAGATGCACCAGGAGATGAAGTACACGCCGGCGGAGGTACCTGGAGTGCCACCTCGACATCGACCTTGTGGCGGCGCTCCAGTCGTCCTTTGGCCGATCTGAAGCCTCCTGCAGATAGAGGGGAGCACCTGCGATGTATGGGAACCCTTGGGAGCAGCAAAGACCAGGCGGAGCACGAGATCTCGTCGGAAGAAGCTCGCCCCAGCGATCCTTCTTCCCTGTTCTTCCAGCTTCGTCCTCTGCCATCGGATGAAGATCAAGGTCCCAGGTTTAATCACGGACGTCCGATCTTCCAGAGCCTTAGCCGTTGGATCACGTGATTGATCTAATCTCAGACGTCAGATAGCGAGGCGCCACGTGGATAAGTCACGCATAC
This sequence comes from Ottelia alismoides, assembly GCA_037367405.1. NCBI lineage: Eukaryota > Viridiplantae > Streptophyta > Magnoliopsida > Alismatales > Hydrocharitaceae > Ottelia > Ottelia alismoides. The sequence continues at coordinate 120,466 of JAZKJV010002936.1, forward strand.
CAGCCGTTGGATGATGCGCCTTTGGGGGTAAATTTCAGATATGTCCCCCGCCTTTTTGGATTTATATTTTAATTCTATAAATAAACTTTCACGTTATAAAATAATTGTTATTTTTGTAGTAGGACCCTTGTACTTTCCCTAATTACATTTAGGTCCTCCAGTGCCTCATGTGCAGTCCCACGTGAGGCGCGTGAATTTTGCACTGTAGCCCTGGCTCTTTTTGTAAATTAGGAAAAAATTGAAAACTTTATAAATGTGTATTTATGTAGGTATTTTTGCATAGAGCCCCTTGTAGTTAATTTTATTTGTAAAAATGCCCCTGCCAGGCTTTATTATTTTTATGTATTTTATGTATTTGTTTAAAATATCTATTAAAAATTAATTATTGAAATATGTAGAATGATTTTTATAGGGCAAACTATGCATGCAAATGATTCTTTTTGGGCACAATGTCAAACACAATTAATTCTACGATTCATGAATTTTCGGCAATTTTCGGAACTATGGTTAATTATCTATGAATTTCTAAGCACGACTTGGGTAAAATATGTAAATTTTCACAAGAACAATTATTAATAAATAACCACAACATAGAAAAATACAACAATTATGCCATAATGTAGATAATTAGTTGAGAAACACAATGCAATTATTAAACTAATAAAATGATGCAATAGTGTTGTTTGAATAATGAGTGAAACATATGGTCTATTCGTAGCATTACAATAAATAATATAAAGAAACAATTGAGAGTAGGTGTAATTATTGATACCCAGAGGGGTTTTTCTGCAAAAATCCCAAGGGGCGTGTGCAGCACGTGCCCTTGCATGGTTGTGGGGCACTATTGTAATCTAGAAGGAATCCAGGGGCTTCTTCTGCAAAATGTCCTCGCACCCACGTGTGTGACACGTGTGGGGGGTCTTCTGGTGATATGACACAACTGGGGGTCTTTATTCTTGCAAATTTCCCTAGAGGGGGGTTTCTGATCAAGTGCATCTCCTGGGAAACCGTTTCTAGTGGAAGAAGGCTGACGAGGGAAGTTGGCGTGGTGAGGCGGGGCTCCTCGTGGCGGCGATGGAGTCGAGTCGGTGTGGGGCTGGAGTAAAAGGTGACGTTGGGGGTGGCGGAGCCTCCTGGTGGTTGTCGAGATTGTGTGATGGAGCACCGGGGGATGGATCCTCCAAGGTGAGGTCTGGAGTTGATGGAGTTACCCCTATGCAGCGAGGTGAAGGTGGAGATGAGCAAGAAGATGCTCAATGTCGGTATAGATTGGAGGAGGTGCTTGGTGATGATGAAGCATTGTGTGGATGGGTCGATGTGGCTCTTCGTCGTTGATGAAGACGAAGTTGGAGTCGAGGACGAAGGCAGAGAAGGATAACACGCTCAACGGTGACTAATCTGGAGCAGGAAGAGGCGGACGCAGCGGAAGCGTGGCGCTGCAACGAAGTGGCTTTGCTTTGGATCTCACCCAGCCTTCAGCGAATGTCGTCAACGACGTTGTCATCGTCAAAAGCAAGGTGCTCTTCGAGATGTGTGAAATGGCGGATGCCTTTTCTAGGTGGCGCGGTGTTGGTTTTATAGGGTCGTGAGGTGGCAACATTAGGTGAAGGAGGAAGGTGCTCGATGGAGATCTTGTGATCTCCTAAATAGTCAGGTGATCAGGGGCTGATTGTATTGGGATTTATGGGTGGTCATAGATGGCAAGGAGGCGATCGAAATCGAGAGATATGGAGATGTAGATTGCGATCGGGTGATGGTCGAGATTGGGGTTGTTTACGAAGGAAAGGGGATATGGAGATGGCCGTCATGTGAAATTGCAGGGGAGACGATGATTATGTTGGAGTCTGACGAGGGGTGTGGTGGTGGTGCGCCATCGGCCAGAAGAGGAAGGTGGTGGTGCGAGGATCGGCAACGGAGAAGATTGGGGGAAGGAGAGGGCACGTGTAGGGTATGTGCGCAGGAGGCATGTGTGATGCACGTGCGGGTCTTATTTTTGTTTTTATTTTATTTTTTTATAAAATGAAATAAATAAATCCAAAAATGGGTGACACATGACAGCTCCAGGAGTGGCCATGTGTCACCATCAGAAATTCGAAATAAAATATAAAGATAATTCAAAAAGAACATGCAAATCACCTCGGATCAAATTTTTTTTCATGAAAGTTGTTCCTCTTGATAAGATCTACAACTTTCATGAAGAGACCAAAACCAAAATAGGTCATTTGCACATAGTGATATTTTTGGGGTATCCCATGTACATAGAATACCTGGTATTTTTAGTTTTATAATTGTTTTATTTTTAAATAATATAAAAATTGAGAAAAAATATGATAAAATAAAAGCTGAATGTTTACACATTAATCTGATTTTTTGGATTGTTATTAATTAAGAAAACAAAGAAATAAAATAAAGTACGAAAAATACACTTTTGTACAAACGATCAGTGAAGACTCTGTTAATTTTTTTGATTTCGATCTTATTTTAGATTTAGATATTTGAGAATTTTAATAATACTTTTATCAAATAAAATAAATGAAAAAAAATAAAATAAAATGAGTTAATTATGTACATAAAATAATAGGTCAAAAATTGCTAAAAATACAAAATGTACAAAAGAGGCCCAAAACCCAACTTTCACATATGAGTCTCCATTCACATGAACTTGGTCTTGTTTTGAAGGTATTTGAATTTACATTTGTCAAAATGAGTAGGATCAAATCAGATATTTTGTGAGGAAGATATCAGTGTTTTAGTCCGAGAATCCTAGAATTTGGTTTTGAGATTCTGGTCCACTTATTTTGATAGTGATTTTTTTGTATTTTCATTTATTATTGCTAGTAATATGTACACAATGTAGCTGGTTTCAAGTCATTTGGAATTAGCATGAATAGTTAAAAATCAGGTATGTTAGGCTATTTTACAAGTCAATTGGACTATGATTTTTGCCTACTTATTTTGTGCAATGATGAGTGATAAAATGCGATTATTATTTATACATGCTTGAATGCTAACTATGCAATATAAATGAAGAAATTCCAATGAATTTTGGAGATTTGAGCTTAATTTGTCATTTTTAGAGTGATGAATCTAAGATTCATCAAGATCGTATTATTCATATGTCGTTGTATGCATACCAGTGAGCCGGTGTATAGACCTTGATTAGGCCATAAACCTATTGGTCTGTCAAATGTACATACTCAGACATAAAGTGACACATCTGTATCCGATCAGAGGATGCATGCCTATATCGTGACAGCATAAGACATAGGTCTTTGGTTATCTCGATCTCGTTAAGTCAACTCTTCGACCTAATTTATCTAACACATTCGAATCTCTACTCCTATGCAGAGGATTTGCATCAAGAGGTCGGTTAGATATAAGCCTTTAGAGAAAGGATTTCCATCTCCTTCTTAGGCTAGAGATCGTCTCCAAATAATCATTTGACGGTGGCTGATGAGTACTCAATCTATCTCTTTAGATATTCGTCCAAGCACCAGCCTCTATGATTCAAAGCTGTATAATCATCAAGATGGCCATGGTACATAACCCTAATTGTACTAACATACCTATTATGCAAATTAATTATTCTTCATTTGAGATCAGGGAATGATATTTGCAATAACATTTATTGCATAATGGCTCATCGCGGGCTTGCATGTCCAACAAAATATGCATGAGAAGTAGAAATGTGAGGTGAGGGTCTTGATGAATCTCCATTTCATCACCTTTATTCTATCATTTTGGCCATAAAAACCCCAGCAAATGCATGTAAATAGCATCAATTTGTCTATAATAGCATTCATTATTTATTGTATTAATTATACATAAAATAAGGTTTTAATGTCAAAATTATAGAATAAAGAGAAGAAAAGAAAAAGGAATAAAATATTGCAAATATTTTATGACCCTAACCCCGAGACCAAGGCCAGAATGGAATTGGTCAACAAGAAATAAAGTAGGGGGAGATAAGGGCCAATAATACAATAAATACCTCATTTATTTATTCATTCATTTATGCATTTTTGACACCTATTTTGCATTTAATTATTTATTCATCAAATAAAAATATTTTGTACATGAAAATTATAGATAATAATGTAAATAAAAATACAAAATTGATTTTGTACAAAAATGATATACAATGTACATTTTATACTCAGAATAAGAAGCCAAAATCTCAACTTCGCAGACCCATATCTTGCAAATAAAAACTCAAAATCCACAAACTCACCTTTAATTGTATATAGCTTTCCAAGAACTATTTAATAAAATTGGTTTCAGAATTTTTGGAGTTTATCTGTAAAAGTTAGGTTTTGGGCCCCTATTGTACATAATACCGATTAAAATATTCAATTTATTCATTACCCATTATTTTTACAAATTCATAGTTTTATAAATTTATATACATTATTTATAACATATGTGTACATTAAACTATAATTAAACCAAGAAGAAACACACAAATAAAATAAAGTTATCTAAATACATTGGCAAAATACCTATGTTATCTATATGTATATAAATAAAAAGGGACTTTATTATTTTATTCTTTATTCATCTCTATTTTTAATATTTATTAAAAATGTAATCCCTAAATAAAAACAAATAAAATAAATTAAATAAATAAAATGTATATATAATATAGGTAAAATACCTATAAGTATACCTACATATTACATAGACCTATTTATCTAAACATTTAAATAAACTCATAAAAATTAAATAAAAATATATTTATACTCACAAAAATAAGTTATAAATAAATAAAATAAGAAAATAAAATAATAAAATAAAAATACACAAAATAAAAATAAATACATGTAAATACACTTATAAATACATCATTAAAATAAATTCATAATAAAACACATCAAAAAAAAATAAAAATCATAAATAAATAATACATTAATTAATAAACATTTTTTATTTTATAATCAAAATTAAATAAGATCATTTATTATGACTAAATAATGAGTCAAATTTGTGCAGACGTGGACCAATAGGATTCCAACATTCGTTGACCTCGGTCAACTCAGCCCTCAGCCTCATCAGCCGTCAAATCTGTCAGACATGGCGTTTTCTCCAAATTTTCCCGATCGACCCGTCGCTCCAATGACATCGGTCCCTTCACGGAAATTACTCCTAAAACATTGTACATACACGCCCATAGCTTGTTTCCCCTGTATATAGCTTGGATTCCTTATTTTTGGCCGGTCAATAAGGGATCCCATTATGTTCGAAAATAAATCAGCCTCCAGCCCGCCAGATCGGTCAAACCCCCCGTCTTCTCCCATTTTCCCCGGGTGCCCCGTCCATCGATCGCCTTTACTTCCTTCAAAAGAAATGCTCCTGGTATCTTGTACATCCACGCCCCCACGTTAGATCTTATGTATATGTCACCGATTTCTTATTATTTGCCTGTCAATAAGGGCACATACACATGTTTATAAATAACCCATCTTCCTCCTCATAATTTTTTTTGGCCATTTCCCTAGCCCTAGAGCTCCCACCTTCGGCCTAGTGTGCATCCATGTGACAGGTGGAGGTCCCCTGAAGGTTGTGGAAGCTCGCGGAGGAAGGATATGCGCCCACGGCGGCGCTCCGACAGTCGTCCTGCTCCTTGGCTCTCCAGCCAAGTTCGAGCTACGCATTTATTTTCATAGGTAGATTTTTATTCCCGCATTTCATTCATGTCTTTTATTTTGCATTTAGATTATTAGAATAGTGTAATTTAGTTAAATCGAAGTTCGTCGGAGCTCTGCTCCGGCGACTTCTTCACCGTACCCCCGACTGTTTTCCGACCGCTACAACCACCCCATTTCACTCCCTTCCAGTTCTCCACCTTCCAGCCACCTCTGTTCAATCGGATCCCTCTTGGATTCGCGAATCGAAGCTTCAACTCAGCTGCTCGCCGGAAGCTTCGCCACCTCGCCCATTTTTGTGATAACAGCTTCAAATCCAGGTCGAGGGTGAAGCCCTCGAGCCATGTGGTCGTTCTGTGCAGGTCTAGTGCGCCAAGATGCACCAGGAGATGAAGTACACGCCGGCGGAGGTACCTGGAGCGCCACCTCGACATCGACCTTGTGGCGGCGCTCCAGTCATCCTTTGGCCGATCTGAAGCCTCCTGTAGATAGAGGGGAGCACCTGCGATGTATGGGAACCCTTGGGAGCAGCAAAGACCGGGCGGAGCACGAGATCTCGTCGGAAGAAGCTCGCCCCAGCGATCCTTCTTCCCTGTTCTTCCAGCTTCGTCCTCTGCCGTCGGATGAAGATCAAGGTCCCAGGTTAAATCACGGACGTCCGATCTTCCAGAGCCTTAGCCGTTGGATCACGTGAGTGGTCTAATCTCAGACGTCAGATAGCGAGGCGCCACGTGGATACGTCACGCATACCAGCCGTTGGATGATGCGCCTTTGGGGGTAAATTTCAGATATGTCCCCCGCCTTTTTGGATTTATATTTTAATTCTGTAAATAAACTTTCATGTTATAAAATAATTGTTATTTTTGTAGTAGGACCCTTGTACTTTCCTTAATTACATTTAGGTCCTCCAGTGCCTCATGTGCAGTCCCACGTGAGGCGCGTGAATTTTGCACTGTAGCCCTGGCTCTTTTTGTAAATTAGGAAAAAATTTGATAACTTTATAAATGTGTATTTATGTAGGTATTTTTTGCATAGAGCCCCTTGTAGTTAATTTTATTTGCAAAAATGCCCCTGCCAGGCTTTATTATTTTTATGTCTTTTATGTATTTGTTAAAAATACCTACGTTGCACCTAAAATTCCACAAAAATTAGGTTAGATGTTTCATGCCCTGTACTTTCACGCCACATGTCCATTTTGCATTTTTTGTATTTTACCTAATTTTAAAAATGAAAAAGGAGCCATTTTTGTACTGTCTAATTTATAAAATACCAAAAATATAAAATGTTTTTGAAAAATTCCAAAAAAATTAAATATGGTATATTTAAAAATATATTGAGTCCAGAAAATGAAAAAAAAAACTAAAAACAAGAAAAAGAAAAATAAAAAAATTAGAAAGCTCCAAAATCCAACAAAAAATAGAAAAACCCTTAAAAAATCCCAAAAATATAGTTTTCTCTTTTATAATTATCTATATATTATTATTAATGTATTAAAATTAATTTGGGTAATTTTTGAACTTATTTTTTATTTTTAAAAACCCAAATTATGTTCGGCCTAGTTAATTGGTTCATATTGTGCACATTTTGAAATTAAAAACACATAAAAAGTAGAAATATTCCAGAAAAATAACAAAAAAATTAGAAAAATATCAAAACTAAAAAAGTATTATATCTATATTTTTTAAGCATTTATATCTATATATATCCATATATTATATTACTTCTCTCTCTCCTCTTATATATATATACACCTTTATATATATATATAACTATATTATATAATTAAAAATATAAAAAAAATGAAAATATCAAAACAACATAAAAATTATAAAAAAAATATAAAAATATATATAAAAAAAATTAAAAACCCACAAAAACAATAAAGGATTGGACATGATCATTGAATTGAATAATTGCACAACAAATTTCACCATACAACCTTTCGCCTCCCAGTGTTCGACCTCTACTTGTGCTTACACCTATACACATTTGCATGTAGAGTTATAATAAATTTTAACTCCACATTTTTGAGATTTAATTGCATATATTTCATTGTGGGTTAATTGTTGATTGATTTGGGATTTATTGAGCGGTCACCGCATCGACTGGATGTCTCGCCTTGTGAGATATCTAGACCCTCGATTTTTCCCTTTCATCAAATGGCGCCGTTGCCGGGGAGGCAACGGATTTTGTATGAATTTTATGTGGTTTTTAATTCATTTATTTAATTCTTTGCTCATGTCCATTATATTTGACTTCTTCTTTTTATTGATAATAATTTGATTGACTACTCTGACCCATCTTCTTTCTTTGTCGTTGATGCGAGGGACCGCCAAGCGAAGGAGGACCTCCTAGGGGGACCAGTGCACCCAAGCAAGGTGGAGTTGTCTCTTCTACGCCGGCCAACAGGAGAGAGCATCAATAGTAGATGAAGGAGAATTTTTGGATGGCAGTCTCATCTTATGCATTTTATTTTAATATGTATATTTATGTGAGAGAGTGACACTTAGAATTTTTGTAATAATACAGGACTCTCACAGGTACACTCTGATTCCCGAGGTCCAGTGCCCGAGGGATTGTTCCCTTGGGGGCCTCGATGATTCTGATGCTTTTTCGTTCTTTATATTATTTTTATTATTTTGTGTGAATGAGCCTTAGCTATATGAGTTGCTTGTTCGTAGAGTTAGGTCCAAATACCCTAATATATTTGCATGTACCTATAGTTCGCTTTGGACCTAGATCAGACTCTAAACAGTCGCCTCGCCATCTCGTAGCCCTTGTGCCACAGCAAGCCCCGCAAAGCGCTATCTCCTAAACTCAAGTGTGTTGAACAGAGGAGGGGTGAGCCAAGACCGGACTTTTTAGGCTAAAGATCGGCGAGTGACTTGTGGTGCTTCACGATAATAGCAATTTCTGAACCTAGGGCAATTTCTTCGGCTTGCATTTGCATATAGCTTAGGTTTCAAATTCTGTTATGCATCCGGCATGGAGAGAGCTGGAGGCACTGTAAGTCTTCTTACTTAGCATGCATCATCGATTTCCGACTTGCATGGCTTTTCCGATCTTCTCCCTCTGTTTTGCCAACCTAGGATGATTAATGAAAATTGGAACCTCGATAGGCACGTGCATTGAAAATACACAAAAAAAGTGATAACCTAAATAAAATTGGGACTGTTAACTCTATTGGACCTAAAAATAAAACATAATGGATTTCCTTGTCTTGGGGAGAGCAACCCCCTCATTGTATGCGTTTTAAATTGCCTACGTACACACTAAGGAGTAGAGCCCAAATCCCATCAAGCCTCCTGAGTTTGTGCAACTTTGTGATTCTCACCTCACTCTAAACTGAAAAGATAAATGACCGTCACCTGACGGTCTTCACTGTGTTGGATTAGGTGAATTGGGGGTTGGCCTTGTGTATTGAATGTGACTGTGAGTTCATTATGTTTTCCATTCATTGTTAGAGTAGTCGATCCCATCGTGTGAGTCATGCATTTTTTATCTTTGAGTCTCTCTACCTCTCTTATACATAAACCTCTTCATTTGCATTGAGTCGTGATATTGGCGCTTGAGCTCAATCATTTCTTCGCCAAGCCCTTCGTTTCCCTCTTCTTCACCATCTTCTTCGTATCCATTGTATCATCCCCATCTTCTCCGGTTCGAGGAGAGCCTGCTCTTCGAACCATCATTTTGATGGTGTTCCCGTCCTGTTTGGAACACCCAATTTTGTCTGTATCTCGATCTTCTCGCCTGCCCTCCTCGTTCCCTCTGTATCACCCTTCTGGCTCCCATGATATTAGCACGCACGCTCAATCAGCTTCTCCACCCCATTGTGTACCCTACTTATCCATCTTCTTCATGTACCCCGTATCACCCACCCTTTACCCGGGAATGTTGTGCATATTGATGAGGCCCGCATCGAGGATTATGTATACAGATTATTTGTGTAAGTCGGGCCAATGATGTTGAGGATGCTGAGAGTGATTTGGTGAATTTGACTTTGGATACATGCATATGGGCTTCTTGAGGATTTTTGATGATGCATAAAGCATAGGTGTGATGCATTATTGAGGAATTTTAGTTCTCGCACACCGGGTTAAGGATCTGGTATGATGCGATGATTTGATGAAGATGTCATGAGTATTGATTGATCTATCTATCTTAAGGTTCCACCCATCTTGATTTTGAGGATTGATTGATTATTCTGATTTAAACTTCCTAATAAGGTGTGCGGATCCTGCATGATCTCTCATCTTCCTGTTTGACCCATCCTTGATCTCCTGACTCTCTACTCCACCCGGCACTGAGAGGATTCCTGACTATTTTTCGTGCCATCTCAACTGATTGGATTGACCCGAGGGATGTTTTATGATTGGCCTGATGATTTTCTCCATCACATGATCTTATGCCCTCCGGATGATTGAATGATTGAATGCTTTTGAGGACCTGAGATGACTTGCCAGCATTCCCTTGACCTGCATTGATCTAGCTCGTATTACTCCCCGAGGACTATTTGCAGGAGAATGCGACAATTTCTAGGACTGCGGTTTCATACACTGCTTTAGTCGCCATTGTGATGGGACCTGGAACCAAGTCAGATAATATGCTTGATTGGCCTCCCCCTATGATTGTGTACCCGACCTGAGGCTAACTGACTGATCGCTCCCCTTGACGGTCCTCGCAAGGACGGGCCTTGATATTACAATTATTCACTGCCTAGTTCATAGCTCTCCGAGGGTTATCTGCGAGAAGCTATGACACAGTAGCTATGATGGTCTCCTCTGCTGGTAGACTGTCTGCCGCCTACCATGACCATATTCTCTGTGGATACGTCTGATGGATCCGGCTCCTTCGAGCCCTTCTCTCTCCTTGACGACCCTCGTAAGGACGAGATGTAGTCTGATTATTCACTATATAGCTCACATCACTTCCCGAGGACTATTTGCGGAAGGATGTGACACTTTCTTTACGATCGGCTTCACTCACTTCTGGTACCTTCATTTGTTGGGGCACGGTGCCGATTCATTTGATATGGGCAGCCGGTCTCTCTTTCCGATTATACGCTCGATCTGTTGGGGCATGAGACCGACTTGGCTAGGTTCCTTTGAGTCCGCTCTCCTGGATGGTCCTCGCAAGGATGAGCTCTTTTCTGATTATTCCTTGACTAGCTCATAGCTCCCCAAGGGTTATCTACGGGAGACTATGACATATTTCCGATCTGATTGGTCTCTTCTGTTGGTAGCCGATTTGTCGACTACTGAGACCACTATGTGGGTCCGTCTGATGGATCTGGCTCCTTCGAGCCCTTCTCTCTCCTTGACGACCCTCGCAAGGTAGAGACACATTCTGACTATTCCTTGCCTAGATCACAGTACTCTCCGAGGACTATCTGCGGGAGACTGCGACATTCTCTTTACGCTCGGTTTCCACTACTGACCATGTCTCTGATCTGTGGAGCACGGAATCGAGTGGTCTGCTATACCTAATTTTTGGTCCCATCCTGAGTTGCCTATCCGATCTGTGGATCATGGGACCCATCTGATTAAACTCCGTTGAGTCTGCTCTCCTCGACGGTCCTCGCAAGGTTGAGCTCCTGATATCTGTTATTTTCATGCCTAGTTGGCAGCACGTTCCCCGAGGGTTGTCTGGGGGATGCTGCCACATTCTGTAAACACCTCTGAATCACTATTCCTATGCAGAGGATCTGCATCAAGAGGTCGGCCAGATATCAACCTATAGAGAAGAATTGCCATCTCCTTCTCATTCTGGAGACCATCTCTTAATAATCATTTGAAGGTGCTTGATTAATCCTCAATCTAACTCTTTATATATTCATCCAAGCACCATCCTCTATGATTCAACAAATTAATAAACAAATGTATGATCATTAAGATGGCCTTGGTACATAACCTTAATTGCACTAAGGGACCTTATAGTGAATTCATTCATTTAATCTCAGATATTGAGTGAAATAAATCAATAACTTTTATTGATATATCAAACATTACAATAACATTTATTTTAGGAATGGTTCGCCTCAAGCTCATAGGCAAACATTTGTTCTGAGGGTGACAAGGTACACATTGAGATGGCGAGAGAATCATCCAATTTATACGTTACGTTTACACACAGTTTAGACGTCCTGAGTTTTCCAGTCAGATGCGATTACATGGATGAGGTTCGTTATGATGACCATAAGTGGTATCATATTAAGACCCATGATATCCTAGCAGAGGATGGGTCATGCACAACAATTGGAAGTCCTTCTGAGGGTGGCTTTTACATATAGATAGATTATATGGAGCAGCGGTTTGATGAGCTTATTGCAGATATATCAGAGACTTTGCTTGATGCTTTAACTTTAGAGGATCTAGAGCTAGATTATCACTTACCTGAGTCCCTTAGTTCTAGTCCTTTTGAGGAGGAGCATAATAGAGAGTCATATTGTGTGCTGGACACATTTATAGACACCTTGTGTAGTCTGACTCCAGAGACATTTACTAAGGTAGAGTGACCAATGCCACGAACATTATTTACTTACAGAGGCAGCTCTACTTAGTCAGCCAGGAATTGGTTCACACTTGCAGATCATACTGTATGACCCAAGTTGAGGTGATATACTCTGTAAGGGACTTGTGACTACTTTTCCTCTTCATTTTGTCCTGTATAGAGACCTTGAAGCCTTTCGTTTCTGGACCACACAACACTTGTACATTCTTCTTATATCCCAATCGTCCCCGTTTTTTTCTCTTTTGTATACTTATGATACTAGATCCTAAGTATATGGGGGATAGATTGCTTCCATTTATATTTTGTTTTCGTATTTTGATCATTTTTCTTTTCTTTGTATACATTTGTTTACACCCATCACCCGTCCCTAATTTTTGCTACATTTTTTCTATACTTAGGATACACGATCCTAAGTATAGTTGGGATCAAGTAGTCCCGTTGATTCCACTTCTACCTTTTCTTTATTTCATTTGTTTATTCCTTAACCTTAGTCACCTCATTTTTGTCTTCACTATACTTACAATAACCAGGTCGAAAGTATAGGGGGTGACTGACTTCACATTCTTTCATTCATTTCACCCACTTTTACATAACACAAGTTATGTCCTCCCTTTTTCTCTTTTCGACATTATGAGGACATATCACAAGCTAAGTATAGGGGTTGCGTATATATTGTATATACACTTTTGTCCATAACCTATATTTTTATGTATTTTCTATATAAAATCTATATAAAGCGGGTGTGGGTAAAAATTTATTTAAAAATCTATATATTAAGTATTTATAAAAGCCTTGTAAATAAATAATATATGTAAAATTCTTATTTTTAGTCCTTATTTAAAATTGATATTCAAAATGTGTATTTAAAAGTGTATAATACTTATTTAAAATACTATTTATAAAAATGTGTAAAAATATATTAATATTTAAAATCTTTGTATTTAGAATGTGTAAAATACATTAATTATTTAATCCAAATTAAAATATTGGTAACTTATCTTTTGTAAAATTTTGTAAGTATGCTTGTTTATAAACTTAAAGAATCCACAAATTTCGTAAACAATAGAAAGTCCTAAAATACATAAAATTGCAAAATCTTTAAAATCCATAAAAATGAGTAAAATTCATAAAATATACCTCTCAAAAACATTGCTGCATTTGCATTACTATTTTTCAGAATAAGTTTGAATTCTTGAACTAGAGATTGGAAATAGTCCAATGGTGGAGCTTGATCATGGGCTTTACCCTAAATTTTAAGGAGCCTAGTTTGGAACTTTAATTTAGAGTTTTCAGGTCTTTGACATAAATCTCTGAATTCCAGAAGACTATGTTGGGAATTCAACTTAGACATGCCTTTGTAGAATACTTGGTGTAATTCATTTAACTCTTTAATAGTGGAAACATGCACTCTACATATTGCTCGACTTGCATAGGGTTGCGAAGGGAATTTCATTTTAGTGGTGCATGTTCATCCTTGTCTAGTGGCACAAATGTCTAAATATGGTTGTTGTGGGGTTGAAATAAAGCTTCAAATGAGGGATGGTCCGTTGGCACATTTTTTTTCTGAAATTCCAAAACATGGGCGGAACAAAAGATTATATATCCGTCGGGGCACACAAGAATGAAGTGCAATTGTTTCTATAACCCCAAAACATGGACGGGCAAAAAGATTATATATAAATCAAGGAAATATTCATGAAGTACATCGATGACCGAAAATGATCTAAGTTTGATAAAGCCTACATATCTTGGTAGATACTTCGTTACACCGGCCATGCTTCATAAGGAGATGTGGCTGCACTGGTCATACTCCCATTTTCTTCTCATTATTCTACCTTCTTTCCTCTTTCTATTGTGGACACAACACGACTTGAACTTATAAGGGAATACCCCTTCTTCGAGGATTGAGTAGCTGGATGAGGAGGCCATGGAGTGTATTACTATAGTGGTTGGTTTCTTCACCTCTTTAAGCAAGAAGAGCTAACACATTTCACACACAATACAACTTGATGTCAAGGTTCAAAGAGTTATCCATATGGATAAGTGGATCTCAGGTAGCCGTTGAGGTGAAACTGAATAAAGATTTGTGGAACTTGAGGATGAGAAAGACTAAAATCTTAATCCTAGTTAAGGCTTCGACAAAATGATTATTCTAAGGTACGATCATGCTTCATCCTTTTTATGTTCTCATGATTGGTTTAGGAAAACAAATTCATTCTAACTTTCTTTATTTTTCCTTATTCTTCAAATAAGTGTTTGCTAAGGGACTAACAAGGTTTAAATATAGCGGATTGATGAATCCATGATTCATTAACATTTCTGTTACATTTTGTCTTAAAAACCTTAAAAAATACATGTAAATATGCATTAATAATTATTTTGTATAAAAAGCTCATTCATAAATAAAAATTCATTTTTATGCATAAAAAAGACATTAAAAATAGGAAAAATAAAATTAAAGAGAAGAAAATATGACAGATTGTAAATATGTATATATTGTACAGGATGAATAAGAAAATATAAATATAGCTACATGATATATTTATATAACCTAAACCCTGAGACCAAGTCAGCATGGCTTGGTCGACAAATGATAAAGTAAGGGGAGATAAGGAAGAAAACACAAAAATAACTGACTGCATACATTACACATTATTTCACATTTAATTATTATATGTATACAATCTTCACTTAATTTTAATTAATTCATATGCACTTATTTTTCAAAAATATCTTCACCAATATGTTTATGAAATGTCTATAAAGATATAAAAATTAAAGAAAATTCGATTCTGTAAATATGCCTAATAAATAGAGTTTTAAATTGTCAATTTCCCAGCATCTGAACCCCATATTTTCATCACACGAACTCCACTTCACTCTACTGACATTTAAAGTTTGTAAAATAAAGTTCTTTAATTAATGAAGGCGATTTCATCAAAAACTGAGTTTGTTTGCAAAAAGTTGATTTTGGACCTAATCACAACTGGGTTTCTAGGCTATTTATTATATTCTTTACATACTATTTAAAGTACAAGTGATTTAACACTTTTAGATTATTTTCTTGATCTTGTATTTTATAAAATAAAATCCAAAATAAAATCTTTATTTGATATTTTAAATAAATAAAAACCCTTAAAAATATACAAATTTAAACTGTAGTGTATATACCTATATTTATTAATATAAATAAAATAAATATTTAAATCCATAAAAATTCCTATAACTCTTATTTATTATTATATAAATCAATAAAACATAAAAATTGTATCTTATTTATTAAAATTCCTAACTAAAAATGTAAATCCTATTTATAAAATATATTATATGTATACTTATTCATATTGTATTTATATATGATGAAACACATATTATTTATATAAAAAATATATCACAATTTAGATAAACTAATTATATTCATTTTTTTGTTTTTATTCTTTTCAAAATTACCTTATTTCTTATTCATTATATATTTTATAAGTATTTTAACCACTGGAATTATTTGGTGCTTACACTTGTCAGCACCATAAGCTTCTTCCCCAAGAAGCTAAGTCAGTTTATTGTTCCGACCACCTACCTTCACTTGTAACTAACACTTAATTCCAATCTAAACCATCCATTTCCTAGACTAAACAACCCTAGCTCACGCCAACCCCTCGATCTACTCTAGCTCCATTCAAGGTTTCCTATTTAATCCCCTCAAGTTGGTGAAAACCAACAACTACCTCCAACTTTAGGCAACCTGGCCGAGACCCATTCTTTCCAGCCTTTTGCCAATCACCTAGGGTGATGGACGACGATGGTGGAGCCTCTAGGTGGAAGGGGTATTAATGGGGAGGTGTTCCAAGGCTCTTAAGCCTTGCATCATGGCCATCCCCACCTTTATAACTCAGGCAAGTCGCCGTCCCATCGAAGTGACAACAAGGACGTCCGATACATCCAATTCAAATGTGACTCCTTCCATCTATTTTTTGCATTCATTTTAAGTAGTTTGCAGGTTGTGTAATTGTTGTTTAGAAAGGTTAATCACCCATATCCTAATTTGATTCCAAAATTTCATCCAATTTGATCCAAATTCTAGTGAAATCCGAGTTTGGAAATTACATTATGGAGCTGTTTTGCTGTGCAACAAACACCACCACCTTCATCTCGATTCCAATTGTTCAGGTGGTCAATCATTTTGATGATTTTATGAACGTTGACATCAACACTTTCATGCGAGACTTACGAGCTTCACCATTGCTGGAGCCCTAGAACCCATTAGGAAATCAATCATCATCTTGGCGCCTTCCACCTCATAGTAAGCAAGCTCGAAGGGGGAGGAGCCACTTCTGGCGCTACCTTTGCATTATCTCCATGCAGAAGACATCTTTCCACGTAGTTGGATCTTCCATCGAAGTCGAGAAGTCATTCGCCGCTGTTGCTTCCCCTGATTTGGGGAAGAACTTGAAGAACACCAGGAGCACCGGTAGATGACGCATGTAAAACACAGACATTCCATATCATGCCATGACTTCTAATATCCACTGTCCAGATAGAATTGGTGGAGAATTGCGACATCAGCCCTGGGACATTCTAGTATTCTGTTGCGTCACCAAAACCTTCCTTATTTGAATTTCGATCCCCGTGCATGGACCTAATTGCAAATGAAATTTATTTATTTTTACATTTGAGCCTCTGACTGGGGGTTCTTTTGCAGAACTTTATTTCTTTCATTTTTCACTTGTACCAGTGGACATATATAGTTACATTTTGACATAGACAACTCATTTTTTGTTGATTTTTCATGGGTATCTTCCCAAGTACCCTAGCATAGTTTTGAAATGTTCTTCAAGGATTTTCATTACTTTTCTGATTTGATTTTATTTTCCGAACTCATTCTTGTATTTATTTTCTACTGTGAGTTTTTTTGAACTCGTTGCTTGGTTTTCATTTCATCTTATTACTACATAGTACCCCACCTCTTTTGTATATCACCTATCTACTATATAGTATATCGTTTGCACAATATATTTTTCTCTTTTTGAAAAAACAAAAAATCATTTTCTCTTCATTCTTGTTTTTACTATAATAGAATAGTACACTACTATATTCCACCTATTATATAGCATCACCATTTTTCACATATTAATAATTTTTGAAAATCAAACAAAAATTACAAAATAAAAATAAAATAACAATTTGCAAAATTGAAAACTGATAAAAACCGTAGAAACTAAAACAGAAAAAGAACTTTTCGAAGAAGAAAAATCAATCACAAAAACCCAATATCAAAATAAGAGTATACTCTCTGCTTCCTTGTGTTCGAACCGTGGACACTCACATGTCTATTCACTCCACTTAGCAAGTATGCATGGTTAGACATAGGTAGGGTGGTCTTGAGATTCGAGGATCGGACAAAGGTCTAGAGGAGCTGATGTAGCAAGGGTTGGAATGTTGGATGAACGGAAGGGGCCATCGATGGATGTCTCCTGTACGTCGTGTCCTCTGGTGGTCCTCAAAAGAAGGGTCGTTGCTCCTCCTCTCGACGCGGTTGGGTGGTTTCTCCAAACTCGGTCGACACAAGATTGAAGATGGAGACTTCTTAGTGCGACATCTGGATCGCCTTGGGGGATTTTGTGGAGTAGCTCTAGTGCTTCTGGAAGGGGCTGAGTTCTGTTGTCTTAAAGAGAGACTCCGACGATGGAGTATTCTTGAAGGGGTTGCTCGACTTCTTGGTAGGTGACCTCCTCCTTCTTCATCTATTACAAGGTGTTGCATGGGCTGAAGAGGTATGCTATGGGAGTCCTCTTCGATGCTATTGATGAATATCAAAGCTCTAAGAGCAATTCATTCTCTGATGAGGGTGGATGAAGCGAGAGGAGAATGATGTGTGGCATGCTATTTAGATGTGAAGGAAGGAGAACCCAAAGGAGGAGGGTAGGTGAGAGACAAAGAAGAAATGGAGAGGAAAGGAGGTGGCGATGGCTTTTTGCATGTTGTGATGTGGATTCCATACCAGATTTGGGGGTGGGGGAGCGGTTATGTTCAAATAGAAGAAAAAGGTGAGATCTAATAAAGAACAAGACAGAGGAGAGGAACGATCGAGTGGGGGAAGAAGAAGAAAGGAATCTCCCAGACTGTGGAGGAATTGGATTCACTTGGGAATGGCTTGGAGGTCGAAGAACCTTAGGCAAGTTATTGCCTCAATAGACACGATGAGAGAACGTCATGAAGCTTCATAGTAGTGGAAATATGCTATAGCAAGGCTAAGTTGAGCCTTGGATCTCACCGCGAGGGCTTGAATCTCAACTTTGCTCTAGCACAAACCACTGGAGTTGTCACCTCCAATGGCAGTGGAGATGAAGTTTCAGATTTTTCTCTCGTGAAGGCAGATGCGTTGCGAGATGGGTGATGATGGGGTTTTGTGGCTGGGCGGTTAGGGTTCGTACGAGGGACGAGGCGATGTGGAGTGAGGTGAGGTAATCATGGAGGAGAATGAGTTGTCGAGAGGGATGGCATGCGGAGGAGCTCTATCTAGGAGAGATGGAGTCGACTGCAAGATCTGGAGGTTGAGGAAGAAGTCATGGTCGTTTGATCAATCGAGATCGAACGAAGATGAAGAAGTCCCATGGTAAGGGAATAAATAAAATGAAATAAAAAGAGAAGAAATAAAATAAAAATAAGAAATAATGCAAACTTAATCTAGACCATTGGATGAAGGGGTATGCATCCAACAACCCACACAGAGGGCTACTTAAGTGAATAAGTGGGGCCAGCACAGGCGGCTCCAGGAACTGCCACGTGCCGCTCCGACAAAAATCAGAATTTAAATTCAAAGATAAATCAAAATAAAATAGAAAAGCATTGTCAAATCAAAAATTAGTCTTCATAAGAATTGTTCATCTCAATGATATCCACAACTTTTGTGAAGAGACCAAAATCAAAAGAAGTCATATGTACAAAGTGTATTTTTGGTGGTATTCTATAATTAAAAACACCAAAATTTAATGTTTCACATTTTTTTGATTTTATAATAAGATAAAATTCATAATAATATCTATTAAAATATAAAAGAAATATTTACGCTTTTATATTTTTTTATTGATTTAGTAATTGATAATAAATATAAATAAAATACAAAGGACTAATGGACAAACCATATATACAGACTCAAACTGATTCAGTTTCGTTGATTTTTGAGTTATTTGTGATATATATTTTTACACACTTTATTAAAACATCAATAAAATAAAATAAATTAAAAATAAATAAATTTATTAAAAAGAGTTATTTTTGTATATAAATTATTAAGGTCATATTAGTCAGAATATACAATATACAATGAGGATACAAAACCCAAGTTTCACATATGAATTCTGATTCTTTTGAATTTAGCCTTGTTTTGTAGGTATTTGATTGTGAATTAATTCAAAAGTAAGTATGGGTTCATAGGAGAGTGCATGTGAGAGATATTTGACTTTTCGGCTTTTTTTCAATTATACAAATTAGTATTTTTTAATATTTTTCCTTGATTTTTTAGTAATATGTATACAATGGAGTTGATTTTATTGTATTTGTAGCTAGTGAAAAATTAAGAAAAATAGGGGATGTTATTATACAAGTGGTAATATATACACAATCTCTATCCTCTTATTAAGTTAAATGAGATTGGATTTCAAAACAAGATCATGAACAAAAAAGTGAAAATGGAGCTTAACTCAACCATAAGATTAATAAAGTGGTGGAACTCATCATGAAAATTAGGGTTTTTAAACAACAGTCTCTAAGTAGTACAAGTCATCATTCATGTTAGACTTCGAAGCCATCTTAGAGCAGCCCCTTCCCAATGTATCCCACATGAACATTGAATAACTGTCTAGTGTGTGAAGGTTGTTAGATCTTCCCATCCAAGATGCTGAACCACCATGCAACCTCCTCCTCCAGTAAATCATCCTCAAGGAGTCAGGTATTTCCTTTTAAGTTTAGGTACGTGCTAGTTCACAACTAATATAGAGGGAGAAGTCTAGAAGAACTGGAAATAAACTGGAGTGTGACCAGTGTAGTCACATCTGTGAATCTTGGCCAGTGTATCCAAGTCTCCACTAAGATCTGCAAGCAATCTAAGGCTTGGACAATTATGGTCAATGATGTGCTTTGGGAATTGGTTTCTTTTTGGTATAAATTATGGTTGTTTTGCATTAATCTCTTTATTCCCTGACAGATATAGAATCTTTTGTTGTGCCAATGGTTTTCAGTCTCAAAAAGAATTGTACTAGCAGTCGATACCTCATCCCAAGATTAATTCCAACACATTACTCTGGCCTTTATGTCCACGCTACCAAATAAAAAAATGCATAGTCTTGCAATACCTCGTCTGAGTTGAGCTAATGCATAGTGTAGAGTTCGGATTAGTTCCCTATCCAAGAGTCTGCTCAATATTAGGCAATCAAGTTATATACTAAGAGTCAAAATCTAGACAGTGTCTTGTGAAACTTGGAGATTTAAGTTCCTGGCCTAAAGTTTCTAAAATCCTACTTCTTAGTGAAGCTCCTCTAAAAATTAAGTGGATTAAGGTCAAGTCAAGTTCACGCTTGGCTTTTGCTCACGACTTGATTTAGAACCTGATGACTTTCCACTTTGGCATATGCACGAAATGCATATGAATGAAGTGCAAGTTTTTTGTATGAAGGAATGAATGAGAAGCCATTTTTATTTAATTTTGTTGTTTTACACCTAATTTTACAACAATTTACAACACACGTATTATTTAAAAAAATTACAACAATTTTACAAAGAGAGTATTATTTTTACAAGATTATAAAATTTTACATGTATTTTACATATTATACAACATGTACAATATACACATTATACATATATACATATATTTTGCATATTGCACATATTTTAGAATTTTTTGATAAATTTTACAAAGTGGTTTTCCATCTTGTATTTATTAAATATTGTACATATATACATGAAAGTACGAGCTATGATAAAGTATATATGTAATATATACATCCCATATACTTAGTGTATGTTATGTCCTCAAAGCCCAATAAGAGAGAAAGAGACATATCTTGTGCTAAGCGTAAGAGAGTGAAAATAATAGAAGTATAGAAGTTGACATGCCCACTATTCTTAGGCTATGGCAAGCCTAGTGTAGAATAAGAGCGGAAATATGGTAGTCGAGGTCAAGAGGAGAATGAATGAATGAATATACATGGCGAGCATCGTTCCCCCGTATACTTAAGCTTTGGTCATCCTAAGTATAGAAGAAGAATAAAGTGTGAGGCCTAATGAGGTTGGGGGATATACAAATAAAAATGAAAAAGAAAGGAAACATTAACTCATGTTACTCACCCCATATACTTAGAATCAAGTAATCCTAAAAATATGAACGATATGAAACAAGGGCGACTGATGCAAATCATGGGGAGGGAGGGAATAAAAAGAAGAAAAATTATACAAGATGGAGTGAGAATATACACATATCAAGAAGGTTTGTGACGAACCTTCTTGCGGGAATGAGGAGGTAAAGAATGTACATGTGTATCGCTGCCGGAATCGTCCACAAAGGAATAATAGTGAGGTGAAGGGATTGTCCAATGAAGGTCAACTCATATTTGCTTACTCAGACATGCTTTAAAAACAACCGAACTGAGCTCACTCATATAGATCACCTCATTCCGACTCGATGAGGTATCCTCAGAAAATTCCTTCTTTGTATGTCGAAGGAAACCTTCTTAATAAGATCTCTAGAACCTGAAGCATTAAGAAGAAGAGGAGAGTGATGCACCTTAATGGGTTCGGGGGAACACCTCAAGGAATCAATACTCGACTTCTTCTTACAAGATAACCAACTAGAGGATGGGGCAACCACTTTCTTGGAAAGGATCAATTTGGTCGTGGCTGTCTCCTTTGTTGGAGGTCTTGGAGGTAATGTATGGGTGGGATCAATTAGCTGTGTGAATGTAGGCACATGAATCAAATCATTGAAATGGTCATGACAATTGGAAAAAAGTGGGCCCGACTCCGGGATAGCTTCTATTTGTGAGTCCTCTATAGAAGCTATCACATTAGTGGTGAGGCTAGTAGTAGGCGATGTCACCTTTTGTATTTTGGTGACACATGAGATTCTCTATAAGGGGATAAGGCAAATTATTATTGATGATTAGGAATTCCCTTAATGTACGTTGTGGTCTTGGGGTGTGAGGCATCTCATGACTAATGGTCGGCTCAATAGATAATGTATCAGGTGGAGTAGAGAAGTAAGAGTCATCTACGTCTCGACGGTCATGGTTGTCTGCAGCTATGTGGGTTGCCTTGGGTTTTCTAGTGTCCTCAAAGGTCAAGTGAGGTTGGTGTGTACCCAATGCTGGGAAATCAATTACCCGAGTCTCACAATCTATAGTCTCCTTAGACAAGGATAAGAAAGACTTCCCAAAATAATGGGATACTGGGTGAACTCTCCTTGGTGCTTAGTGTCAACGACTGTAAAGTCCACTTTGATTGGAGAACCTCGAAAGTAATGATGACTGAAATAACCACTCTTGACCGTTTGATGGATATGTTAGCAAGTTGAACGATCACTCACGATTACCTAAGTATTCTGAGTTTGAGCTTTTCAAACACGGATGTCGGGAGGATGTTAATTGATTAGTCATTATCAATATAAGCATGGGTGAATGTAATGTTTTTGATTTCACACCCAACTCTGGAAAACCGCTTCACTCTGTGGCTCTTGGTCTTTCTCCCCATTACCAAGGCAATAGCCATAACTAGGTGTCTCTCAATCCCAGTTCTCTTAGTGCATGACCTCTCAGGGATCAACTTACTTCTAATAAATCTTTTAAGGTCGGGAAAGTGATATAAGGCCTTTATTAAGGGAAGCTCAAGAATCTATTCTTTAGCAATCGCTTGTTGGTCTTGTTGATAGGTAAGGAGGAATAGGAGAATGTACATACTCTAGTATGGATGACAACTCGTTAATAGAAGAGGGAGGTAGAATGGACTCCAATTCTACAGAGTGTGTGGTTTTCCTAGTGTCCTCTAGAGTTTCAACATTAAATCCCCTCATTTCATTCTCCACTTTCATACCCGATATGGAAAATGAAATTATTACGTCACTGACATTTCTCAACCTATCCTTAATTAAGTCATATCTCTTAACAATTCTAGAAAAATCATCCTCTAAAAATTTATCATGACAAATTGTGGGAGAAATCTACTCAGTTTGATAATATTATTGAGAACATGGAGTCTCATACTCAACACACCTTGACTCTAGCATGTAATGTTGAGTTGAGTATGGACCAATCGTACGAAACATATTGGTCGGATCCTCATATGGTGGAGTCAATATACATGGGACTTGTAGATTGAGCTCATATGCCTAATCCCTTATATGTGTAGGCCCTTCAAATGTGTGGTATGTGGGATGGTCAATGTGATCTTTACCACTAAGTACAATAAAGTCAAGAAAATCATAAAGTGCATGCCCCTCCATTCGGTTTGTTCGCTAAACCATGTTATATCCCAAGGTCAAGTCAGGACGTGTATGTGTAAATCGTTGACTTGTCCCACCTTTCATATGATGCGAGAATGAGGTTTGTGGAGGTAAATAACTCTACAAGTCATCCATCTTAGCAGTGGCTTTCTCTTTGAATGGTTCTTTGATTCTGGCAAGTGCTTGATAATATAGTGAGTCAACCTAGGATGGAAGTGGATCAGGAGTGTAAGAATGTGAAGTAGATAAGAAGTGCAAAAAAGCAGAGAAGTCAGTCAGAGGTCTGACTTCATAGTCAGAGTGGGGTGGAACTGACCATGGGTATGGGTCTCCTGTAGATGGTGGAGGGTACATGGAAGATGGAGAAGATGAAGAGGATATGGGTACGGTAGAGGGGAAAGTGACTCGTGGGGTCTCGGTATGAGGACCAATATCATGACATCTTTGAAAGAAGAGAATGAAATAAAGAGGATCAAGGTAGAAAACATGCAAGTGCACATAATAACAGAAACACAAACAAATAAATACAAAAGCAAACCCTGGTTTCATAAAATTAACATGGTGATGGTTGTGATGGTCCGACTGTTATCTTTACGATTTTAGTTAAGTGATAAACAATCTTGTTACACAAGCACACAATGTGAGTCACCTAACGCCCATCGTAAGCTCCCACTATATCTCAGTCAAAGAGATGATCTTCTCGGACTACTGGGTTAGATCATGCCTTTAAGGATTATAGCGAGAAGATGTACACCAAAACGACTATTTATGGTCGAAGGCAAGTGCTTGCAGCTCCTAAGCCCGCAAGAGTCTGACCTAGAAACTTAGGTTGTGTGTCCAATGATTTGGGATCTAGCCTTAGCATGTACGTCCTCACCCACTCAGTTTGGAGGTATGTACCTGCACACAGGGATGGGTTCCTCTCCCGAAAATAGATGTTAACTTTAATATGTTTTTTTGGTCAAATCTATATTAACAATCCTTATTTTAATAGTTGTGATCACTAGCTTAAATCCAGATATGATCATGCCTATTGTTTAGTCCCAATTTCCTTTATCCTAAGTGACAAAACAACGAGAGAAAGGAGACAAGAAAGATGATGCAAATCAAAAAACGATGATGAGTGCTCAAATAAGAAGACCGACAATGATCCTCGCTATCTCCATTTGGGATGCCTCACAAAAATGAAATTATTTAACTAAATGATTATGCAAGTAAAAAAACTGTACCTATCAGATAATTATATTAGCGGGAAAGAATTTATTTGAGCTTGACTAAGTAGAACGATTAAAGGTATTTATTATTTTGAAGTGCGATGTTGTCCTATTAGTTACAAGCACAATCATATATTAAATCTATGAAGCTCTAATAGCTATGGGTGTAGGTCTATCCTAAGTCAAGCATAATCACACAACCATGCGGACCCTGACCACACTCGGTAGAAACATGCCCTAAAGTCCAAGTTCGTATACACACACACGAGATTCCAAATAGAATTTGCTGGAAACAAGGAGATTACTACAATTTTTTACAAAAATAAATGAGAAATTAAAACACTCTCTCTCTCGAAGAGAATGTCTTCTTAGCTCCTCAATATCCAACTCGCTCTACGAATCACCAGATCGATGCACTCCAAGATGTGTCGGCTTCAAGAAAGCTACTCCAAGTACACTAGGCCCTTACACAAAAAAGAGAAATTTTTATTAGAGATAGATAACACAAAATAAACAAAAAAATGAGACAATAAACAAAGATAAAAAATAGAAAACTTGTTTAAAATTAAATGGATAAATTTACAAGAATGCATGGGGGTCAGACTACTTGGGAGGTGAAAATCCTAACTTCTGATTTTTCAAAAAAATTAACCTTAGATGTATCTGAAGGATACAGGAAAATCCTCAAGCACATCACGGAAGCGTGATGATCGCATCGAATGCGATCAGGAGCGATTAGTCGCAATAGTTGCTCGATGCAGTGGAAATTAAAATTTTCTATGTGACGAAACCACATGATCCAAGAACACTTCTCGGATCATTTCATCTAAACCACAAACAAGTAATAGGATTACCTCTTGAAGCGTGGTTGCGATTGAGTCTCTTAACAAAGAGACCTCCTATCTCAAGTCCGATTTGACGGAGGAGACGCTTGCGAGCGTGTGGATGAGACGCGTGCTTCTCGCAATCCATGTTGATGATACAAGCCACGGATCTCCTGATCCCGACAAACGAGATACACCGTCTTCTTCACAAGCAAGGCACATTGAAGTAGATGGAGATCCACGAGCAGACAATCGAGCAGCATAACGACAACGCTGCGACGATGGAGGATCTCTCTAGGGCATCCATGGTGGACGACCAGATGAGAGATAGAGAAAATGGGCATGTAGAGAGAAATAGAGAGAGAGAGCATTCATCTATGTCGAGTGTCTTGGAAGAGCAAGGGGTGCCTCTTCTTATATAGGGTTTTGGGAGTCCATGGATCCCAATCCCATGGACAACACACAATCAACGGATGAGATTGATTGTGTCCCTTTCAACAACTAGGATTGTTGTTGGTAAAACACAACAATAAGTGATTTAATTTGAATTAATTCATATTGATAAATCAACATAATTAATTCCAATTTAAATCACATTTGACTAGAGAAGAGATAATGAGAAGACTAAACCAATCCCCTAAAATAAGGGGACGGCTACCATCATCTCATGAGATCTCAATATCTCATGAGATCTCATTATCTCATGAGATCTCATTATCTCATGATTATATCATGATCTCTTGTCAAAATAATTTTCACAAAAAATCTAAATTATCTTTTGGAAAATATCAATCAAGCTATTGAAAAAGTGTGAATCTCATTCACAACCCAAAACTAAATGTAATTATATTTTCAATTAATCATTCAATGTGAATCACATTCACATTAACAATTAATCAACAAGTATAAAACACAATATGTCTCTCTCGTATAAATCACATTTATAATATATATGATTAATATGGATAGTGCTATCCACATTATTCATATCCATGATAATTAAATCACATTTAATTATGTTGGATCTCCTTTTTCTCATGTGCCCAAATAACATGAATCACATTCACATTATTCACATCTTTGATAATTAAATCACTTTTAATTATCTTAGATTTCTCTCCTTATAATATGAATCAAATTCATATTATCCATGATAATTAAATCACATTTAATTATCAATTTTCTCGATGCTTGGATACATGTATCAACAATGAAATTATCCATGAACTTTTTCAAGGATAATGCGCTTTCTCCGCGGATACTTGGAGATAAGGACAAGTCGATTGTATTGTTCCACATATAGTGACTTGGATATTGAGATCACATCTCAAATCCAGATCTTGGGCCTCCCATAGATGCTTGATTAAATCAAGACCACAAATCTAATCTTCTCATTGCATCTGAATCACATTCAGATCAGTGTCCAACATTTGAACCAAGATCAGATTACTTCTCTACTGAGAGGAGTCACTAAAATCCAGACCCGTTTCATCACTCCCTAGGAATGGAAGCGTCATGTTTATACAATCGTTTATGATCACATCACCCTCAGGAATTCCCATTACCTGTACATCCTGCGTACTGGAAGACCCAGAATAAACCCGAAGTATTAGATCAACTTTATACTGTCTACATCAGGGTTTTATCAGTAAGTTTCTCATTTGATCATTGGGAGTTGGTATCGATCATATACTTTCCAAAAGCATATATCATATCTAGGTCTTGATCATATACTTTCCAAAAGTATATATCAAACCTACAAATTCAGTCAAGCTTCCAAAGCGAGACGACCGTGCGCACGGAATTTGATTCTTCCCAATATCTCATGAGTGAGCTCATGTCTTCCGATTCAGTAGTGAACCTGTATGATCCCTTTGAGAGATTGTATTACTCATATGCCCTTATATGCACACTAGCGCGCCGGTGTATAGACCTTGGTTAGGTCATCAACCTATTGGTCTGCCAAATGTACATACTCAAACATATAGTAACACATCTGTCTTTGGTCAGAGGATGCGTGCCTCTATCGTGACAGCATATGATATAGGACATTGGTTATCTCGATCTCATTAAGTCAACTCTTTGACTTAACTAGTCTGACACCTCCGAATCTCTATTCCTATGCAGAGGACCTGCATCAAGAGGTCATTCAGATATCAGCCTATGTGAGAAAAGGATTGCCATCACCTAATGAGGCTGGAGATCATCTCTTAATAATCATTTGACGGTGCTCGATGAGTCCTCAATCTAACCCTTTAGATATTCATCCAAGCACCAGCCTCTATGATTCAATAGTTGAATCAACAGCTGTATGATCATCAAGATGACCATGGTACATAACCCTAATTGTACTAAGGGACGTATTATGCAAATTATTTATTCTTCATTTCAGATCAGGGAATGATATTTGCAATAACATTTATTTCATAATGGCTCATCATGGGCTTGCATGTCCAACAGTGTCTCCCTGGTTATGACACCATTTGAAATACACGTAAAAGAGCTTGCTAATATAAATGAGATATTGTTGTAGTCGGGCAATTTATGATGGATAAAAAAATGCTTAATTGATTAATTAATTAAATACAAAGCAATCGAATTTTAATTTAACTGGGGCAAGCCTAATGTCGAACTTAGGATGTCAATTGTTTCCTTAGGATAATTTTTAGATAAATTAGTGTTCAGCGAAGATCTTCTCGAGGATTGGTTATTAATGATATAAATCTGTCATTGAGATCCTCAAAATTCCCAGCTCAAACAAACATTTTTTTCTTCTCAAGACAATAATTAATTACAAGAATAATGATGTAAGAGAACTGTTTGCTACTTATTTACCTGTATAGCAACAAGATAAAACTCATGAGGCTACAATTCCCGACGGTTATTCAAATAATCGAAAATCATTTAAAAGAAAAAGGGAATCTCAAATATAAACGACCTTGGTTTTTGTGAAATTTTTACCTTTTTATTTTTTACATTTTTTATTTCTATATTTTTATTTTCTGATTTTCAAATTTTTAGTGATTTTTAATTTTGCATTTTTTTAATTTTTAGAAATACGATTTTCGAAACAAATTCATGCACAAAATGAATGCAATATTTTTTTGGATTTTTCAAATATAATAAAAATGCTAAAAATGACTAAAGAAAATATTTTTGTGTTTTTATGATTTTTTTACTATTTTTGTAATATTTAGAAATTTGTTTTTTAGGATTTTTAAAATGAATAAAATAGGGAAAAATGCAAATAGTGAGCAAGCGGGATTATTTTTCAATTTAAAAAACCCAAATGAAATCGGAAATTGTACAACTATTTTTCTGAAAACTAGAATGCATTATCTACAAATAGGGACTGAAATTAAAATTTTTGGATTTTTCTAGAATTTTTATGATGTTTTTAATATTTTTAGTATTATACATTTTTGGGTTTTATAAATAATTAATGTACGGAATTTCGATAGAAATTAAAACACATCGAAAGAGAATTAATCTAATTTTTTGGAAATTTTGAAGAATTATTCAAATTTTCGGATTTTTCAATGTTCAAATATGGAAAAATGACATGTTTTTGATTTTTTAATAATACCATATGATGACAAAATGCAATGAGAAAATTATACAATGAAGATGCACACAACCTGAGTCTAATGTGATTTTTAGGGAATTTATTGAGCAACAAAAATATTTATTTAAATGAAAAGAAAATGCAAACTACTTATTTGGATAACAGGATTGAAATGTAAATAGTTAATGTTCTTGCATAAATATAACAAGAATTAAACAGAGGGAGATTTTTGTAATTTACCCAAGAAACATGTGCACTGCACGTGACTAGAGGAAGCAGGGGTCTTTTTGGCAAACTCAGAAACTTTTGAGGGCGAATTTGCAAAATTTCCAATTTTTTATTATTTTAATCACCCGGTAGGGTTCTTTGTATTTCTTTATTTATTCTTAAGAGGGTGCAATGGGGGGGCTGCCCCTCTCTCTTTTCTGTCAAGCCGCGGGCTGCGGTCTGTGAAAGGACTAGTGATGCCAAGGCGGGGGTGCACAACGTTGGTGCTTCTCGTGCAGGCGGTGCGTGATGATGGCGAGGAGATTGGCGGCATAGTCATGGAAAGGTGGCTAGCAATAGCGGTGCTCTGGAGGAGGCACGACCATGCGGATAAGTGCTTCTGGCGACAGCGACAACGTGCGAAGAAGTTCTTCTTGTGATGACGACGGTTGAGAATGGAGGCGTGCGGTGTTTCTAGGCAGTGGTTGTGGAGGTGGAAGGCAATGGCAGCGTGGGTTCCTCCGTGGTTCTGGCAACAGAAGGTCAATCGGTGGTGGCCTTCCTCCGCGGTTAGCCACGGTGGGTGGTGAAGGGTAGCGGGTGCCGCTTGCGGGCTGGAGGGGCGGTGCTTGCCACGATTGTTTTTTTCTTATAATTTAAATTTTTATGTAAAACAGAAATAGAAGGGAAAAACTTTTTATTTTTTTATTTTTTAAAAAGAATATTCAGAAATATATATATATATATATTTAATTGTAATCTTTTCTCTTTATTCCTGAAAACAAATGTTAAAAAGAAAAACTATATATATTTTGTTATTTATTTATTTATTGTTTATTTATAAATAAATTAGGATGCGAGCACGATGGTCCAATCCCAAAATCAAAACTGAATACGTGAATAGAGATCCGAAAAAAATGAGGAATGGATCCGTGTCTCCAACCACCGTACGCAGTCAAAGTTGGAAGATTGCATGAGGTAGAATAAGAATGCGAATAGATCGAGATGTGAAGGTGAAAAATCAGATCAGCTTCAGATCAAATCGTGATGTATGATTCTAAGATCTAGAAAGAAATGACAACGAAATAAAAATGTGGAAACTAAACTACGATTAACCTAAATTAGAAAAAAGAGAAAATGGATCTCGCCTTAGGAGTGGAAAAGATCGTGATCGCCTCTACAAAGGCTACCTGGGTGTCACCGGACGGCTCGGCGGCTAGGCACCCTTATGCAACAAGATAGCTCTCGGAGAATAGGCTCCTCTCACCAAAGATTGAGCCAGTGGGAATGAGGGAGGAGGAGCAAATTAGATAGAGGATTAATTGCATTTGAATTTGAAATCGAATTTAAAAATTGAATTGAGATAAAGAGATAAGAAAGAATTTGAAAAAAGAAATTAGTATTAAAACTATTTACAAAAATTATTTTTTTGTATTCTCATCACTTTATTAATTTGAATAATAAATGTTAATTTTTTTATTTTTTTATGGTGGTTATTTAAGAATATCAACTATATACATATACTATATACATAAGGTACATTATAAACATAGTTAAATAAGGAAATTAGTTTATTTTTATTGTTATTTTTATTTTTTAAATAATTAGTAAAAATGTTTACAAATACAATATATACATGTAAATGGTAAAATTGCACAAACCACCCAGAAAACTATCTTTTAAACCGTAACTCCAAAAATTATGAAACCATAACTATTTTAAAGATAATTTAATTTAGAATACAATGGAATTGAGTTTGGTTCAATTTGAGTTCATATGGAGCCAGAATTGGTTTCAATTATTGCTTACTGGCTTTTTCCGGATGTGGTTGCTTTTATTCCATACATGATTTTATTTTGCAATTATTTTTATTATTTAGAAAAAAATTATTTACAACTTTTCTTTTGGAAATTATTTACAACTTTTCTTTTGGAAATTATTTACTTCGAGGTCAATGTATGTACAAATAAAATAGTCTAATTATGCAAATATACATGACACATTTTTTGGATTTTCTAATTAAGGACCCTATCTCCCCCTACTTTATTCTTGGTCGATCAGGTCAAGTCTTGACCTTCTCTCAGAGTTTGGATCATCCTGTATCTAATACATATATACATTCTTTTTTTCTACTCTTTAATTATTTATTTATTTTAGGTTAAAATAGTAATTAGTGTACAATATTTACACAAAGATGCAATTTAGTAAGAATACGCAGTTAGTATTATATACAAGTGTTTTATAAGGGATTTTAAGCTAAAATAAATGAATAAAGATGATGAAATACAGATTCATCAATTAGGCTCTATGTTTTCAAGGAGGATTTATTTAGATTGTTTATGCAATGAAAATGCAAATGCAAATGTGGCTAAGTTTAGGGGTAAATGCAATTTTTCAAAAAATTAATTCAAGAAATCCTAAAACTTTGCTAGAATGATAATGCATGCAAACTAATCACTATAAAGTTTTGGTATTTTCTCATGCAAAATGAATTTTCTATGAATTAAATATGCATGTGGTTTGATTTTTAGTACTTGAATTTTAATCACTAGTAATGGCAAGTATTTTCGACAAATAAAATTACTCTAGATGTGTTTAATGAATAGTCATCTAGGAAAATCTTAAGACCTAAAAATATTAAGTTCATAGACAACTAAATTCAAATTACAGAGATCACAAAACAATTTTTTTTGAGCAAATCTGGCATGCAAATGAAATGATTTTGGGACATGTTATAGAGGGCAACTTCTCCTACTTAACATGGGGTTTCAAGAATTTTTGGAGCAATATATGGATTACTAAGAATTAAAGATCACATAACGGGTAAAATCTAATCAATTCTACAACAATAATATCAATAAATCTAAGATCGCTCTAAAAATTACCATTAATATTCACAACAAAGACATTATTATCTCTACAACATAAAATTTTTGCATTGAAAATAGATGCAAAATAAGGGTTTAAATAACTACTCGAAGTTAGGGGTCTACATGCAAAATAGAGAACATAAATGAATAACAAGATAGAGTGAAAAAGCGATTCTTTAGTTTCTTAAACCCATAAGGATTTGTGAGAAGTTTTCTCCAATGGAGCGTGCAACATGCACGTGAGATGGCTAGCAGGGACGTGCATGTAATTTCTCAGGATGATGGAATTGTGGTTGTAGAATCGTCGCATCACACACGTGTTGCATGCGAGCTCAGAGGCACGGGTGGCACTTCGGATCCATTCCTCCACGTGGCAAGTAGGCGTGGTTTGACGTATCTAAGGTGGTCCCAAGCCTCGAGGATCAAATAGATGTCTAGAGGAGCTAACTTGGCAAGGGTTGGACCGTTGGATGAGCGGAAGGGGGCGGGATGGATAGCTCAAGTATCTCATGCCATCTGGCGGTCATCAAAAGATGGGTAGTTGATCCACCTATCGACTTGGCTGTGTGGTTGCTCCAAACCAGATCGACACGCGACCGAATATGGAGACACCTTGGTGTGAAAGATGGGCGGCCTTGGGGGTTGTGTGGAGTAGCTCCGATGCTTCTGGAGGGGGTCGAATTCTATTATCTTGAAGAATGATTCCGATGGTGGAGTTGTCTTGAAGGTGCTGCTCGGTGAAAACCCCGTTATTTACCCTAGTTAATAGTGTCGAGTTGTTGTAGTTGGGAAATTAACAGATCAATAAAAAAGACCACATAATTAATTTATTAATTAACAGCGAGCAATCAAATTTATATTTTACTTGATCGAGCCCAAGGTCGAACACAAGGAGGCCACTGTCTCCTTAGGTCAATTAGTAGGTGATCTTGAAGGTAGGTTTTTAGAGAAGCACTTTTTTGGTCTTTTTAAATTCTAATGATAAATGCAATGCAATTTTGGCAAAGTTCAAGGCTAAAATGCAATTTTCAAACAATTAAACTCCGAACCAATTGAAACTTAACTAGAATGTGTATGAATGCAAAATGAAGCTACTATAATTTTTTTAGAATTTTCTGATGCAAGATGAGATAATTTTGAATTAAACATAATGGCACGGTGATTTCGAGAAGAATATTTTTAAAAAATATCAAACTCCAATATTTTCTAGAGATTGAATTGTCCTAGATAAATCTATATGAGAGGTATCTATATTAAGTGTGGAATTAATTAAAAATCAATTACACAAATCATTTATTATTTTATTGTAACCGCGAAATACATGAAGATGTTACGATGTTTGGGCACAATGTTCTAAACTCTAGCAATTGTGAATTTTTGAGAATTTTTGGAGCAAAGATTAATTTAAAATGGAATTAATAGCATGTAATGGGTAAAGTATGTCATATTCCACAAAATATTTATATTAAATAAACCATAGCTCATAAAAATCCAATCAAACATCTACGAGATAGATCACAAGAGTTCTACGATGTACAATTGTTTAAAAAACAAAATGATGACAAATGACACAAAATGTGCCATAAATACGGTTCCAAATGCAAAATAAAGAAACTGAAATAAATTTAAATGCAGGGACTCAACTATTATTACAAAAACGTGCAGAGGGGCTCCTGCACATTCTCCATCAGCGCATGTGCCTTCATGATTGTGGGTTTGTCTTGCTAATCGCCAGAAATTTGGGGCATGCTTTGCAATTTTCCCTTGTTGTCACGTGTTGCACACGTGATAAACAGTTGGAGCGGGGCATGGGCAAAATTTCCCTTGCCCACACATGTTATGCACATGAGGAGGGGATAAGGGACGAGCATCTTGGAGCCTGCTATAGAGCTGCGCCGACATGTGGTGAGACCCTATGGTGAGCGGGCTTAGAGGCTTGTGGCGGATGTGGGGTGTAATGAATCCATGATTCATCAACATTTTATCTGCATTTTGTCTTAAAAACTATAACAAATACATGTAAATATCCATTAATTTCCACTTTTTAACAAAATCCCATTCATGAATAAAAATGCACTTTTATGCATTAAAATCATGTAAATAAATAAAAGAATAAAAATAAAGAAAACAAACAAAGGCAAATTGTAGATATGTATATATATGTAAAATATGACTTGTAAAAATAAATATAGCATAAAGATATATTTATAACCTATTCTCCGAGACCAAGTGAGCATGGATTAGTCGACAAATAATTAAGTAGGGGGAGATAAGGAAGAAAACAAATAAAAATAATTAATTTCACATCTCATACACTCTTCATTAATTATACAATAAATACCAGAACTTCAAAGATTTTTAATTAATTCATATGTACATATTTTTTTACCAAACTCTTCTCCTAATTATTTAAAAAATGTATAGAAAAAAATATAAAAATAAGCTTAAAATATTACCTTGTACATATGCCAAGAAATCCAACTTGTAAATTTTCAAAATCTCAACTTCCGAACATCATAACTTTCTCATACGAAATCCAATTTCACTCCACTCACCTTTAATGTTCATAAAATAATATTCTCTAATAAATGAAGTGATTTCACTAAAATCAGATTCCGTTTGCAAAAAGTCGGTTTTGGGCCCTAACCACAACTGGGTTTCTGGGCTATTTATTTTATCTAGAACATACTATTTATTGTTTTAATGATTTTATAATTTTTAATTATTTCCTTGATCTTGTATTTTAACCCTAATTTATTCCATAATTTTTGGATCTCATTTATTATTTTAAATAAATAAAAAACCCTAATATATGGGTATAAATGAACTGTAAACCTTATATACCTATTCATTATTGTACTTAAATTAATTTATTAAAATCTATAAAAATTTGTGAATACTTTATTTATAATCCTAATAATTAATAAAATATAAAAATAATATACTATTTATTAATTTATAAATTAAAAATCCAATACCACTTTAATAAGTATAACTTATACTTATTTATTAATATAATATTTATATTTATTAAATTATTTATTTTATATTAAAACTAATTATACCATAATATAGATAATTAATTATCTATATTTTTGGTTTTCATATTTATTTAAAATAATGTCATTTATTATTTATTCCTTATTTATTAAGGTATTTACTCAAACTGGCCAACCAAGTGTTGATACGTGTCAACACGTGGTGTCTTCTTCCCCAAGAAGCTGTCATTCGAGTTGTTCCACCGGCCTACCTTCAACCATTTCTACCCGCCACCTCATAGACTCTTCCTCCGATCTCCATCCTCCACCTAATACCTCCAACAACCACCTATCACGCTAGTCGTCAATCATCAACTAACTTCTCTCCTCTCGTCTATAAAACCCCCTCCAAGTCGGCCTCTCCAACTAACTCATCCTTAAACCATAATCTAACTGGCCTTCAACTTCCCTTCTCCACCTTACCCCGCTGTACTCCGATTGTGACAGAGCATGGTAGAGCCACCGCGTGGAAGAGGGAAGCACGGAGGAGGGTTCCAGGCCTTCAACTTTGCCTTGCAACGCCGCAGCTGCGACGTAGACTCCGGCCACCGACCGTCGAGCGAAGACATGAGGTTATACACCACATATACCCCAAATACTCATCCCTTGTTCCCCTTTTAAATTTTGATTCTCATGTGTTGATTAGATATATTAATCGAGTAAATAGAGACTTTAAACCTCGTCATTAGACGTACACCATTCATACCCTTCAAATCTACTTCGAATCAACAAAAGATCATCTCCATTTCTTTCTGATTTCATTATTCTCGTATTTTCTGGAAACACATTATATAATCTGCAAATTTTTAATCTCCTTGGTCGATTCTTGCATGAATCGAGCATATGAATCTTCATTCGCAGAACATCTTCATATTGGAGCTTTATTTCATCAATTGGAGCTCATTTCTTCAATGAATCAAGCTAATGCCATTTCCAATTTCCAGCCGTCTTAGCTTTCCAGTCACCATCTTCAAAGACATCCAACCACCATCTTCCTCCACCTCGAGGCCAGCCCATCACAGGCGAGCTCAAAGGGTGAAGGAGTCACCCTCTGGCCCTGCATGAGGCCAATGTACGCCACTATTCACCGGAGATAAAGAGGAAAAGGGGCATTGCCGCCACACCTGCTCGAATTGGGGAGGAATACTCAGAACTCCAGAAGCTATAGTTGGCCGACACATGTCCCCATTGGACAACCTAGATCACACCCTTGCTTCTATTCGCAGCTGTCAAATACGAAATGGTGGATAAATTAAATCATGAACACAACCGAGTTCTAGAAATTTCATTACACTCCAAAGTTTCCAGAAATTACATTTAGGTCCCTATGTAGGGACCTAAATGTAGTACTTTTATTTTTTTTGCAAACCACTCCCTGCTAGGGACCTAAATGTAACATGACAAAAACTTTTTCTTTGCATTTCTACCCCTGAGGTGTCGGGGTGTTTAGGACCTTTATTTTTTTGTATTTTTCCTTGATTTTTCTAGGGTAGTTACACAACTACCTTAGCGATGTTTCTTGTATTTTGTCGTTGATTTTCATCGCGTATTTTTCAAGAATAAATTTTCATAAGTTTGTGTCATTTTTTATTGTTTTCTTGAGTTTGTTGTAAAATCAAGAAGATAGTAAAATTCTCGATATTTTCTTTCATTCATTGAAAACCGTCGTACGGTTATTCTGCCTCCTCGAATTTGACCAACGGGAACTTACCTGGACAGAAATTAGTTTAAATGATTAAAATAAGAGATATTATTATATTGTTTTCATTCTCCTATTTTTAATCCTGGTTTTGTTTGATCAACATAGTCTATCTTCATGGTTTTTCTACATCGACAACTCTATTAACCGCGGGTCGGATTCACATTCATCAGGGTGACGTAGTACAGTCACAATGGAAGGAGACGAGGGTAGGTTGGCATCTGTAGAATGCAGCTGCAGGTTGGAGGGGTACGTGGCACACTGTTGGCAGGCAGGGCGAGCGACGACAGCGTGTGCGGTGGGAAGCAGACGTCTAGAGGGGCACACCTGGTTGCATGACATACAACTATACGAGAAGTGTGGCTACCGTAGAGGGCGGTTGGGCCACACACCACATCTATGGCTCACTCATGGGCTGAACACAGTGGCTCTTGCTTCATGTGAGCGAAAGAAGGAGGGTGGCAGATATGCCACACGGCTACTACGTTTGGTTCGCAAATGAATTTGGGTCTGCAGAGTTGAGTTCCTTGAGGATGGAAGATGGGGCATAAACTTTTAGGTGTTCAGGAATCCTCTGATGAATATTAGGTCATTGATCTTTTAGTCCATCATCTGTAAATGTCAAATTGAGAGCTCAGACTTTTGGAGTGTCCGACCAACTTGTGTACATGCAAAGGGGATGTATGAGTGGAGTGGAGGTCCTATGGGGGATGGAGAAGATGGAGGACCCAAATTGATCTCGAGCTTATGAGAAGCTCGAGTAGGATCGAAGGGATAGGTATGACAGAGATGAGAGTATGTACTAGATGATTAGAAAGTTTCCTTTGAGCAGAAATAGTTAGAGAAAGTAGTAGAGAACTATTGAAAAGAAATGGAAGAAATAGAGAAGAATAATGGGGTCAGGGCTTACCTGAGATGGGTTATCAATCCAATCGATTATTAGGTTCCTGAACAGGATGAAGGTTGGTGCTTGGGGATGCTGAAGAGAAAGTCCAACATGCATTCGCTTGAGCAGCACGATTATGCATCGAGCTTTGCAAGCTTCGATGAAACTCGTAGAGGCAATGACTACATCACCGGATCATGCCTGAGATGGTGCCCATCGTCATGATACTCTCGCCCTCACTGTCAATGATGCAAGAAGAAGGATCTCATAGTCTCTCTTGTGATATGGCTAATAGGGGGAACAACTGGCAGAGCAGGCCCTTTAAGGGTGGTTGGAGTGGGTAGCAAAGATGGAGGCAGTTGCGGGTAATTGGCGTAGGAGATTGTGGGAGAGATAAGAGAGAGAGATGGGTGAGGGGTCGCATCAGGCGCTTGTGCGGAGAGAGAAGAGGGAAGCGGGCTGTTGCGGAAGCCGTGGGTGGTGTGCGCAGAGGGGGGAAATGGTGGAAGGGGAGGAAGCGGTTGCACAACTATCATGCAAGGTACGTGAAGGTCATGCATGCGCGGGTCCTATGTGCGGTTGCATGCCCCGCATAGGGGGTAGATGGTAGGTACGCCCATATGGAGGAGGAAGGAGTGGGGGCCACCACGTGGCACGTATAGGGGCAGTCATGTGGCAGGTAAAAAATAATAATTAAAAATAAAATAAAATAAAATATAAAGTATAAATAATAATAAATAAATAAAGTAAATTAATTTAAAATAATAATGATATAAGTAAATAAAAGAAAATAAAAAGGGTTGACATGTCGTGGCTCCAAGAGCCTCCACTTATCGTTCCCAGAAAAATCAAAAATTAAATGTAAAGAAAAATAAAAAAGAAATAACAAAAGGGTCAAATTAAAAAGCGGTCAGCCTGAAAGTTGCTCTTCTCGACGAGATTTACAACTTTTGTGAAGGACCAAAAATCAAAATAAATCATCAATACAAAAGTATTTTTGGTGGTATCTTATAGGTATAAAATGCCGTATTTTTCTGTTTTGTCATTTTTCTACCAATTTTTAAAAAGATATAAAATAAAATAAAATCGAGGATAATATGAAACAAATGTTAACAACTTAATCTATTTTTTTAGATTTATAATTATTAAGAAAATAAAAGAAAAAATACATAAAATATAGGGACATATGTACAATATACAAAGGGGGCCAAAACCCAAGTTTCAAATACGAACTCTGGTTCTTTTGAATATGGTCTTGTTTTGAAGGTAATTGAATACACATTAATTCAAAAGTGAGTAGGGGTCCATATGAGACTGTACGAGAGAGATATTCATGTTTTAAGGCTATTAGTCTCAAACTAGGGTTGGGGTTTTATTGATCGATTTTACAAGTTATTATTTTTTGATATTCTTAATTTTTAGTGTTAGTAATATATACACTATATAGTTGAATTTATTCAATTATGAGTTAGCAAAAAGTAGATTAAAATAAGGAAATATGGTGAATATGCAGGTGCTATTTACAAGTGAATTTGGCTTCTTAATTATTGCAAAATATGCATGCTAAAATGCAGATATTATATATAAATGCGTGAATGAGAATAATGAAAAATAAATGGAGACATTAATTATTCAAGAACAAAGATCTATTTTCAACTTTTACAGTGATGCATAACAGATTCACCAACCCTCTATACTTAAACCTTGCTCATCCCCGAGCAACTAAAATGAAATGCAAAAGTGACATGATTTTGGGTTCCATACCAAGGTCGTGAACAAAATGTGAAAATGGAGTTTGCCTCAACCTTTGGATTATTAATGTGGCGGAACAATATTTGGAAGAATAATTAAGATCTAACTACCTTTAAGTTCCACAAGTCTTTTAGATCCACTCAACAGTTGGGTCAGAACAAATCCTCATATGCAAATTCTAATGACTATGAATCTCACTTGTACTATGTAAGTGAAATATAACTCTCCACATCAGAAATGGCAAAGAAACATCCTCCTCTAACAAGGTAACCCTAATTCCTCAGTCTAGAAACTCTTTCCTTGAGGAGTGGGGTATTCCCTTCTAAGTTCAAGTGCAACTAGCTCAAGAAGAGGGGACGGAGAAGAGAATTGACTGTATCTAGTGTAGTCACATATTCGTAGAGCTTGACCAGTGTAGCCAAGTCTCCAGCAACAAACTTCCTTGGTATGTGACTTTGAAGCATATTCTTTTCTTATTCATATTTTTCTCCGACGAGATTTTCTTTTATCTTTTTACCCGTCTAACTATTATTTGGTGATTTCTTATATATACAAAAGTGCAGCATGTTTTTCTTCTTGAGCCAGTAGACTATCACTCTTTTGAAGCTTTATTGCAACCCACAACATCTCGTCTTTAAAACGTCGATCCCAGTAGACTATGTTGAGATACACTACCCTCCCTAGAGGAAGATGGATGTTTCCACCCGTGTGCTACTCCAAGCAAAAGGATTCTGCCTCCTCACCACCTCATCAATGAAGAGCTACGTGCATGGTGCTTGTCAAAGTTAGGTCACTGTCTAAAAGAATCATGTGTGTATGAAATATTCTACTTAGACCAATCAAGATGACACGTGAACATAGTCCAGTGGACTCAAATCATTAAGTCACTCGATCTGAAAAATCTCAACTCCAATTCCTATAAGGTTCCTCTGAATTTAAGTAGATTAAGGTCAAATCAAATCCATGCTTGACTCCTATTCATAACTTGGTTCAAAACCCACTAACTTTTCACATTGCATATGTTAGATATGCATAAGAAGCCTCTTTTTTTCAAATTAATTTTAATTTTAAAAATTTTCTAGCATATCTCCTATTTTACAACAAATTTTACAAGAGTAATTTTTAGAAGAATTTTACAAAAGTATACACATTATACAATATACATGTTATACAAATATACATGTATTATACAAAAAGTTTTTTTAACCAATTTTACCCACCCTGTAATTATTGCAATATATATATATATAAATAGGTGAAAGTATGACCTATGGGTAAATTATATATGTAATATATAGACACCCCATATACTTAGCATGTGTTATGTCCTCAAGGCACAAGAAGCAAGGAAAATACATATTTCGTGCTAAGCGTTGGATAGTTAGAAGAAGAAAAGGTATAGAAGTCGACCCACACTCTATACTTAGGCTCTAGTCGACCTAAGTATAAAAGAACAACAAAACTGGGACGGTCGCGGTCAGGAGGAGAAATTAACGAACATATAAACATGGTGGGCATCGGTCCATCATATACTTATGCTTTGGTCAGCCTAAGTATATGATAAGAGTGAGTATGAGAATCGATGGGGTTGGGGAATATACAAACAGAATGGGAAGTGGGGAAAGAAATGCTTAGAGATGGTAGGAGTAGTGATGATTCATGCATTCCCTAAGAGTGGATCATTGTATTCCGGGATGCATATGAATGAGATCTCTTCAATACTGGCTAATTGCTTTTTGATCCTACAAATGCTTCAACAGTTGCCCATTTACAAGGAATGGTCAAGCACCATCTGTAAGCTCTCAAATACATACACTGCCATCTGTGTTCACTTCCCTAACTATGAAGGGTCATGTCCACTACCCTTTATCCCACTTCCTTGCCAGTGTCCGGTCTTTTCCACCTCTCTTTTTCATGGTCCTCGAAGATGCATCGAAATCCCATACTGGAAAGAAGTCCCTCTTAGGTACCCCCAGTATTGGAGCGGTAATGTGGCTTGTTTAAAATGTCATGCTGCTTAACTACCCACTCTTTACCACTATAGCAACTCTGGCTACAGTTCCCAGGCCTGGGAAGAAAGAAGAATGAATCTTGAGGGGGAAGAGGAAAGAAAGATATCTGCAGGGTACCTTCTTACCGGAACCAGATCTCAAAACTCAACTCCTCATTCTATCTCCTCTTACCGAGCCTGATTTCTTGTTGGCCCTAGATATATTATAGGGCGGGGGGTCTCTTACCGAGCCGATTACTTGTTGGCCCCAGATATATTATAGGCGGGGGTTCTGGCTTTTGCAAACTACTCCCTCAAAGTCTCTCATCGCTATTATTCTGAAGGCTAGAGGATTTGCTTACTCCTATTATTCGCTTGATGACAAAAATCAGGGATTGGTAGATTCTTTCACAGGAAAACATAGGAAGTCGACTCCTATTAAGAAAGTGGAAAGGTATAAGAAGAAAGAAGAGAAGCATATAGATCAGTTGCTGAGGGGAAAGTGGAGTCCCACCTAGGACGATGATGCATCTTTACCGACCGACAATGTTTTATAGTGAAGTGGCTTGCCTCACTCTCTTCCTGGAGGAGTTCCTGAAATATAGATTCCCACCAAAGTCAGAGTGGATTGGAAAAAGGCTTCATCTCTGAAGCACCATCGTGATGTCTCTGCTCCCAACTTCTCTAGGCCCTTTGACCTCTCTTCCCTTAGCGCCTACTCTCAATATTCTTTGTACTTTGTACTATATGCTACTTCCTACTCGCTTCCGGAGCGAAAAGCTCTTTCCCTTACCTCATCAATTTGCCTTAAGAACTGCTTGTACTTTCGTCTGGACGAACAAGCTTCTACCTTATCTTTCTCTTTGGCCCCTGCCCTCGATTGAACTTCCCTACTATCGTCTAGGTTACGACCCGATCTCTTTCTCCTGATGTCCTTGCTGATCTCAATAGGCACCTCTATCGAGTGGTACTCAGTATCTTCCTATCCCGATCTCATACATAGGAGTATGTCTGAATCCCCCTCGTTCCTTGCAAAAAGCAGTAGTAATTAATTAGAATAGTCCTACGACTTTTTTTCTAGAAAGGACGTTGGATTCTCAGAGGGGCCATGTGCTAGTGGATATGTCATCTTCGTGATTACTGGATCACGGATGGACTCAGTACCTCCCTTCTCTCAGTGATAGATTTTTCCATCTTCCTCTTGTCTTACTTAATTGAAGGTTATAGCTGACGGAAGACTATCTATATTAGCTCTTTATCCTCATAGATCAGCAAGCTTTTTTTCTCCTTTCACCTAAATCAA
Organism: Ottelia alismoides; assembly: GCA_037367405.1. NCBI lineage: Eukaryota > Viridiplantae > Streptophyta > Magnoliopsida > Alismatales > Hydrocharitaceae > Ottelia > Ottelia alismoides. The sequence continues at coordinate 163,457 of JAZKJV010002936.1, forward strand.
ACTTTTGTGTTAGAGTCTCAGCCCCTGTCAAAGCACCTCATGCTTCAGAAGCTAAACTTCTATGCTCCAAGAGCTTCGAGCTTTTTCTGATCGTCTTCGAGCAAGTCCTCCAGTCAGTTGAGGTAGTCCCTAGCTCTTTTCTATCATGAAGACTCTTCTTGATTCCCCCGACACCTCCCTACCTCTCATTTTCTTCTTGAATTCTACAGATGAGGGACTGCAGCTAGCTCGCTCTTTTATTGGTTCAAGAGAGAAAGAATGGAAAAGAAAGAAAGCCTTCTCAATGTGTGAATCCCAAAGTGCGTCATATATAGTTGATGAATCGATAGACTGATACATCCTGACCTCTGTGAGAGCTTACCAGTTTACGATCAGTCTACGATTTCTTTGTAGTTGGAGATGAAGCAAGTTTTTCATACGTCATTCGTGCCTCAATTTTGAAAGCAGACATCTGTCCGTCCATGAAAAAGTCCCCTCACATCCCCGACCCTGATAACCAAGGATTTTGCAAGGGTCACCATAAATAATATGTCTATAGTTTCGCTGAGGCGACCTCTCACAAAACACTCGGTTAATCAACAATTAACCCACAATAAAAGAATGTATCAATTGAGCTCAAAAAGAAGTGTGAATTAATCTTTATTACTCTACCACAAGATGTATAGTGTCTAAGTATGTAGAGGTCGAACCACAGAGAGCAATACAAAATGCCATAGCCTAAAATGTGCATGAATCACAGAGTCATCCATGCGTGAAGCCTATTTTTGTGGGTTTTTTGAATTATGTATATTTTTTATTTTATTTTATTATTTTTTTATTTTTTTATATACATATATTTTTTTATAATATAATTAGGTAATATATATATATATATATATAAAACATAAATATATAAATCTATGTATATCCATAGAGGGTGAGTATATAGCTTATAATACATACCATATATATATATGTATATATAAGTATAATAATATTTTTTTTCATATTTTAGGATTAATAAATATATATATAAATACATATAAGTAATTAGACATATAGGTATATATATATTTTTTAGGGAGTACATACATATATATAAAGGGGGGCTATAATATTTATAAAATACTCAAAAATAGTCAAAAATTCAGAGTTAAAGTCTTTTTGGTATTTTTATGGTTTTTTACTGTTTTTGTGATTTTTGGGCATTTTCCAAAATATTTTTAGTATTTTTAAATAGTAAAATAAGAGAAAATAGGGAAATTGGGTCTAGCTGTAAGAAAAATAGGCATTAAAAATAGCAAACAGCCTCAAAAAGTTTCCACACTATTTTTCTAATAAAGATAATAAAATATAGCCTAAATAGGAACTGAGATCACATTTTTCTGATTTTTCTTTAATTTTATATATTTTTAAAGTTTTTGTGTATTTTTCAATTTTTAAGGTTTTCCTTTTGAGATTTTTAGGGATTTTTGGACTGACACTAAAATAGGTCAAAATACGCACTAGAGATTTTTTATTGGAATTTTTGGAGGTCTTTTAATATTTTTTTGGTATTTTATAAGTTAGACAGTGAATAAAAGACATGTTTTTGATTTTTAATAAAAGCAAAAATGCAACAAAATTTAAAACTAAAAATATAACGTGCAATGGTACACTAACAAGAGCTTATGTCTATTTTTGCAAAATTTTTCAGAGAAATATGAAGCACAAAATAAATAGACAAAGCATTCAAAAATAAATGGCCTGGCAGGGGTGTTTTTGCAAATAAAATAATTGACAGGGGCATACATGCAAAAATCACAATAAAAATGAACGTGTACTTTTATTTTCAGGGCCATTTCACAATTACAAAAACCCGACGGGATTTAAATGCAAATATCACGCGCCTCACGTGGGTGCTGCACGTGAGGCGCGGAGAGACCAAAATGTAAATAAACAAACTCCAGGGGGTGGACTGAAAATTTTACACTTTATTTACAACGTAACCTTTTATTTTTAGGATTAAACTATAAATACAAAAAGTGGGGGGATGTGTATGAAATTTACCTCCTAAGGCGCATCATCCTGCGGTGCTAGGCGCGCCACTTATCCACGCGTCGAGCATCCGACGGTGGATACCGGTTCGTCAATGAAGGGCCTGGATTAGATGATCCTGGCTGATCTGACGGTTGGCACGTGTCTTCATCGGACGGCTCCTGAGCGAATTGGGACGGGCCTCCAGATCTGACGGCTCTGGAGCTCCCTGGAAGAACATGGAAGAAGCTCGCGCTTGGCGAGCTTCGATCGAGAAACATGGGCTCCTCCAGGGCTCCCCCGCGGATCTGAAGTAGTATGCACGTAGCTGGAAGCCTCCCGCATCTCCTGAATGTTCTCTCATGTCTCCTGGAGGTCCGAGTCGTTCGGACGAGGTCGATGAAGCACAGGACCTCCGGGAACCTCTTCCTGGTTCGATGCGAGCCCAGATGGGCTCCATTCGGCGTTGTACCTGCACAGGAAGAACCGGGGGCGAGAGGGCTACCTCCTCGACCCGGGGTTTTGAAGCTTCGATGCAAAATGGAGTGGGGCGGAGGGGCTCCGATGAACGGCGGAGGTGGAGCCTCGATTCGCGAAGACCAGAGGTCCTCGGTTGGTCAAAGGCGTTGGATAGATGGAGAATGCGATGGGGATTGAAATGGGGTGTACGTGGCGGTCGGAGACAGTAGATTTCACAGTGAAGAAGTCGCTGGAGCGGAGCTCCAGCGAACTTCGAATTTGGGATTTTAAGCTACAGGGATTAACTAAAGGCTAATCCAACAACGGGAATTAAAAACTAACATTAAAACCTAACTAAAAAGCATGAAAATGACAACACTTATACCTGGGGGCCACCAGGGAGCAGGGCGGACGCCGGAGCTCCACCGCGACAAAATTCTCCTTCCTCCGGCCGAGTCAAGGCGCTGGAGCACTCCCCCTGTCACGAGGAACGGTCCAGGAACAAGATCAAGGCTTTAGGTTGGAATGAAATTGGCCAAATTCGAGGAAGGAGGCAGAGCTACTTATTTATAGACATTGGCATGAAGCCTTATTGACCGGCGATTATTTCTTAATCCAATGAGTATCTGATTGATCTAAGAGTTTGGCGGGCATCATGGATGATCAGAGATCAATTCTTGTGAAGGAAGCGAGCTCGATCGATGGACGAGATGGCCGTAAAAAAGGGATGAAAATGGGGGAAAAGACGGTTCAGACGCGCCAGAGCTTGGATGGGACAGTTGACCAGGGGGTCAACGAAGGCCGGCGCCTCAATGGTCCACGTCAGCCGCTACAAGACAAAACATGAAATTTGAGCCTAAATTGATTTATTTACCATAGTAAATGATTTTATTAGAATTTTTTTAAAACATAAAAAATGTGTATTTTTTCATGTAGTATTTATTTGTAATTTTAATTGAATTTTTCGAAGTGTTTTATTATGGTTTTAATTTAATAATGTGTATATGTATGTATTTACATGTATTTTTGTGTATTTTATTTTTAATTTGTTTATTTTCTTTTATTATTTTATTGGCTTATTTTATAAATTTATAATTTATTTTTGTGAGTATAAAGGTATTTTTATTTAATTTTTAGGAGTTTATTTACATTTTTAAATAAATAGGTATATGCATATGTAAGTATACTTATAGGTATTTTACCTATATATTATGTACATTTTATTTATTTAATGAATTTTATTTGTTTTTATTTTGGATTTGTATTTTTAATAGGTTATATATAATATATACTTTATTAAAAATATAGATGAATAAAGAATAAAAGAATTAAAATCCCTTTTTATTTATACACATTCTTAACATAGGTATTTTGCCTATGTATTACATAGGTTTATTTTATTTTACAAATTCTTTTTAGTTTTCTTTAATTTTAATATGTACATGTATTCTATACATTATTTGTAGAATTCTAAAAATATAATTTTGTATAAATAATGCATTTTGAATAAAATGAATATTTTAATCCACCCTATATACAAGGAGGGTCAAAAACCTAACTTCTACAGATGAACTCCAAAAATTATGAAACCAATTTTATTAAATAGTTCTTGGAATTCTATATACAATTAAAGTGAGTTTGGGTGATTTGGAGTTTTTATTTGCAAGATATGGGTCTGTGAAGTTGATAATTTGGCTTTTTATTCTGTGTATAAAATGTACACTGAGTGTTATTTTTACACAAACTCAATTTTGTATTTTTATTTACATTATTATCTACAACTTTCATGAACAAAGTTTCTTTATTTGATGAATAAATCATTATGTACAAAATAGGTGTCAAAAATTCATAAATACATGAATAAATAAATGAGGTATTTATTGTATACTGGCCTTTATCTCCCCCTACTTTATTCCTTGTCGACCAATTCCATGCTGGCCTTGGTCTCGGGGTTTGGGTCATAAAATATATTCAATATTTTATTCCTTTTTCTTTTCTTCTCTTTATTCTATAATTTTGGCATTAAACACAATATTTAATGTATAATTAATACAATGAATCATGAATGCTATTATGTACAATTTGATGCTATTTGCATGCATTTGCTGGGGTTTTTGAGGCCAAAATGATAGAATAAAGGTGATGAAAGGGAGATTCATCAGACCCCCACCCGCAGATTGCTAGTAGCTTTTCACTCTCCTTGCTTACTATCGTCCCTTGCCTCCTATCTTCTTACCCACGCGGACACCTCCGTCAAGCTAGGCCCGACACGCTAACAAAAGAACAAAAGAAGAAGGCAAGGGAATGATGTACGAAAGATGCTAGGTCGACGACTCCTTAGGGACTACGGGCGGGCTCACCCCCTTTCGCATGGCACGGGAATATACTCTTTGTCTGTCCCCATAAGGTGACCCGTCAAAGAAAGATGAGACCTTTCCTCTACCTTCCTAGATGATGAGAAGAGTCAGAAGTCCTCAAGTACGTTATATATATACACGGGGGATTCTTCTTCTGTAAGATCTGCTACGGATGATATAGCAGCTCCTAGTCCGACAACTAGAGCCAGGCCAGGCACGAATCGCTCGAATGCAGAGATTGGCCAAGAGCTGACCAAGAGAGAGGATCGCTTACTCCTTTTGTTCTAATTCCGGCCCTGCTCAGTCAAGTAAATCGACAAGAGCAATCACAATAACTCCAGTTTCAGTGTCGATTTCCTCTTTCTACGTCAATTTCTTCTTCCATAGCTATAACAGCTCTGATTCCTTCAACAGAAGTTTCCAAAGCAACCATTTGTCCGAAAGTTCAAAAAAGCATCACCTTTTTCCTAGACATCTATCAAAATATTTGATTTTCGACTTAGAGAAAACAAGGGTCGAAGTTCAAGCGGAACTGAGACGTCGAACCGACGGGACTATGTTTCCAATTCATTAAGTTTAGGGTTGTGAGACACATTTATGTGGCTCTAATTCAAATAGATGTCCCAGGACTGTTCGGGCCTAATCCTCTTATTTGAACCTACTATGATAACTGGAAATGGCTAATCTTGCGACTCTGGGCATCCATCCTGGGAACCTAGAGGAAGCGAAGGGGAGGAAGGACAATGAGGTTCCACGACTGGGGTACCATGGAAGGAAATTTTTGTGCAGTAGGGTGAGAAGGGGAGACTTGTTCATAGTTTACCGGAGGGTGGGGGACTCTCTGAAGTCACGGATATCGTAAATGCTTTACACACTTCACAAGCTTCGCTTCAGAGTCCGACCTCACATAAGGACAATTCAAGGATTTCATGAAATTGGGAATAAAGTGACAAAGCACCTTATATATGAGAGCTGGCCCGAGGATGAATTTCGACTCCAGCCGGTGGGGTACTTGTGCTGGTAAGTTATGCTCCGGGACTGTAGACCCTGATGCGCATAGAATATGTCGACTAGTCCCGTCCGATCCTTCAAGGATAGATGAAATCCCCGCCTTAGGCTAAACCAGGATCAACAATCAACATAGACTAGTTAATTAGTCTTCCCTGAATATATAGTTGAAGTGAGGTTCCCTTCAAAGAAATATGAGGCCCGGGACCCCTTCTTTATATAGGAAGAAGTGCAGTTCCAACATAGTTGTTCTTCCGCTTTTAGCTCACCCTCCATGATCTCTGGTTCGCTGGATCGAGAGAGGGACCGTGGACTGAGAGCCTAAGGTGTCCTGATAAAGCTCGACATCTTGCTTGCTGACTTCTCTGCTACCCCTTGACTATCGTTTCGTGGGAGTCTCATTTCTTTTCCGGACGTGAAGATCTTGCACACAAGAAGACCCATAGGCTAGGGGGTAGTAGAGGAGGACCCCTATCACCCAGTGCAACATGTCTTTCTGTCTGTGCGCTGATTTTGCTTCACATTTGTCTGGATCCCCGCTCTAAGTTCTAGGGTCTTAGACTGTTCGAGAAAGCGGCTTTGAAGTGTGTTTTTTTAATGTGAGTCTTTAAGTCGAATAGGAAAGCTTATATACAACGAGCTGGTCAAATCCCTCTATAAAAAGACACCTCACGCTCTAGACCGCCTGCCCTGCTATCACTTTAGTACCCTCAACCTTGCTTCCCGCAACGTCATTATAGGCTTCTTATAAAAGTTTCCAGCTTTGCACTTCAAAGTTGCTTCCATGATCACTTTATCCGCACCAAAGTTGCACTGTGAAGTTGGGGGTTCTGACTTCCGCCAAGAAAGACACCTGCTGCCACTTTGCACTGCTGCCTCGCAACTGTTCGCTCACTTGACTCCTCCCCTCACGGAAGATAGGCGCTTCTTCCAGTTGGCACTTGTTAACGACTGTTACGCTTTGTTAACGACTCCTGATCCAACCTGGAAGGCTATGGACTGACCTCCTCCGCTAACGACTCAACCCTGCAGCCTCAAAGAAAGCTCCATTCGCTAGTCAACTATGGACTTCATACCTTACTAACAGACACTATACAACCGACGCCATCTGTCCGCCCATAGGTCTTCCAAGTCCAATCTCGCTCTTTCCCCCTCCATGAGTCATAACGTGTCTTCACTGCACCTCACCACTTCTTAGAGATTGACTAAAGGACTAACCCTTTGCTCCTCGCTCCTGCTCACCACTGATTGATGGTCTCTCACCTATCTGTGCTCCCCGCACACTCGGGCATATGTTTTAACCACTAGTCTAACTGCGACCTCACTTCGCTCCAGTTCTTCTTGTGGTCCTCCATCCACATTTTCCTCACTACCTACTAGAAGAGCCACCTGCCTTAGTTGCGGTGACTGATAGCTGATTGAGCTTTCACTATGCTTTGCTTTCGTCATACCGCCATCAATAGCGCATGCCATGCAACCTCTTCCATCTCTCACTCCGAAGCGTACAAGCTCCCTCATTCGACCAGGATGAAAGAAAGATGTCTGCCCCTTTATACTCTACATAGTGGCTTTGTCGTTGGGCTTACGGCGGGCATTCACAAGAAAGGGAATGAGCGCAGTGATGGAGGACTGATCTGATATATGTATGTCAATTTCAGACTTTGTGTGTGGCTTGCTTTTCATTATTGATATCAAACAGTATGCAATACTTCATGTTGATACGTAATTAATTAATATGTAATGGAAAGCGGTAGAGGGATGAAACTAATAGGCTTCGACTGCATGCAGCAAAGGTGGTGCGTAGTGGGACGAAGGCTACGAAGGTGTGTGCGCAACAAGGATGTAGGAGAGGCTAGGGGTCCTAGGGAGGTTTGCAACTGTAGCGGATCGTATACGGTACTCCACGTAATACTTAAACGACATGTGCCAACTTGCTAACTAGATATTTGGGGTTAACTCCATTTACTAAAGCTTGACGACTAGAAAAAGGGTCAAAGTCAATCACCCTCAATCCGCGGTAGCATCATACCATCACGGCGAGCATGCTTGATCCATCTGATACAAATGTCTATGCATAATGCAAATAGCTATAGGGTACAAAGGTAGATAGAGAGGGAAGAGTAGGAATCCCATTTCACTATTGATAAGGGGGGATCAGGTAAAGGGCCTTGTTTTCCAGGCTGATCCTGACAACTAAGCGCAAACCCTTGGTCTCGAATTTCATTGTTAGTGGGAGGCGCTTGCTTCATTGATTAAGTAAGGAGATGGTGGACCTGAAACTCACTATATACCACATCCTCTCGTCTGGACTGGTCTCGACCTACCCTTCCTATCTTTTCCCTCTAAGCAGCCCTCCTTCTTTTTGCATGGAATGAGGTCTTCTCTGTTCGAGGAGCGAAGAAAGCCGCTCGATAGAGAGAAGTCTTCTGCAACAATAGATATAAAGATCACAAGGGATCGTCAGCTCTAGGTCTGACTTGGGCCATCCATCACCACTGTCGGTACTTCTCTCAGGTCTTGATGCTTCCTCACTCCCTTTTCAGGTCAGTAAGTGGACATTCCTTCTGGATAGTGGTATCATAGAGTGGAATGCAGTCTTCGCTTGGCCGATGCATTTGTGTCTTGTTTTTTCCAGAGTACCGATCTGGATCAGGTCATGGCTTGGGGTCTTTCGGTCTTATTTTGTTTCTGACTCTTTTTAATTCTATATAAATCAAAGAAATTCATCCAACCTTCTATATATATGGTGCTCGTAGTGTATATATATGAGGGCTTCTCGGCTCTGGCCTGAGTGCTCACCTTCTTTCCGTCTGGCTGGAAAAGGAGGGACTAGGGGGTGATTGATTTGAATTGGAGTATACTTTAGCTCCTCTCTACTATCTCGAACTATCCAATACTCCCTGCGCCCCTTCTTTGAACCATCTTCGGATTGGTTAAGGACTAATCAAGAGCACGTTGGGTAATCCGCTTTGACCCTGGTGTGCAAGTTCCATTCCTATGATCATCTTCGAATCCTTCACACATACAAGTCTGGATATGATGACTTTTGAAATTACGCTGGAAGGGGCAGGTCTTGACTCTACGCACCCTCCTTGCAAGGCTTCTCCCACTTTCCATTATCGAAAGATCAAACTCACTGTCAACTACTGTGACGCTCGCCTTCTCCTCCTGGGCATGGGCTGGGGCGAAGCAGGGGGGAGGGTATTGAAGTCAAGTGGCGGAGGATGAGTCCTTGATGACTTAGGGAAGAGAGTGGAAAGGCCAAATATCTAGTTAGCAAGTTCGATATGGGAAAATCTGGGGAGTCTCATCTTTGATTTTTGCGATATAAGTCGATTCCCAACTCACAGCTCAAACTGCTTTCGCTCCCGCGCTTCGCTTTGACGCTCACTTTCCACTCGATCTTGACCTATATATTCTAGTTATCTCACCTACTTCGTATTCTCCTGTCGGCTCCCTGACGAGTGATCCAATGTTGGCTCAGCACTCACTTCTAACGTCTCTTTGCCTGTCGTCCTCGTCATATATAACTTCCTTATCCTTATCGACTAGCGTCTCACTTTCACTTATTTCACCTAACCCGCTTGACTTTGGCCAATTCCGATAAGCCGCTTCGCACCTAGCCTTCTTCGCCATTAAGTCCGGGTCGCACACTACGTCTCCTACGATTTTCACTATCCTACTTAGCCACTCATATATAGTTCCAGCTTCCAAATATATAGTCGCCTCCACGGCTTCACACCACTCAGGTTTCTCTTTCCTGGTTCTCCCCGCACCTTTCATTCTTCCATCCTGCTTAATGGAATATCTAACCGAGCTTTATCAGAAAGAAAGCTGACTCTACTCTCGAAGAATGTCTGGATTTAGCGAAGAGCAGTTAAGCTTGCATTTCGAGCTAGCGCCTCGAAAAAAAGGCGAGACGTGGGGTAGGTCTTGGGCATGATGTTAGCGGGGTTAGCTACCTGACTCTCGGACCCCTTGCTACTGCTTCTACCTTCTTTCCCCTTGTGTATGTCCCACCTCATTATCCTTCTTAGACCCTGACCGTGAAAGCCTACCTAGTCGTCGAGTATGACTTTCTTCACCCCCTGGCATACTTCTATGTGCTGGGTCTGATTACTTACATACATGGGGTTTGCCTAACTACTAAGCTTGTTTGTTCTCTTTCTGGCTAGAGTGAAAAGAGAGATTAACGGCTTGAAGCACGCACTAAGTTACTGACAGTCCCAAGGTGTCTCCGAGTGAGGAACCGAAGGATAGAGAGTGCTAGGAAAAGCTATCTATTCTGTCTTATCCGAAGATCACCCGGTCCATCAAGAATCCTGAGTTTTGGTGAGGTGGGTAAGAGGAGAGTTATGGAAGGAAAGTGGAGTCGGTTATCAAATCCTCTACGTAGTTCTGCTGATTACTTGATATATAACCTTCCTCCACCTAACCGACCAACCTTGCATGCTTTCTATGCAATGATGACCAGCTCACTATCAGACCTAGAGCACGTTGACCCTACAAACCCTCTAGTTGTGTCTGTCCTATCTCTTCTAGAGAGAGAAGGTGAGGGAGGATGGTATATGATAACTATTATCTGCAGATAATATCACATGCTCTCAAAAAATGGAGCAGGACTGGTGAATTATTAACTAGTAGAGATGTGCTAGGTTGTGTTGCGGTAGGGCTTTGCTGGATTATGTTCTTCCTTGCCCCCTCCTTTGTCTTAACCACAATGATGTTCTGATCATCTTCATCAAGAGACGAACCAGCAAACTAGAAATTAGGGGCCGTAATTGCGATGTCGTAGTAGGCCGTGACGTCTTGTGTGGCAAGGGATGTCGGAGGTGGGGTGCTCTTAGGCGGTGATCTCATTCTTTCTTTTTGGAAAGATGGCGCTCGAAGCCGAGTGGGACAGAAAACCTGGGCGCATACGTCCCTCACTTTAGTGGGGTGCTGCTCTAGTTGCTGGAGGCATGCTTCTCTGCCCTCTTTTTGTACTTTGTAGTCTCGTAGATAATAAGAAGAGAGATCAGGGCTCTCTTTCCTCCTCATATTTAGGACATTGAGTATTTACGCAAAAAGCTTTGGAACTCTTTATTGGAATTAGGACTGATGTAGGATTAAAGTGTGAAAGAATGTCGTCTTATTCTTTTTCCCTTGCTGACATCGGTCGCGTAATTTCAGTTGGAGACGTGATTGCACGTGTTTATGGATTGAAGGAGATTCAAGCTGGGGAAATGGTAGAATTTGCCAGTGGTTTCAAAGGAATCACTTTGAATCTTGAGAATGAGAATGTAGGTATTGTCATCTTTGGTAGTGATACCGCTATTAAAGAAGGAGATCTTATCAAGTGCACTGGGACTATTGTGGATGTTCCCGCAGGAAAATCATTGTTAGGCCATGTGGTCGATGCTTTGGGAGTACCCATTGATGGAAGAGGTTCTTTAGGCGATCACGAACGAAGACTTATAGATGTGTAAGCCCCTGGTATTATTGAGCATCGATCTGTGCACGAACCCATGCAAACTGGCTTAAAAGCGGTGAATAGCCTGGTTCCTATCGGCCGTGGTCAACGAGAATTGATCATTGGAGACAGACAAACAGGAAAAACCGCTATAGCAGTGGATACCATATTAAATAAAAAAGAACTGAATGCAAAGGCCAAAGAAAATGAAAAATTGTATTGTATCTATGTGGCGATTGGGCAGAAATGCTCGACTGTGGCACAATTAGTACAAATTCTTGCATCAGCCAATGCATTGGAATATTCCATTCTTGTCGATGCCACCGCTTCGGATCATGCTCCTCTCCAATTTTTTGCCCCTAATTCTGGCTGTTCCATGAGGGAATATTTTCGCGATAATGGAATGCACACATTAATCATATATGATGATTTGAGTAAACAGGCGGTGGCATATCGCCAAATATCATTATTATTACGCCGACCGCCAGGTCAAGAGGCTTTCCCCGGGGACGTCTTCTACTTGCATTCCCGTCTCTTAGAAAGAGCGACTAAACGATCAGAAGAGACAGGAGCAGGTAGCTTGACAACCTTACCTGTCATTGAAACACAAGCTGGAGATGTATCAGCATATATCCCAACCAATTAGATTCCCATTACAGATGGACAAATCTGTTTGGAAACTAAGCTCTTTTATCGCGGACTCCGACTAAACTATTAACGTTGTCTTATCTGTCAGTCGCGTCGGGTCGGCAACTCAGTTGAAAGCTATGAAACAAGTCCATGGTAGTTTAAAACTGGAATTGGCACAATATCGAGAAGTAGCAGCCTTCGCTCAATTTGGCTCAAACCTTGATGCTGCCACTCAAGCAATACTAAATAGAGGTGCAAGGCTAACAGTAGTTCCAAAACAACCACAATATGAACCACTTCCCATTGAAAAGCAAATTCTAGTCATTTATGCTGCTGTCAACGAATTCTATAATCGAATGCCACTAGATAGAATCAATCAATATGAGAGAGCCATTCCAAGTACCATCGATCCACAATTACTGAAAGAACTTGCATCAAAAGGTGGCTTAACAGCAGAAAGAAAAAAAGAACTAGAGACTTCGTTAAAGGAATGTTCAAAAACATTCATATAAAAACCCGGTGGGGAGCCGAAGGTGATGAGAGCGGAGTACTCCTGGAGTCTGTCTGGCCTTTCTCATTTTGTTCCAGCCTCCACAATCCTCCATTCCAAAACCGGAAAAGCAAGCAAAGATCATAATTGAAATATGTTGGAGGGGTCAAAATTAATAGGAGCCGGAGCTGCTACCATTGCTTTAGCAGGTGCTGCCATCGGCATTGAAAATGTCTTCAGCTCATTGATTCATTTCGTAGCCAGAAATCCTTCATTGGCTAAACAATTATTTGGGTATGCAATTTTGGGCTTTGCTCTAACCGAAGCCATTGCATTGTTTGCCTCAATGATGGCATTTTTAATCTCATTCGTCTTCTAATTTGAGGAACTCCATATTAGTCATCAATTAGACTATGGGGTCCTACGAGATTCTCTTCTCGGTCGAAGAAATTCAGACCTAAGGGAGGCTCTGTTTCATTGTTGAAACATGGGAAGGGGAGTGGTGAGGTGGGCCCCTTCAATGAAATATGAGGCCCACTAGCCCGCGTTGACTTTGACATTCTGTAAGCAACTCCGTGCTCCAGAGGGGGGAAATGAAAGCAGAAACTAATGAAACAAGACTCTCCCTTCCCTCCCACATGTTCAATCTTTTTGAGAGGTTTTCCCAGAGATCTTTCTCGTTATTGCTACCTTAATTTTTCTTATTCATGGAGTTGTATTTAGTACCTCTGAGAAGGATGATTATCCACCGTTAGTCAGTAATGTGGGTTGGCTTAGATTACTTAGTGTTGCGCGCCTAGGAGGGCAGCGTGCTTGGGGATGAGGAGGAGCTCTTCTCGTTCCTGCTCCCTAACCTAATGCGACCGGACCGTAGCGAACCGTAGCATGGGGGGACGTCCTCATCCTTTAGCCACCGCAAGGATGGCTAATCGTACGTAGCAGAACGAACCTGGTTCTGAAAGGCACATGAGTCCTAACACTATTATGAATGTGCGACCGACAATACACTACGTAGGTACCTGTGCAGGTGAGGTGTCGGTCAGTCCTAGAAACTGTGGCAGTGGCGCAAGGTTGACCGGACGTGCTGCTACCTCGGGATCACCAGTCTTTCGCTCTATAGGGATCTCGGCGGGGGGGGGGGGGGGGGGCATAGCACAATTCTTCTTGGAGGAGGGTTGGTTTGCCCAGGTGACTGATCCTGCGATAATGTACTCCTACCTATTCTATTGCACCGGTAACCGAAGTCAAACATAGGACTCACTTCATGCGTTCAGGGACAGGAGGAAAGAAAGGGCGGTAGATGATAATGAGAAAGGGCTAAGCGTTTGGACGGGCGGGCTGAATGGATAAGCAAAAGGTGCCATGGACTGGGGAATATACCCAGTATCAAGTTAGATAACTAGCCTCGAGGCCTTGGAACTTGCTTTAAGAAGGTCAATTTAGAGATAGAGTGAGTCTATCCGAGGAATCTATGCTCCTACCCGAACCCCTCAACACTTTCTCCGGCACATATTAGCTTTGCCAGTTTTGCTTCCTCTCTTAGGCTACTTTCCTGACCTTACCCCGCAACACTCCCACTCCAAGCTAGGCCTGCTGAGCAATATGCATTGCTATTTCCTCTTCTGTGGACGCACCTCCGCCTCACTATGACCCGAGACGAGAAGAGAAAGACATCGGATCGGCGGGCATCGATCGAGTCAAGCTGACGCCCCAAGAGGTCAAACAGGAAGGGGACATGATCAATAGAACCTGGCAGGATCCGGGCTGGGATAGTGGCTCCCATTCCTAACCAATTCCGAAAAGGTTCGATCATGCTGGAGGGCTAGTTGACGCAAATCCACAGAAGTTATCATGAACGAGCCTCATGCAAGGAAACTCGCACGTGTGGTTACGACCGTCCTTCGGTATCTACTAACCTTGCTTCTGCTTGCCGCTGGTGCACCTCTCCTAACTATTGCCCATTTCTTCTAGAATCATTTTTTAAGGAGGGACAATTCTACATATTTCCAAATTCTTTTATTATTTAGTACAACTGGTATAATTTTGATGTGTTTTGTTTTTTTTTCGAAAAAGAGAGGTTTGATGCTTTTAAATTCATTGTTTTAATTCTACTTTCTACTTGCGGTATGCTATTTATGATCTCGGCTCATGATTTAATTGCCATGTATTTAGCTATAGAGCTTCAAAGTTTATGTTTTTATGTGATCGCAACATCAAAAGAAGGTCAGAATTTTCCACGGAAGCCGGCTTGAAATATTTGGTCTTAGGTGCATTTTCCTCTGGAATATTCTTGTTCGGCTACGACTGGACCCCCTCCGCTAAATCTTGATCTCCGAATTCCATATATTGTGGAGACCCTCCCCTCCATGGGGTGGTCGGTATAGAGCGATCGATCTACATACCCACTCGATCTCCTACGTGCGAAAGATGAGGGAGACGTAGAGGCAGGATATGCCTCTCCCTGTGGATTCCACATGGTCTAATTCCACGACGGAGAGTCTGTGTGGCGTCAAGTGCACTTTGGGGGAGTAGTGAGAAATCCCCGTTCAGGGGTATTCCGAAGGTGTAACTTAGGCAACGAAAGAGGGGCTTGAATTATATAGCTTGCCCTCGGAGCGACCTGTTGGTTCACCAAACCCCAACCCAGCGTCACACCTTCTCTAGGTTCGAAGGGATCCAGTGCCCCCCCGACTCCTTCCGGAATTTCTTCCTCGGAGCCGAGCCAGGAATGGCCAGACACCTACCACTATCCAACCAGTTAGAGAGGCCCTCTTTAAGACCACCAAAAAAGATGTTCACAAGGGCCAGAATGACTTGGAAATAGGAGGACCGCCTACGTGCTGGTAAACGAAAACCACCTCGACCGGATCCACCGATCGAATCAAGCGAGGACGCCCCCAAAGACTCCACATGCCAAAAGGGCCACCATCTTTTCCCTAAAAAGGGGGACCAGCTGTTTACTGCTCATGGAAACATCTGACCTATACTTTACGAGACCTTGTCGGCATATCTTTCTGATGGGGGGCGTAGGGGGATGGGCTCCCTGTGATGCAAAGTGGGTTATATATGAACAAAAAGAGACGGCGCGTTAGCTTTTGAAGGCTGTGGATTAGCTCCTAGGAAGAAATCCATCCACTTTTTATCTTAGTAGAGCTCTTCCTCCTTTCCAGCGGGCTTGCTTAATGGGCCTTCTACTTCAAAATATTGACTTTCCTGGAAAGCCTTTGAGAGAATCAAGTTAGTTCTTCATAGTATTGAGATCATACTTCTCTTTCATTCTCACTTCTCAATGACGTATAGACCTATAGTATAGTTGAAGAAAAAGATTTCTGAAGTCCCCTCACGTCCATAAATTCTTCAATGAATTTATAATGAATTATTCTATTCGACGTCCTGAGGTGCGTTTAATAGAAAGAGGATGACCCACGAACTTCTCCCTTATTTTTAGAAGCTCTCAAGAAATGCCCAATGAGACTTAGGCTATTTTGCTACTATATAGCTATATATTTCAAAAAGTTGAGGTAATTATATTCGAAAGTCTAGTTGAGACGAGAGAAAGCGACGGAAAGAGAAGAATGAATGAACGATCAATGGAAAGGTCCGAGGGAGTGAGCGAAGGATCCTTATTAAATTCTGGAGAAGAAGGAGAAAAGATTATGTTGCATCATTGAGGTATCTACCTTTTCCAAATATATAGTGAGTTCTTTCCCTGATTTCCCAGTTTCCAAATCTTCACATCGGCTTCTGCCTTTAGCCTGGAATCTCCCGAGTTTAGGTTCTCTGAAGTTGGCTTTCTTCTCTCTACCGTTATTATATATCAGGGGCCTAAGAAAGAGGTCAGTAACCTCTCCTATCCCTGTGAGAAAAAGAGTATTTAACCAGTTCTCTTATACTAATATTAGGAGCCCAGAGAGAGGAAAGTGGAAGTTGAAGGAGTGAAAGAGGAATGTTGATTGAGAGAAAGATATGTACATCACTTATCAACCGTAGAAGAAGAAATTCTGTAGCCTATAAGCTCTAAAAGAGAAAGACTGGTGGACTTAGTCGTATAAGGTGAGCGCTAGGCCTCTTCAACTATATAACTATATAAATTCACTCTTTTAATTTTTTCTTATAAAGCATTTATAAATATATATTCTGATATTTAGATATTTTAGCATGTGTTTTCTCTCAATTGTTGTTGTGGGTATTTGATTTAATATGGGAATATTTGATTTGATAACTAGATATTTATGAGGCTAGTTAGATTGGGCTCATCTCCTAGTCTAGTCCCTCCTCTCCGTATCGAGAAGTCGGCATGTTCGCGTCGTACCATGTGAGCCAGATCGCTTTCTTGAGGCTCCGAGCAGTACCTCAATTTCACCCTCAAAGAAGTAGAAGTCTACCTCCCTCTTTCAGGAGGAAGGGAGAGGTGCGTCAAAATCCTCTCTGTGAGCAGTAAGGAGAGCTAAACCCATAGCGTAGGTGAGATAAGGGCAGCGAAATCATCGCATGATCATCCGTCAAAGAAAAACTATATAAAATGACGGGCGAGTGAGTTGCCTCTTTCCCATGGAAGAAGAAGTACGGCTTGACCCACGTAGTTACCTCAATGTGCAAGACGTCAGGACGAGGAAAAGCCCCCCACCTCATAGGTGGCTTGGCAGCTCCCGCGGTTGTTAGAGTGAAGGAGTGTCAAGATGCATTAAATGACATGCGTGGGCTTTCATGCGGCTTAATTAAGTACCCACCGATTCGCTCTCTCTGCGAAGAAGAAAATCAGTCAAGCTCTAAGCGATCTATCTCTTCTCCTTTAAAGCGAGAAGTACTCTATCCATGGGCTTGTGCCTCAGACCTGTTCATGGTCAACGTGATTGAGAAGCCCCTTCTGAGTAGACTAGTGTGTCAGAACTGAGCATAGGCTAGAATCACACTTGCATTAAGCATTTCCACTGGGCTACTAGGTAATCGGACTCTTCCATTACCGGGACAACTTTGAATTATTAATATAGTAGACTGAAGGGTTGCACACCAACTATATAAAAAGGGATCAAGGCATCCTTTGCGCTGCATGAGGAGGTAGATGAAGAAAGAAAGCCTTGGCATGGTCAGAACCCGCCTTCTGAGTTGCAAGAATCAGTCTCAGTAGTGATCGAGCCACGAAGCAAGCTTTCCCGAATACGACAGATGTAGAAGTGGGGAAGACGGAACAACGAAAGAGGGAGGATGAAGAAAGTCGTTGGGCAACTCACGAGGATCAAAAACTCTTCTGGGAATTGGCAAACTGCTTTGAAGAAATCCCAGAGATCAGGTCCTTTTTAGGATGGTGAGGCCGGCTTCTACCTTATCTTTCTCTTTGGCAGGTCTGGTCTGAAGGATGAACACAACCTTAGGCCGGTAAAGGAGGAATCCTCTATAAGCCTGAGGAGTCAGTCTCAGCTAAACATAGGTACTGGACCCGACCCCTATAGTGGCGCACTCGAAGAGAAGGAAGCACATGAGTTAATCGGGTCAACACGATTCCAGCGCACCCCCAAAACCCCATGTTTTAGACTTGTGTTCTCTACTAGCTCGTCGAGTGGTTCTTTCGGCTAGTTTTCTCATTCTCGGTTCCGAGTGTATCGGTTGTGGGTGGTATTCCGAGTGGGAGACCTTATGTCTAGTTCAACCACAACTTTTCTCGAGAATAGTCCACCCTTGATGTGAGGCCCATATTTCAGAGTGCATTAGCCGAGAACAACAAATGCAAAGAAGTCAGATAAAGCAAGAAGTCTAGGTCGACCTGGGAGAGGTAAGCAGGAGCTCTTACTCGACCAGCCCATTTGATCTAGCCCCCTCGTGCCTTCCATTGACTTTCTTTTCTAGCTTGTCGGACTGCCTTTATTGAGACCCTCGACCCCCCATCTTGTTTACTCATAAGGAAAACCATGGATTTTGAACTTAGCTGCTGCTGGAAGGACTCCGAGAACTCGCATAATATAGACCTTCGGGACACGCATTCGTGTACAAGCAAGTACAGACCTAGATGGAACGAACTAGATATTAAGGATGCTTTAGTCCTCAGCCTTGGATGGCGCAAATTATAGCTCCATATATCCATCTTCGGAGCCCAATCTCTATAGTTGGCTGATCTCCTTCCTAACTCGCAAAGAAGAGGTCTAAGACTTGGAAACAACTGACTGGCTTAGACGAGGGAAAGGACAGACTTCTCAAATGCAAGTGCAAGTCGATCTTTTTGTATTAATCACTCGCTATTATATACTAGGCATCTGCTGAACCTGCCTTCATCTTCCCTCAGTCTCTGTCTTCGCTCGCTTTATTGCTCGCTTGGCTTGGCTCACTCTCAGAAAAATCACAGACTATGATGCTTGGTTCGAGCTTTATTCTTCATTGGGAAGTTTCTTTCCCCATCTCAACTCCGCTCCTTTGACTTACTTCTTTTTCCAATCCCTCTCTTATCGAATGAGTAGGTAAGAAGTACATTCATCTTCCCCCTAGCATGATCCCCCAGTCGATTGAGCTGAAACTTCCCCTTCCTCCATCTAGGTAGTGAGTAATTAAGACAGCCCGATAAGCTAAGAAGTGAACGGATTCACTGACTTTGACTTCTACCGAGCGAGATTGAGAGATGAAGCGGGCAAGCTCATTATGTAGAAAAAAGTCTTGAAATCAGGAGTGCGAGTAGGTTAGACGGAAAAGACGTCAACAGAGAGCTTTTTTAAGTAACCAAAGTGATAGAGCAAAGGAAGGCCTAGCTTAGCAGGTCAGGTCTTAGCGGAAACAAGATGTTAGAAAAGTGAGCAAAGACCGTGCCTTAGAAAGAATCGGCTCCACCCTTTCTTTTCCACCCTAGCCCTTAAAGAAAGCCGGGATCTAGTCCTCTTTCCCCCATCCTCTGACTTCCCAATATAGCTCAAAATGGTTGAAGGTCGAAGACTGCTCAAGTCCTAGCTTAACCTAGAACAAGACTATATAAGACAACCAGCCCCACAAAAGACCCTCCCTTTGGCTCTCTCTCCTTCGCTTCGACCTACTCGCTCCTTTCACCTCAAAGCGGATTGTGGTTGGCTTAGACCGCTTCTTTGACAACGGCAAAGGTGATAAAGAAAGAGAATTTCTCTCCAAGGACTTTCTTCTGAAAACAAGCAACGAACTATGCTGATAATGGTCCTAATAATGCCTCCTTGCTTTTCGCTTATTTATTACATATATATATATAGCCGCGTGTGTAGACTATTCGCCTATTCTTGCTCCGCACCATCAGCGGTGTTTAATATAATAGTCCCCTTGCCTCTACATCTCACCAACACCCTGAGAGGTACGACTGCTATCTACTAGAAGGTTGTTCGCTTTCTTAAGGCATAAGCATCGCTTGCCGGTGCAAAACTCAGCCTTCAAAAGCGAATCTGGTGGAAGGTGGGGTACTGCTGATCATTAAGCAAGGGTACGAGCCGAACTCCTTGTTCATGAGGACTATGCGACGGGAGGGACGAACTGTGTTCAAGGCTGAATAGAATTCGAGTTGCTAAGAAAGCCATGCCACTGGGGTCTTTGAGATAGATAGGTAGAGGGATTCCCAGATGCCGCGAGAGAGTTCACGAGGCTATTATATCATTTTTGATGAGACAAAGATTCCCCAGTTAGAAAGTCCTCGCTAAAGTTGGAGCGAGCAGACTGGGGGAAATAGCTCAGTTGATTAGAATGCTAGTCTATCATGCCAAAAGTCACAGGTTCAAAGCCCATTTTCCCCGCTCGATCCTCCTGTCCATGGGAAAAGAGGGCACTGTCCCCGAGGCCAGCGAGAAGATGAAAGAGTTTGACCTAAGAGAAAGTACACGCTCAAGGAGCTTGATTATATTCGAGTAGTTGTCACTGTGAGCTGAGACTTCGATACTAAGAAAGCAAGCATGAACTAGACTCTCCGGATAGTACTGCTCCTGGGCTTAGAGAGGTAAATCAATATCAAACCTTCTTAACCAAGAACGAAGCCTAAGGATTGAAGGTCTCCCCGTACTCTCCTCTTGGTCGACCCCCCAAGGGCACAATCAAGTGGGTTTGTGAGTTCCCTAGTGGAGCAAGGTTGTTCTATCTTCTCTCAATCCCAAGGATGTACCAGAGGCGCTGTATAGCCGTCCCTTAGGCTTTGTCTGATACGCTTAGCCACTTCTCGACACTCTTTCCTGGTCTGAGAGGATAGGACCTAGGAGCCCGTCAGGAGAAGGTAGAGGTGATCCGGTTATCAGGTAGGGATGGAATCAGCTTAAGCTTGACCCTTGCTCGGTATAGGTCAATAACTTCAGATTGGCCTCTTCCCTGCAGCCTGGAACCGACATAGTAGCCATGCGCGTGGAGCTAGGGAAGGGTACAGGGTTCTCATGATTAGCCTGTAGGCCCGAGGAAGCGCTAGTCCTTGCCTGCTCACCCAGTCTTCTACCTTTCCCTAGGACTTCTATCTAAGACCGACCTTAACCATGGCAAGGCAAATATTGGAAAGCAGCCGGAAGGTCGAAGCGCAAGTAGAGTGCATGAGAAGTTCAAGGGAGTCGAGTTAGTGTTCACGAATGCCCACCTATTCTAGTAGGGCGAGAATCAAAGGTCAACATCAGCCTTTTTTATTAAGATATTTGAGAGAAGAAGGCAGGAAAGCCAAACCCTAGATCAAATCATCCTTCAAAGAAAGCAATTCGACGCCCAGATATATAGTCTCAGAGTCCGTAGTAAACAAAACAAAGTCAGAGTAGAGGTAGAAGCAGGGGGGTCTAGTTTACCTACAACTATATATTAGGGAAAAGAGAGAAAGTAGGCATGACATACCCATCGCATCTCTAATCAAGTAGCTTTCTTTATCATATGGTATAAGCTATTTTTCAAGTGTAGAAGATGCGAGTGGGACTAGGCTATCGCAATAGGTGTAGGATCCAAGCTCAGTCATATAGGTGAGCTCAGTCAAGAGGCAGAAGGTAGTGTCAGTTTGACAGGACAACATAGATCATCCAGTACAAGACCACAGGGTAAAGAGAAGAAAGTGAGGAGGCAAGCATCCAGAAAAAACAGACACGAGATGCGAAGAAGAGAAGACGCTACAGTGAATGAGTACCGGAGCATCAACGGAAGAAAGAATGCTATGCTTGATATTCTAGGAAAAAGCGCCGAAACAAAAGAGCTGAAAAGCTGAATAGATCTCAGACACAAGGTCATAGAGAGCTTATATAGTGGGGGGTAATGGGAAACCAATGAACATCCTTCTCGTATAGTCTTCCTGCCCTTCACTTTAGCAATCATATACTCTTGACTAGCTCATCATAGAAAGCATACTAGGTGACCCATGTCTCATTCTCCTTTCCTACACCTGAGCACTTCAAACCACAGTTCCACCTCCCTAGGGAGAGAGAGGAAAAGAAAGAGAGAAGGAATTGGACAACAAGGTCTAGAGGCAAGATGCTGAAGAAGGACGTCGGGGAAGAAGTAGGAGATAGTCAGAGAAGCAGGAATTAGACCGGGCTTAATAACATAGCAAGTCTAGTTGGTCAGGCATTGATGCGATGGAGTGTATAGTAGTATCTGCTTGCTGGAGGCTGATCGTGATATATTACTAAGGTCTCCGTCCTATATCAACCCATCAGCCCATATGAGAAAAAATGCATCACCCTCATCAAATTCCCATTTCTCAAAAAAAGAATGAAGTTGCTTTTTCGTGATTTGATCTTCTCAAAAGACGATGAAAATGCTCAATTCATCCCCAGTCCCATAGTGCATTTGATGAAGCAACTATTTACAACTACCAACATTGCCTATCAACCAACCTATTATACTGTCCGGCCTTTACTTATCCTCGGACCTGCTCCTATCCATGCTGCTGTCCAACCAAGAAGTACAACTGGGATGCTATGAGAGATGCTGGGGAGACCGTGCTAACTAAGAAGCGGGGGAGGCCCGAGCTTAGGATAATGAGAAAAAGCTGTCTTGATCGACACTCATTCAATCCCTTTGTCTTTGCGTTGAGATCAAGAGAAGTAATAGATAGACCTGACAACGGTGGACTTTCACACCAGCCCGAGTCACCTTTGCTCTATAGGACTTTTTGCAGGGAAGAACGTAAGTAATTGCTCGCTCGTCGACCTAGAGGAAAGCTCCTGCCTTATTCTTGTTAAGGAGTTCACTAGACTCGATTCACTCATCCTTTAGGAAACTCCTCCTCTCTGAGAAGAGGACACAACCTTCAGTGCAAGAAGAAAAGAAAGGACCAACTATAGTGATCATATTCTAAAAAGAAGAATCAGGGGGAATTTTTTGATTTCTTAGTTATTTTGTGTGGTTGATAAAAAAAACTATCGCGATTATCATGAAAAAAATAGAGATCAAAAAAGTTGTCTGAGCCGCGTCATATATAGCCAGGGATTGGAGGAAGATCAAGAAAACCCCAAATATCTAGTTAGCGAGTTCGACGAAAATGCGATCAAGGCAACTATTATCAATCTAGACCCTGTATATATTGTTTTCTTTCTCATTCTAAGCTCAAGTGAGAGCAGATGGAGTGCTCGAAGAAGAGGGAGATTGTCTTGGATGGTGATTCGAATCTTCTACTGCTCATGACAACTGGCTCTGGATTTCAGTTTGCCATCGCTGCTCTAGAAGGCACACCCCTTCCCACTCTATCGACCCTACAGCTTCGTAGTTCCCAGTTCTGGTAGTCAGGCTCTCTACCTTAGTAGATTAATTCTTTCATGTATTCTTCTCTCAAATATATTAAGAAAACAGATCTGAGAAGCTGAAACAGAACCGAGGGACGAGGAGAAGGTGCGAGGAAGCAAAGGTAGCTCTGAAGTGAGGTAGATAGCAATTCGTATTATATATCAGGGCCTTAGCGAGAAAGAAAGTAGTGAGAGTGCTAGTCCGGAGAAAGTTGACATGATCTCATGATCTATAGTAGTAGACTTATTGAGGCATGGATTCTACCCCCCTCGCTTTGTCAACCCTTTCCCTCTCGACAACGTGTACACTACCTTTGCTCGCAGCATGACCCTACCTCGCTTCTAGAACGCAAGCCTGATTCGTACTATGCTATCCTGGCTTTTCGCCTAAAGCACTCTAGGACACATCTTTTATCAGGAGGATTTGTCATCTAAGCTTATAATATGAATCAATGCATCGTTTTTACTACGCACTCTCTCGCTCGCTGCCTACCCGTATCGGGTCCTTCCCCCCTGCATTTGAGATGAGATTTGAGTTCGGGAGACTCTAACCTCTTTCGAGCGGTACGACTCTAAGCACCATACATTCAAACAGCATCTGGGATTCCCTCTACCTATCTATCAGACTTTGGAAACAGGAAAGCAACAACTAGATCATTGCTGCCCCAGGCCCAGAGGCAAGGAAAGTTTTCTCATCCCCCTTCGCTATTTTCTAAAATGTCTCAGCTCTTCCCCCCTTCGCTATTTTCTAAAACGTCTCAGCTCCTTCAGTCTTTCCTCTCTCGCCCCTCATTCTTCACCCACCTTTCGTATCTGGCACACATGCTAGGTCATCACTCCCACTGGGGCCAACTCTTATACAGCTTAACTCAACTCGCCGAACTCTCTCGCTACTATATATCAGCCGGACCTCATTCCACTTTACAGGTGTCGATTCAATGAAAAGAGCTGGGAATGCCAGTAGGCTAGTGGATATCAGAAAAGATTGGTTGGGGGCCGCATCATTTGGAGCAGTAAAGCAGGTGTGGAGTGTCTATGGTGCTAAAAATCAGCCATCCGCTAACTATATATCTTGCACCTACTTTTAGAGACTTTCTTCTATTAGTAGCTTCAAGTAGGTTCAAATAGTAGGCTCAAAATAGTTGTGTATATATGTGATCCCCGCTAGGATTTATGGTTATCCTCTCCGTTGTTCAATTAAGCAGATGGCTTTCATTCTAAGCCTTGCCTTGTAAACTATGCTCTATCTTTCGCCTGCTAAGTTTTCAGGGGCCGTTTTTTCAGGTAAGACTTCACGGCATTTTACTCGAACTCCTCAGGATGAAAATGGCTAAGTCTTAGGTTGTCCGCCCCTACCTTCGCCTAACTATGGACCTTGCTCTTTCGCTCTATCCTTGAACAATCACTGAATAAGTTCTGTTCAGTGCCTACCCAGTCCCTTGTTTACTTGCCCCGAATGCCTACCTTGTCTGACTACCTACCCTCGCATCCTTAACCTCGTGGAAGGATAGGTAGTAGCTGAGGGAATTCTGGTATGTGGGGGCTTTTGGCGGGATCGCCGCTTAGTTCGAAGTTGACCTTATGGTTCGCACGCATACCTTGTCAGACTGTCGAAGGCTAGTAGAGAAGCCGACGTTCAATTGACAGACGAATCCAAGGTCCCTCTATCTATAAAGCTGTCTTGCTGCTTGTAAAAGCCATCTTTAGTCCCTGTAAGATGTCACCCTTGGCATGATGAATTCAAATGCGATAAAAAAATAAGAGAATCTGCCCCTCTCTCAGCTGTCTTCCTGCCACCTATACTATATTTCCGAAGCCCTGGAATTTTTTGGGAATTCCTTCTATACAATACAACATCTAGAAAGAATCGACAACCGCTTACCATCAAAGGTGGTCTCACATGCAGGTGCTTGTAATCAGCCGAAGGGAGGAAGGCAAATAGCCTCACCACCTGCGGTGGAGCAAAGGAAAGGATCGAAGCACTTAGACGTCCACATATTGTTTGAATATAGATTCTTTACGCATAGTCCCCGTGAGAGTGGTAGTCGTCCCACCAGTTCTCATCTCGTGCTGAAGCCTAGGCATTGATGAAGGACATGCAATTATCGAATCCCACCAGTTCTCATCTCATGTCGCTGCCGCAGGTCTGGATAAGATAATAGGCGGAGATCAGTCTCGACGAAGGCTCGGAAGGCAGCAGAGAGGATGCCAGAGCGTCATATAAATATTGACGGAGTTCTCAATCCATATTATTTGACTACCATATCACCATATCCTCAGAAAGCACGTCGAGATCCATACGACCCGAAGCATAGATGGGGGCTATCAACATAATAGAGACTGCTATGTATTGACTTTCCACAGTGGTCTACAACTATTATATCTATATTGTCAGCGAGGCAAGAAAGCAAGAAGGCTGGGCCAAGAAAAAGTCCTTCCACAGTCGAGGTCAAGAAGAGAGAGAAAGCCGAGGGTTGGCTCTTCCTCTTTGATCTAGATGAAGATGGATGGACAATAAGACTGAGCCTTGATATATAATCTAGTTCGGCAGGGTTGATCAACATCCAGTAGAGGAGCAAAGACAGATGCATTACCTGATCCACTCCTTTTAACGAGGTGAAACTGGCGAAGAAAGCCGCTCGACAAAAGAGAGAGAAGGGCAGGTCTCTGAGGGATAGACAAAGGGGAATAGATAGGTAGACGCAGACACGTCTTGCAGTTTCCTTAGAGGAAGAGCATCTTAGACAAAGCATAGGTCTTCTACAACGACTAGACAAGCGGAGGTCTTCCTTCCACTTGAGACATCATTTTCTTTCTACTAGTACCCCCTGAACCCCCTGCTCTCTTCTCATAGTGTAGGGAAAAGAAACTCTGCATAGAGGAGGAGAAGAATTGAGGTCAATATGGGAAAGAAGAGTGCGAATCTTCGGGGGTCATCTATGAAACAGAGAAGAGAGAAAAACAACAAATAGGCCTGAATCAGACGGCAGTGGATATGTGGCTATCAGAAAGAAGTCAATGATCAAGAGCTCTGCTTCCACTATATAAACTCTAATGAGAACCTTATCCGCAACTGGATCGCATCAGGCTAGGCCTTATAATGACGAGGGCGAGTTGATGAGATTTCTGACGTGCATGAGTTCTCGGTTCCGTGTCAACCAACCCCTACTCCACAAAGTGCACTTCCTAGCTAAAGCAACCGAGAGTTCTTCCACTGTATGTCAAAGAAAGGAGAGTTGCATTCCCGCACCCTGGAATGCGATTAATTTGAGATCGACGCTCTCCAGAGTTCTATAGCCTTCTGAGGTAGTGTATAGCGCGAGGATACTTAGAGGTAGAGTGGATTCAATAAGCGAAGCAGGAGCTGACAGAGGTACCTAAGAAGTGGATATGGAGATCAAGTGGATAAGCAGTCTTTGAGCTCTTGATCCACACCCTTCGACTAATACGCGAAAGATGGGAGGTCAGCGATGACAAGCTCAGTAGGCAAGTGAGGTCATCAAGGGGTGATGGCAGTCTGATCCGAGGTGGCCACTATGCGATATTCTAGGCATAGAAGAAAAATGACCCCAAACCTCTATTTAAAGCTCGTGATGGTGCGGAAGGCATGGTGTCATGTTGAAAAGCCTTTCTCCGAGGGGATTGTTGTCACATGCCTAGTATTGGGGACTAATACCCTTCCACAGCTGACATTCCTGCTATGCCGACAGGGGGTCAGACTGGAGTTTGAGACCATGCCCTAGACTATAAGGGAGGCCTCGATTGAGAAAGCGCTGATGAGGTTAGTTCCTTTAGGGTAAAGAAAGAAGTCATCCAAGGTCTCAAACCATATATATATATATGAAAAACAATACATCGTCTTTTCACTGCTTTATTGTATGTATACATCTATCCTGGCAGTGCCGATATGCGGGTCATTCCCATTTTCTTTTGTGTGGCGGGAGGTAGAGGTGGTCGAAGAGAGGTGCGAGCCCCTAATATATAATTGGGGGATATATAGATGCGTCACTATAGGGGCCCCGTAATATATAATCGGGGAAATTCAACGTCAATCTCTATATATACAATGTTCGCTATATAAATATGTTCTCAAAAGTCAGAGTGCGTCATATATATATGCGTGGGATTCTCCATTAGAGGCCCTCTGGACTAGCACCTCCCGTAAGTCCTCTCGATTTGGAAGGGGCACTGGACCTTCTAGTAGATAGTAGTCGTCACTCGTAGGATGCTAGGGCTGGGTAAGGTTGACTTCTTCCCCGAATACCCGAGACTTGGAACTATAGAAAAGGGCAGAAGCAGAGGATCGACTAGATGGGAAAAAAGGATGCATCGATGTAGAGTGCAATACCCATCCCACATTTGTGCCATCCAGTGCGTCCCTCGGCTATCCGGATGACACAAAAGTTGCGTGACATCAACTGTGCGACCCCGACAATAGACATGATAAAGGCAACATGAAAGGTTTGTACATGATAGGATTTGAGTGTAAGTTACATGGAACACGAACTAAGCGGGTCCAGTGGTGGTGAATAGTCTGACTCTCTTCTTTGAGTAGAGGGGAGGAAAGGAGGAATTCATCTGCTCGAGGAGAGGGGCTTGCATATGATTAGCTAGTTGTTGCTGAGGCAATGGATGACTAAGGGATGGTCAATCAGTAGCTGGTCCGAGAGAGAGGATGATCAACCACAAGACTGGGACTGAGACAGGGCCTTGAGTCCCAGCCCCTGAGTCCCAGCCCCTTTGCCTTTCTTTGAATTTTCATAATCGCGATAGCAGACCAAGATTTTTTTGCTTTCTCTCTTTCTTGAACCTGCTCTAGAACAACTATATGACGATCTTCAAAGGCTCAAAAAAATGAGGTAGAAATTGGAAGAAGTCCCCCAGAACCCCACCCCCCGAATATATAGTAGCCCCCATAACTATATATCACCGATTCGACGATTTTGAGAATATTATCATTATAGTTGCTCTCACCAATTATATAGTATGAAAATGGTATATAGTGAAAATTGTTTGAAAATGTTCTTGTAGCCTGTGACTTCACAGTTTGCTAAATGCACCTTAATTGATTTCGATGTTCCCCCCCCCCCTCTGTTTGACTCCCCCCGGAACCCCCCTGCGACCGGCTATTTGCTAGTTTTGGTATGGGGAAGGGAAAGTGGTTATTCGCGATGCATTTCTGCTCCCCAATTTCTAGATAAATAAATAATTGATCTTGGGTTCGACCTCTCAAGTAGTGGTTAATGAGGTCTGTGATGCGCTTGCTTGCTTATGAATATATGGAAGGCTGCTTTGACGATTATATATATTGGGGATGTGACAACTAGATAGCCAAGGATTCTTTGTGATCTTCTTACGTGTGGGGTTTCAAAGGGGAGTCCCTACTCCATGCGCACCTATCCTATCTTCCTCACAATGGAAGCTGTTGTTCAGCCTTCGACGACAACGGTAGAAGTACGAGAGGCATCTGGAGGAAGAAGAAAGCAAAAGTCATGGAAGTTCCCTCTTCTCTTGGTGAATGGAGCCCGTCGACCTGACTTGCTAGAAACCCGCACAAACCAAGACAACAAAGAAAGCCATCTTCTGCTTTTCTCCGACTTGGGAATTCCACTTCTCTTCATTCCCAAGCTAGACCGACCTTTTCTATAGTTCCAGGTCTCGAGAGCCGACCTCAGACATTGACCAATTCCCGGAATTGAGACATAGGTTCAAAAGGGTGTTTACTCGAGTTTGAAGTGCTATTCCTCTTGGACAAGATAGCTGATTTTAGTTGACGTATGATTGATGTCTGAGAGAACCCTGGTTTTGATCTTCGAAGCTGCGATGGTACCACTTAGAATGGCATTGCACATGATCTCTACCTTCCTCTGCTTATCGCCAGGCTCTTGTCTAGTAACGTACTAGTTATAGAGGGAGCGCGTTTATCATCAGATAGAAAATCCTTGATGTAGGGGGCAGGAGGCCAGATAAGCAACCATTGCAGAAAGAGGGGGGGGGGGGGGAGGGGAGCATGATCGAATTCCACAGTTGGCTATATAACTCTTCCCGGTTCGCAACCTTCTTCTCTCCAACTACTGATATAGTTCTTCTTGGGCTATGAGAGTGGACCTTTCGTTTTAGGACTGGCCAAAAGAGGCCTTCGAAAACAAGTACCTGGAACTAGATTAGCACAGGAGGGTAAGATCATCATCCGTTTTCTAAAAAAAACTATCGCGATTATCAAAAGATTGGAGGGATGAGAAGCCAAAACCACGTCGACACCCTAGCATTTGCAGGTTCCATGCAGAAATTGGCGGAGGAGAGTGGGAATCGACCTGAACTAGTCTTTATATATAGATGTGGGAGGAGTGTCAAATCGCTCTTATCGACGATGAAAGCTATGGAACTTCAGAATCTCGACCCTGGAGGCCGCAGGCTTACTCGAGCCAGAAGAGCAGGTCTTCGACATGTCGGTAACATTGCCTTTTTCAGTATGCCTTGTCTTTCTTTTGAGCGTCTCATCTTCTCTGGAGAATCCCAAATTGAACCGTGGTCCAACTACAGAACTTTTTCTTTATCATTACTTCCATGGTCGTGCCTCGTGGCACGGAAGCACACATACTATTGAAATGGTTCGTCAGTAGAGATTTTCCCACAGGTGCCCCTTCTTCCAGTGGTACTTTTATTCCTATTCTTATCCCTTCATTCCCTTTTTTGGTCGGTATGCATTCCAAGAAATTCATACGCTCCATGGACGGAGCAAAAAGTGGAGTCTTGGTCAGAGCATGTTGTCCGGTGCTATTACCAGACAGGAGGGGGAGAGGCTCATCCTCCCGAAATGCTTTTTTTCATATCATTCCCATTCTTCATTTCCTTCTTCTCAAATGGGGGGGGGGGGAGGGAATGGGGGTTGGGGCTTTGGGGGGTTAGAATGTTTCTGCGGTGTGCTCTATTTATTATTCTTTCGTACTCTCTTCTCTTTACCATGCGATAGGTCAGCGAAGCGTGAGCGGTCGCGGAGAAAGAAAGGTCACAGACTTAGTGAAGGGAATTAGCAAAGACTCAATGACAAGATGAGATGCCCCGTGGCACCCCCTCTATGTCTTCCAAGCAAAAAGAAGGGTCGAAGGTTTTTGGTCGTCAGGTGGTGCTTGTTTGGGGGGTGTGCAACCAGAAATCGGGCTTGAAGCTCTTGCCTTACCAACGAGCCGACTGCTGAGGGTTGTTGGTCACGACTACTACCAAAAAGTGCAAATGAATATTCATATTGAACATGCGGGAGTCTTAATATTGATGTTGGGTGATCTTCTGTTGTGCGACCCGGTGGCTTATGTGCGACCTGTGGCCCACACCTTCTATTTGTTCATGGCGGGCGGTGTAAACTCTGATTCGATCCGGGTATTCAATCCCGCCACTGAGATGCTCAGTTGACTCCTCCCCCTTGATAGGAAGATGGCTGATTTCTAAATTCGTGCATAAGGGTCAGGAACTTTGGATGAACGGAGGTGAATGGGTGTCAACCTTGCTTCTCGGAAACACCCAGTGCTGGCCACACTGAGAGACACAAAAGCGTAGGTAATGCCAGTTGGCGAAGTGGCGTTAAGCATCCCGGGAGATATGCAAAGAGAGGTCGTGATGATATCATCTACGTCCGTACCGCTCCTCGTGGAGTAGATCCTGCATCCAACGAAGCCTTTTTTGGATCAGGGAATGGGATAATTCCCACGACCACAGGCAGGCCAGCCGGGCCGTGAGCGCGATGGGAACGAGCTTCCCAAAAATCTAGCCTAGGCCAGCTGGGGCCAGCATAGAGGGGACGACCTCCTTGAACCCCCTTCTAAAAAGAAGAAAGCATCGGGCTGATAAAAGTGGACGTGGGGACTCGGGTCAGGGCACGACGTAACTAAGAGAGACATTCCATTTAGGTTCGTCATAGTTTTGGGCGGGCACGAGCAAGTGTCCGAGCCAAGACGACTACGGATGTCTTTTTGGGGGATCCGCCGCTGCAACTATACATCATATATATTGTCTCATTGGCCACTAATTATATATTCAAGAAAGAACGCAAAGCGTATAATCACGTTGGGAAAAAAGGACTCTTCTTCCTTTCCTGTCTGTCCAGACCGGCAGGGTCTCCTCAACTTCACTCGCCTGAGCTGTATGAGGCAGAAACTCATCCCACGTATGGTTCAGAGGCCGAGCCCCACCCCAGCAATAATGGTGCGGCTTAGGTCAACTAATACGAATAAGATACAATTCACTCAATGATTGCCTTTTGGTTTCGAACTCCATATGGGAAGGAGCATTGTTGTTTGCGAGGTCTCAATCATTTACATGGACCCACTTCTTATTCCATTTGTGGGAATATGATGATTTATAAACCGTCCCGGGAGAACGATCGGAAAGCGGATTTAGTAAGATCTTCCTTTCTATTTTCTTCTTTATCGCATGATGAATCACTTCGTGCCGACCTTTTTTCAATACACTTTTCGGCCTCATATGAGAATAAAAAAGTTTTGCATTTTCTTCACTATATAAAAGGGATGAAGAATCGCGAACATCAGAATTTCTGGTTTACCATGTTCCCAGAAAAAAGAGACTTTTTTTTCCATTTGAGAAAGAACTCACAGGACTAAAGTGGCTATACACACAACCATTTACAGATCTATATGCTCCGATTGGAACTGGAAGTTCAAGAACTGGCGGCTGGTATACTACCATAATGAAACTACCTTTTCTTTTTTGTATTCGGATAGGATTTCTGTTGGCCCGCGTAGTTTGTTACGTCAGCTCAAAAAGTACCAGTTGCATTGGAATCGAGAAGGGCCAATAACGCGATTAAGGAAAAGTGAGTTCATAATTGCATAAAAGGAGTCGACTGTAGTGGCTGCGGTCTGTCCTTATACTCTCTCAACTCACATATTCATTAGGAAGAGCGGACTGGAAGGCCCTTGCTTCCCCGGCTTGGGGGGTCCTCTTGGGGGGTATCTACAACTGAAAAAGTCCAAGCGGACGTGTGATGTGAGATTATTCAGACCATATTTCAAGTCTCATCTTTCTGTTAATCAAATTTGTCGATTGTGTATCACTGCTCTATGTCTTTCTGCTTCGTGGGTCACAGAACTAGGCTTTATATATAGATATGTGGTTTTCTTTTGGGACTTCTGAAACTGGAATTTGAACTAGTGGACCTGGCCACTTTGACTTAAACTCTTTCGGGCCTTCTTCAGCATCTTGCCTCTAGACCTTGCTGTCCAATTCCCTCGCTCATTAGTCAATCTATCTTCCGTGAACTGTTGGCGGGTCAATGTCTTTTAATTAATCATCAAAGAAGGGAGGCCGGCTAGAAAGCGTGGGGACTGTCGGAAGGGGTGCGGGGAGAAAGGGGGGAATGGGGCCGTGAACCTGATGGGGATCTTCTACGATGATAGTCAATAGCTTCCCCAGACCAAGAGCACCAGACTAAAGACCGTCAGAGTCTACTAAACAAACTATCGCCATGAGCCTAGCCATACAAAAGAATGGAATCAGTAACAACCATGGAGATTTGCAAGAGGATTCCTAGTTAATCCGTGAGTAGCGGTCAAAGAGGGAGTAGGAAATTGGAAACGTTTGACCTTAACTAGCTAAATCTCTTTTCTTGGGCCAATTAGAATGAAAATGGAAAAGGTCGAGTCAAAATCGAATTCTTCCGATTACTGCCTGGGAAAAGTGAGTCAGCCCTGACTCTTTTTCTCATAAGAGCCAGTCAAAAAGCAAATGCATTTTCAGTCTCTGGCTCTGCTGTATTCTAATCGTCCTTTTCCCTTATGTGCCTTCTTAATACCTTCTCTCTGGTGAGCCTAAATCAAACTTTCTAACCATTGAGGGGTCCAAAGAGAAAGATAAAGTAGAAGCCGCCCTTGCTCTTATTTGTGACATGCTGAAATTACCCTCGAGCAAGTCAAGCAAAGGATGAAACAGAACTAGACGCTTGGCCTTCATCAGCACTGCCTACTTTCTGGGCCTTACTAAGACTAACCATTAACCCCCCACTGGTCCTTCCATCTTCTTTCTCCAAAAATACTTGATTGGTGCTAGTTGGAGGGACATACTATCACTGACCTCGGGGAAAGATGACGTCATTATGGGGATGCAGGCATCCACCTTTGACAAAAAAACCTTGATAAACCGTTGAAAGATAGGGGCCAAAAACTATGACGAACCCCTGATGTCTAGTCGAGAGACCTTATTTCTTTCTCTGGCTCGAAATTCATCTCTCGACTATTTGATTTATCATCTTTTATATAATCTGCAATTTAATAAATGTTCTAATAGTATAGTATAAATAATTAGATAACTATAGAAATCGAATTCACGATTAGCATAGATTTTTGAAATTCTCACTATTTATATCAAACATAAAATATAGCTGCGAATATGCTCGAGTCCTAGCTAGGCATTTGACTATATATATATTAGGGACTCTCGGAGTCTCGTAGGGCTAGGTCTCGGGTGCGATACTGCCCCAAATATCTAGTTGCCTTCCCCGCCCCATCAAAAATGCAAATAGAGATAAAAAACTATCGTGATTATCAAAAACTAGTTAAAAAAAGAGATCGATGCTTGCTATTATATAAATGAAGAAAATCAAGATAAGCCCTCGCTAATTTGCCACTTATATATGAGAATTAGCTTGGTATATAATTTCTAAGTTGCCTGGTATATATCCTAGTTATCTGAGATGCTAGACTAGGGGCAGGCGATAGACGAAGGTCTGGGCCCTCAACGAACTTGAAATCATAGGCGAGAGACAGGAATAGGCTTAGCTGAATTGAATAGCATCCTAATATGAATAAGGTGGTTGTCACTGATAGGTTTAATAGGGAAGAATTCTACCGGTCTGAGTCTTCAGAGGAGTCCCCCTGTAACCCCCCGTCTCAATCGGGTGGTCGACTCTGAGGGCTGCTGTATAGTTCATTAATCTTTCAGTAAGAGTACCCTAATCTAGGAGTCCCTTTCTACCATTCCTACTGAGTGAAGATCAAGAAGAGGTCCTAGGACTATTCTAATCAATTACTACCGCTTTCACGCTCTCCCGGGCAGGGGCAAGGGTAAGAGGACAAATCATTTCTTTCCCAAGCGAAGAAAGGACTCTTCCCCCCCTCTGACCCACCCGCCCAACGAGCCAGTTGCATGCATTCGTACTTCCGTCGCGATTTTCTTCTCCTATTTTGTCTTCAGTGCTTTCCTTGTTCCAGTGAATCTAGGGACAAGCATGAGTTAAAGAAGTTCAGAATGTTCGCCATTATATAAATATGTTAGTTGAAATTGACTAAGCACTCGGATTTATGACAAAGAACGTAAGGGCTAATAGGATAGAAGAGTATTGACATCAGATAGTTAGAAAGAAGAAGAAAGTGCTACTTGACCCTAGAACAAATCCTAGTTTTCTTCTTTCCTTTGCAGCTATTTTTGAAAGCTTAATCGACTTGCTTGACTTTCTATTTTCTTCGTGAGCCAGTACATGTAGTCTTTGTCCCAGAGTCAAACTTATCAGAGGATGTATCATACTTCCCTTCCCGAAGGACTTTATAATGCTATTCCAAATCCCCCCTATGAGCAAGCCCCCAAGCCAACGCAAAAAAGGAAATAGGTGCCAGAGTGGTCAACCACAATAAAAAGATCCCTTAATCAAGCAAGAAAGAAGGCCTGCGAGTTCCGTGCCTATGTCCCGAATGAGAGCAAGACGTCTAAGAGTAAGGGAATAAAAAAGGCGGGTCCATCATCCACCCTCACGTCGAGTTTCTTTTATATTAAATAGAAAGTATATAGTCTTTTTTTAGTACTAACATTAATCAATTCATTTCTCACTAGGCTTATTAAATAACCAGAAATTGGAGCAGGTATTTCTCTCTAATATATGAATAGGTATTCTCTTGATTTCACGAGGCCCTAGTTTCTTCCATCATATATATTCCCTCAAAAGTTCAAATAAATACCTACGCAATTCTAAGCTAGAATTTCTTTTATATATCTACTAATATATTCAAGCCATATAATAGTAATATCAACGTGATATATAACTTTGATCTCAAAAAATCTTGTATAATCTTTTTGAGGAACTTGTTTTTAAAGTATATAGATAGCCCAACTAGATATTCGGGGAATATATAGTCAGGGGATGAAGCACCGCGTTGTCGAGCAAGGAGGCTGAGGGTCTGTCTTCCCTCGTCCGTGTCCTCGATAGGTGTCTTTATTCATCTCCCCTAGGCAAGGACATGAGGGGAAGAGGTGATCGTTGGTGTCCTAACTGACCTCAAACCCAAATGTTTGTGATTTTCCCTGGGGAAGTCTGATCATGCATTCATTCCTAATCCTTGTGTTTACTTACTATGAAAAAGGCTAGTAAATGGAGGATCAAGACGCGAATAGCAAATTGGCTCATTTCCTTCTAAACATAGAAGCGTTGTTTCACTAATTGCTGACTTACAACCAATGACCGGTGAAGTGAAAACATCTCCTTCATGCACCTTGCACCGCACCCCTTGCTTTTCCTTCAACAACCTTTTAATGATGTCTACAGGGAAAGCAAGAATCAGATAAGAAAATACCCTCACTTCCCAGACTCTAACCATGCTGGCTTGCTTTTTCGAAAGGGACGAGAAGGTTGTTGTCTTGTGAAGTAGCTTAGCTTTCCCTAAAAACCTCCTCTCGCTTCTTTAGCCTTGCTTGCTTGTATTCCACAACAAAACAACCACAAGGGGAAATCCTCCACAACTAGCCAACTGCTTCTATCAACCCTCACACCTTGCTTATCAGAGGGTGACCTTTCCCCCCTTCCCCTTATCCGTTTATCGGAGGGTGACCTAATACATAGAGGTGGAGGCTCAACCAGATTGTCACAGGCCGAGGCTCAACCAAATTGTCACAAGCGGGGACAGACATCAACCATATTGTCACAGGCGGAGGCTCAAACAGATTGTTCGGTCATATATATTCTTTGCTCGTTCAGTATATACAGCAAGAAAGGGGAGGACCTCTGAAACGACTACAACTACCTGACCTCTTTCCCTTAATATTTTACTACTTCCCTCATTGTGATAAGTGAGAGCTAGAGGTTCTTTCCTTACTGACTTTCAAACCTCCTTGGAGTCCCTTCCTTCTCGTAGGGGGTTGTACTCAACCCTCTCCCTACTAGCAAGTCTATCCTACTTTTGATGTGGAAGCATTCACCAGGCTTTCTCTTTAATGCTTTTACTACTTCCCTCATTGCGAGACCCCTTAGCCCTACTATAGTAAGTAATAGTAAGAAGTAGTAAGTAGTGGAAGCAACCGGATATATAGTGAGACTTTCAAAAAAGATAACGCGCCTCGCACTAACTCGCCTCCAGCCCCTTTCTATGTGCTTCTCACCCCTAGGGGTGTAGTCATTCATCAATGAGAGTTGGTTCTGCCGCTCTTCAATCTCTTGCCCTCATTCTATCTCATTGTATATAAGTTCGCTTGATGGACAATCTTCTTTGATCTTTTCAGCCCCTACAGCCTTTTTCGCCATTAAGTCCGGGTCGTCGAGTCTACCTGATGGGCTAGGACATCTAATCGACAGCCAGTCCCCCAAAGGCAAGGGGCATCTGTCTTCAACCTAGAAAGGACTAGGGGCCTTCGATCTATGAGAAGGACGAAAGAATGATGGGGATTTTCAACTCTAGTTTTTTGATCTCTTCTAACTTCCATATTGATCCCTTAATAATCTCAAAGCCTTTTTTGTGATTTCATCGAGGAAGCTAATATCCTAGGTCCCAGTCAGTGGAATTGAAGGATAGGTCGCCTCTCTCTGGTGGAGGCTCTTATACGTCAGGCTGATTCTCCCTTCTTCATTGTCTTGAGCTGAGGGTCTCACATGCAGAGTCACACTAGCCTCTCTGGTAAGTTCACTGACCTCATTCTATCTCATTGTATATCTGTTTTGTCTTGCTCCATTCTAAGGCTAATATATATAATGCTGCCTTCTTTCTCGACTATAGAAAGGTCAAATGCGGGTCTGAACAAGACTTCCTCTTAGATCCCTCAGTGCTTATAAGGGAGCTGAGGGGATTACTTGTCCAAGAACAATGAGATCAAGACGGAACCTTCCTCTCTGGAGTGCTATGAGACTTAGACAGAAAGAGAAATACTCGACGGCCTTACTCATAGAGGTCACAAGCCCTCATCCTCACATTCTTTCCAAAGAGCTGTCCATCCCTTCAAGAAATTCTCGGGCAAAATATGTCATAAACTCAAGTCGAGTGAAAGCCGGGTCACTAATCTCCCTTTTCCCACAGCCTAATTTCCTCTACTCTTATGACGAATCTCGCATTGCCCTTCCTGCCTTTCAAGTTCACTTTCAAGATGGTCGCACTACTTCGATTTCAGGGGAGTCAGGAGAGTCTTGAAACTACTTCTGAATCCCCATCAAAAGTCAAGGACCTCAAACAAGAACTTTTCTCTCAGGAAGAAGAAAAGAGAGATGGTTCAAAGCTGCTCTCTTTTACCTACTCATAATTGTCCGGCCTCCGAATGAGACATGGGCTTAGGTAAAACCTCTCGAAAAGAGAAAAACACTATTTTGATAGTGATATCTAATACTACAACACTCAATTTCGAGTCAGGCCTTGACAACCAAGGAAGAGAGCCTAAATGGACCGCAAATAACCTCAGGTTTCAGGCAGGTTCTGGTTCCGCTTCAGCTTCAGCCTCAGATGGCTGAAGTTATCGGGCTTGCGGGACGGCTTAGTGATACGACTATCCTCGCTACCTCCTCCTCTATCCCGTTATAAATCACTATTTTGATTGTCTTTACGGATGAGATCAAATCCTAAGTCCGCATTCATACGCATATAACTCCCTCTTCAAATGGTCTCTGTCTAGCTTCGCCTAATGTCTCAGATGCTTCAGGGCACATGTAGGAGTTGGCCCTTTCATCTTGAGGTCGATCCTAGATAAGTTGCTAACGACAAAAGTGAGAAAGCGCTAGACTGGGGGAAGATCTTAGATATTGGGGGGCAGGATGAGCTCATTATATATAAAAGTTGGGTTCTAGAATATGCTAGCCTCTAGTAGTGGGCCAGGAGTGGCATGGACTCCTACTTCTGGGGCCGTGGAGGTTATCTTTGAGAATGCCACCCGCCTTTTCGCACCTCTCTGATCTGAGATTGGCCCCTCACCGCAGGGCTATGCTTTCTCTCTCACTTTTCCTCGTGCTCGCGCATCAATTAGGCCGCCCCAAGACTGATGAGACAGAGCATGATTCTCCACACCTGGTCCTACCTGCCCCACTCCTTGAACCTCTTTGGCGGGTAAGAGTCAGACGAGGGAAGTCCCATTTCTCCTCTCCTTATTCACTTCTTTATACTCGAGGGAGCTTGCTCATTCTATAGGGCATAAATGGCTTTCTCTATCTAAGTGGGAATTTCCTATCTACGCTATGCAGATGAGATGCTCTTTGGTATTGCATCTGGTGAGCGGGCAGGGAACTATAGGTTGGTTGCTTTAGCGGCCCACCTTCTTTCGGGCCCTTCGAGATCTCGGTCTGAGGGCTAGCTTTGTCCTCTGATCCGGTCTGTGGAAGTCAAATAAATAAATAGTCATGTCAGAACTAGTATAAACGCTTGGTCTCCTCCTGATCTAGGCCCTCATATCTAAGCCTTATGTGGATCTTCCAGTAACTATAACGCGAAAAAGCTCCTTTCTTCAGCTATCTTTTTTCTATGCCCCCTTCACTCTCATGTGCGGCGGCTTTGGCCCACTTATTGGATTCGAGGGGGACGTAATGGACCCACTAGGTACGCCTCAGCAGAGTTGGTGAAAATGATGGTGCGCAGTAAGGAGGTCCACTAGGTGCTTGATAGTCCTTGCTTCCTGAACCTCTCGATTGTTCCGCTCAGAGAGAGGGCCTGGTCTTGCCCTTCCAGTCAGGTCCTGCATTTCCATGGGGGCTTCTTCCTCTCCCCCAGATAGCTTTGCCCAGCCCTTTCCTGCGAGGATAGAGCCGTGCAAGCCGAGCATAAGGCGTGCAGGGAGCAAGCCGTAATATGAGTATATAGTTGCAGAGTGGGGTGAAAAACAAGCTCGCTATCACTCGCAGCAGTTGACACATGCTCGCTGGAGCAAGCCATCTTATTTATATATAGTTGTAGGAGCGAGAAAAAGAGCGAGCTTAGGGAGGTGACTGAGGTAATTGTTGACATAGTACAGGTAGGTGATGTCAGGTTAAGGGCTGAAGGTATGATGTTTAACAAGCCGCTGAGAAGATCGGATTGAAGGGCTAGGGTCTGATCTATCCTCCGGAGACTAGACTAGGAGATGGGGGCTAAAAAAGGAAGAGACTAGAAAATGGCAGAGAGAGCTAAGCAATAGTTAGTGATTCGAGGAAGACTAAGCAAACTGTCAGCGAGAAAAGAAGGAGCGGTCTTTCAAATGACTAGGTCTTCTTTCCCCTCTCTCTCTATTCTTCTCAACAGTCACCTGATGCACACCACTTGCCTAGTGACCTGGCTTAGCCCCATCGCTTAGTCTTTTATCAAATCCTTATTTCTCAAAGCTTAGTAGCTCACACAGAAAGAGTGCTTATCATATCTCTATTGGGATAGGCAATTTCTTTATGCTTTAACTATTGATAAGGGGTAGGTCAGTTGGAGAGAAGTTGGCCTCGATTGAAAAGGAGGCTAGAGACGGATATACATATATATATATAGTGATAGTTAAGGTACGTGAGTTCAGAGTTCAGAGGCTTTTTGATAGTCTTAGTCAATTCTAAGAAAAGTGTCGTAATAGGCTTCACCTGTCTAAGCAGGAGATTTGAAGATAGCAGGGTTGATGTCAAAGAAGGAATCTCTCAGTTCATTTTTAGGGCTTAGATCACCCATCATCTAGCTATCTTAGATCTTTGCTCGGGCACTGCTTTCATAGGTTGGCAGGAAGTTCTATCTACATACTCGACAGGCTAGGTCGACTCGCTCGTCCATTAACAATTGCACGCAGTTCCTTCCCTGGTCCAAAGCCCTCAGCTGCGGGAATCATTAAGAAAGAAGGCCTCCCTCTCCCATTGGTCTGAACCCTGGAATGGTCTTCTATCTTTCTCCCCCCGCTATTCATACTTGCGGAGGGACAAAGCAAGGTAGGGAAAGAATGACATGACTAGTTCTGATCCGAGAATCCGCCAACTCGTGAATGAATGATACCATCTGAGATCTCGTCGAGAGAAGCCTCCAACCTTTTCAAAAGGTCACTAAGCCTTTCTCTTTAGATAGGCAGTGGGACCGAAAGAGCTTCTCGACTCGTCGATCTATGTTCTTGCACTAGCGAATGCAAAGATTAGATAACAACTCCTACTTCAATCTGGGCACTGCTGACCTCTCAACTGAAAAGCAAGTTGGCAACAGACCATTATCAACATAGTTCGCTTCCTTCCCATCCTGCCAAGGGCAATTGACCACTCTTCTTGTCTCAAAAGCAGAATGAAGTGAGGAATAGTGAAGCCCAAAGCCACCAAGGAGTCAATCAGTCCCCTCTATGGGATGAAAGATGAACTCCATCCCTTCATCAAAGAGCTCAAAGCCCTCCACTACTCTGGAGTCCATTCTGAGACTTCCCATGGGACTGATGAATCACCAGAAGAGGGTCAATGAACTCATTGGAGTGACTGAGGATTAGTAGACTTTCCTCCGCAGCCAAGGACAGAGAGGATTGGCTTGTGAAAAAGCCATGTCGTGATCTCCTCCTCAGGATTCGTAGACTTTTTCAACCTCTTTGTATATAAATCGCCGCCAGAAGAGAGTCCACATTTCTCATAGGCGCTTCAGATCTCGTGTTTGAATTGGAATGAAATCAAACATAGGGGATTCCGGAAGATCGTGACTAGTGAGTGAGATAGCAAGCATTGGACTCCGTGACTAACGAGTGAGATAGAATTTTCCTCTGCTGCTGAAACCCCGGCTTTAAAATATGTGGTTCCGCACAAAGCTCAACTGGTACCGCCCCAACCGGGGATCATAATATCAAGCAAGCTGAAGAAGGTAGAGTGACGTCTGAAAGAAGATACTCTTCCATACCAAAGGCCATCCCAAGTCTCTACCAACTAATCACTCTAAAAACTACTCACTCTGCCACTACTACTAACTAGAGTAGTGAACAACATGCAAGAGTTGGATAGTCGTTTTCAGTGGATCCAAGGGCAGTGCTATCTATACGCCTCCATGCATGATAATGGGCATCTCCAATTGAGTCCTGGGTTTGGGGTGAGGATGATGAGGGGGATTCGTCGACCTAGCCTTGACCTTTCGGCCTGCTGACCTGAGATCGAGAGCACTTTTGAATGACGTCTTTCGATCATTGAAACATATGGCTACCCTTTGACTGAGATGCTTGGGCTCCAAACTAATTCCAACTTTTGACTTCTGTCTCTCCCTCCTTTCTTACTATGAAGTTGCAAAGTCAGAGATGGATGTTGTTGGACATGCGAGCCCACGGCGAGCCATTATGCAATAAATGTTATTTCAATTCACTCCTTAATCTGAAATAAAGAGTACATAGTTTGCATAATAGGTCCCTTAGTACAATTAGGGTTATGTACCATGGCCATCTTAATGATCATACAGCTGTTGATTCAATTATTGAATCATAGAGGCTGGTGCTTAGATGAATATCTAATGAGTTAGATTGAGGACTCATCAAGCACCGTCAAATGATTATTAAGAGATGATCTCCAGCCTGAGTAGAAGATGGCAATCCTATCTCATTTAGGTTGATATCTGACCGACCTCTTGA
This sequence comes from Ottelia alismoides, assembly GCA_037367405.1. NCBI lineage: Eukaryota > Viridiplantae > Streptophyta > Magnoliopsida > Alismatales > Hydrocharitaceae > Ottelia > Ottelia alismoides. Next base: position 205,283 of record JAZKJV010002936.1, read on the forward strand.
TGCAGGTCCTCTGCATAGGAATAGAGATTCGGAGGTGTCGGATAAGTTAGGTCAAAGAGTTGACTTAACGAGATCGAGATAACCACAGTCCTATATCGTATGCTGTCACGATACAGGCACACATCCTCTGACCGGAGACAGATGTGTTACTATATGTCTGAGTATGTACATTTGGCAGACCAATAGGTTGATGACCTAATCAAGGTCTATACACCGGCGCGCTGGTGTGCATATAAGGGCATATGAGTAATACGATCTCTCAAAGGGATCATACAGGTTCACTACTGAACCGGAAGACATGAGCTCACTCATGAGATATTGGGAAGAATCAAATTCCGTGCGCACGGTCGTCTCGCTTTGGAAGCTTGACTGAATTTGTTGGTTTGATATATACTTTTGGAAAGTATATGATCAAGACCTAGGTATGATATATGCTTTTGGAAAGTATATGATCGATACCGACTCCCAATGATCGAATGAGAAACTTACTGATAAAACCCGGAAGTAGACAGTGTAAAGTTGATCTAATACTTCTGGTTTAATCTGAGTCTTCCAGTATGCAGGATGTACAGGTATTAGGAATACCTGAGGGTGATGTGATCATAAACGATTGTATAACCATGACGCTTCCATTCCTAGGGAGTGATGAAACGGGTTTGGATTTTAGTGACTCCTCTCAGTAGAGAAGTAATCTGATCTTAGTCCAAATGTTGGACATTGATCTAAATGTGATTCAGATTCAATGAGAAGATTAGATTTACGGTCTTGATTTAATCAAGCATCTATGGGAGGCCCGAGATCTGGATTTGAGATGTGATCTCAATATCCATGTCACTATACGTGGAACAATACAATCGCCCTGTCCTTATCTCCAAGTATTCGCGGAGAAAGTGCATTATCCTTGAAAGAGTTCATGGATAATTCTATGGTTGATATATGTATCCGAGCATTGAGAAAGTGGGTAATTAAATGTGATTTAATTATCATGAATAATATGAATTTGATTCATATTATAAAGAGAGTTATCTTAGATAATTAAATGTGATTTGATTATCAAAGATGTAGATAATATGAATGTGATTCATATTATTTGAGTACATGAGAATAAGTTATCCAATATAATTAAATATGATTTAATTGTTATGGATAAGAATAATGTGGATAGAAATATCCAATTATTCATAATATATTATAAATGTGATTTATAATGTATTAGAGAGAGTTAATTATAATTTATATGTGTTGATTAATTATTATGTGTATTGGATACACATTGTGTAATTAATTGATAATGTAAATTATATGTTGTTTTGGGTTGTGAATTTGATTCACAATTTTTCTATGGCAAGATTGTAATATTCTCAAATATAATTGTGAATTATTTTTGAAGAATAAAAAGCCAACAAAAGTTGTTGGAAATAAATAGAGGAGATTTTCAAGGAGATATGCAATCTCATGGATTTCCATGAGATTGCTCCCTCCATGGAAAGAGGGTGGGCGGCACATCATTCCCAAAAGGAATGTGTGGCCGTCCACATGGAAAGTGCATGGAGATGAAATCTCCATGCACATTCTCTCCTTATTTATTGAATTGATTTTGGATTAATTTGTATTTGATTTGTCAAATATATTTTGATCTAAATTTGTTGGTTTTACCAACAACAATCTTAGCCATTGGATTGACATAAATCAATCTCACCCATTGATTTTATATGTCTCATGGATTGAGATCCATGGATCCCAAAACCCTATAAATAGAGAGGCATACCCATGCTCTCTCTTTACACACAATGCTTGAGAAGCATCTCTCTCTCTCTCTCTCTTTCTCTCTAGAGGTCAGCCCTCTCTCTCCCTCTCATGGCCGTCCACCATGGATGCCATGGAGAGGTTCTCCATCGCCGCGGCATCGTCGTTATGCTGCCCGTTCTTCTGCTCGTGGATCTCCGTCTCCTTCGGTGCGCCTCGCTCGTGAAGAAGACGTCGGATCTCGTGTGTCGAGATCAGGAGATCCGCCGTTTGGATCATCAACATGGATTGCGAGAAGCACGCGGTTCATCCCCGCGCTCGCAAGCGTCTCCTCCGTCGGATCGGACTTGAGACAGGAGGTCTCTTCGTTTAGAGACTCGATCGCAACCACGCTTCAAGAGGTAATCCTATTACTTGTTTGTGGTTTAGACGAAACGATTCGAGAAGTGTTCTTGGATCACGTGGTTTCGTCATATAAATTTTTTTTAAATTCCGCTGCATCGAGCAACTAGTCCGACTAGTCGCTCCTCGTCGTATTCGATACGATGCTCACGCTTCCGTGATGCGCTTGAGGATCTAACCATATCCTTCAAGTGGTATCAGAGCCTTAGGTCGATGGTTTTGAATAGTGATTCGTTAACCAAGGACGACTTGGGTTCGCTAAGGTCGCGAAATTTTTATCGCATTTGATTTCGCAGATCTGTTTAGTAAATAAATTCGGCACTGTTTAAATGGTTTAAACACGAAATTTATTCTTGAATTATGTTCCCCATTAAATAAGGAAACCATAGGATCTGAGTTTGCGTAAATCGGATTTCGTATGCTCGAGATATGGTCGTTTTAATGAACATGTATGCACTGTTGCGAGAACTGTGAATCTGAACGTGATTAAAATGTTAATTACTGTTTAGACTTGTCTCGAAATGCGTGAAACATCACTTAGGTTCTATCCTAAATCAAATTAGCAAACTATAGAAATTGACTTTGCTTAATTTGGATTTAATATGATTGAGATATGCCAATTTTAGTAAGTAGGGGTCACTGCTGAAATTGCTTTCCTAATCTAGAACCAAGTGATTGTCAATTAGTGAAATTAATTGTTAATTTCGTGAAATAATCTTGAAAAATATTTGTGAAATATTGAAACATGATTATTTGCCTAATTGACTTGGCCCCAACCAATTAGTTGATTAGATTTTATCTAAACTATAATTGGAATTACAATCATCAAACTTCTTGCTTGAATAGGACTTGGGAATTTGCCTAGCAGATTTCCTTAAAATCAAAATTGTTTTGATTACTATATGGTATAAATTCGGTTGAAGAACCGATGATCATCTCAAGTATAAAATAATCAATTTGGCATTATCCTTTCCCGAGGTGGATATGGTGTCTAGTCGGGGATCGCTGGGTCAGCGGGTTGCAACGTATGTGGTCCGCCCCACTCCTGTCGGTACTGGCCATGACAGCGGGTAGGGCCGGGATAATGTCCGAGGGATTATGATGTATTTTTCTAATTATTAAAATTCGAATTAATACGTACTTTGAGAATAATATCATATATGTATATTCAAGCATAAAATTTAAGTTTGATTGATTAAATTGGATTGATAATTAATTTAATATGATTAAGTTAATTATATCCAATTGAGAATACTATAATATGATTAGAGTTAATAATTCCCTTGGAAGAATTAATTATATGAATGTGATTCATAGTAATTAATTAAATTTGAATAAGAGGTGGAGGATCACATAAGTGACATCCATGGTCTCCCGTCAAGGCGAAGGGTTTCCGTTGCCAGGGATTGTATATAGGAGACGCCTGTACGTAGTGACAGCTCCTATATGCAAGCGCATCTGGATCGGACTCTTTGCTTCTCGAAAGAGTAAGGCCATATGCGTAGTGACCCCAATATCGGATCCTCATATTATTGGGGCGATATTGGATTGCGCATAGCGAGTTCTATTCCTGTTGACGGTTGGTTCAATTAACGACGGGTCAACATCACCTTAGGGGTGGTGGGCCCGGGTGTTAAAGACCGAATTAGGAAATGCAAGTTGGACTTGCAAGGCGGAATGTGTTCCCGCTTCTCTTTATTGGAGTTGCAGTTTCTCATATTATTGGGATGTAACAAAGATAAAGAGGAGATCCCAGATCTTGCTGAGATATAATGGTAAGTATATCTCTTACAATGAAAGTGATTAAGGGAATGAACTTTCATTGTTGACATGGCAAGACAACTTTGATATGAAAACTCCTAAATCAAAGTATAATATGTGTATATATATAAATATATACCCTTATGCAAATTACTTATTTCAGATAATCCTTCATTAAACCCACTCAATGTTATACTCATTAATAACCAGTAGAATATCATGGATTGTACCCTTGATCCAGATATTGTACTTGCGATTGGACACATAATGTATGTGGTTGCAATGTGCAAGTTTCCTCATAATAATGAGAAGTGATAATTAAATAAGACAATAGGACTAAAACCCTAGGGTTTGTATGTCTCTATAAGTCTTGATCTTATCGAATGTACTTTTGAAGTGACATGTCGATGATGATCGTAATTATCAAATAATCCTTGTAAAAATCAATAAAGATATTCTAGCATACATATGTGCTCTTGACATTTAATCATGAATGACATGGTTCTCTACATCATGTAGAATGGTAGCTCTATTAGAGATAATGTATTCAAATTGTTTGAATACCTACCTGAACCGATACTTCAAAGAGTTTAGATGGATGTAGATGATGAGTGTCATCATTCTACTGTCTATACTCTAGTCATTCATGAAGCTTCATAATATTCATATTATATGAACTTAAATGAAGCTTGTATGAATGTTGAAATACTCTTATATTGAAATTTTTGATTTTAACATAAGAGATCCTTGGTCTTGAGCAAAGGTTGCTTGTAGACAAAGGGAGCGCAGTGGAAGCATGGGTTGGACCCAAGTAAGAGGTATACTCAAAGAGTTGACTGTACTTCTGTGACTTCCATATGACATCCAAAGAGTTGGATGAATGCCAATACTGCAATAAGTTGATGTGTTGATAGTATGACTATCAAGTCTGTCTAGAATCCTCAGAAAAGGACTCGGATGGAGCATCAGTATAATCTACATATAATCATTGATATTGACTTACTTATTTGATAAGATAAAGTCTAATAATTGTATCTCAAATTTTCTAATGACACTTGCAATTGGTTGCATATGTATTAGAAATTTGATCTTAAGGTTTATTGGTCATCCATGTTGAAAGTGATGCAAGTGTTGCAACAATTTCCATGAGATCAACAGACTTCATATTTTCAGTGGGAGCCCTTAGTCTTAGAGAATGTCTCTATGACCTAGATATTAGAATACACTCATTGTTTATTTCTAATTGTTGGATATAAACATGAATTCTGTAATAAATCTATCATAAAGAATTATGATGGAAATATTTCAGATAGTAATCTAAAATCTAGTGGACTCTATTAAATTAGAAAATTATTGAATGGTTCATTAAGATTTCTAATACTGAAAATTGAACCTTTAAAAGATCAATAGGAGGATAAAGATCATTTGACAATGATCTGGCATCAAATTTTGGACATATGTCTGTTGATGAAATCAATGGACTGGTAAGACATGAAACTTTAGATTGTCTAAAGATTCAAATCTCACATACTTGTGAATATTGTATTCAAAGTAAAAATGTCCAATACACCCTTCCTTGGGAAAGGAGTAAGGTGTCAAGGTATTAAGGATCTCATACATATTGATGTATGCAGATCAACTATATCATAGTAAACATTATGGAAATGTGATATCTGTTAATGATTATGTATGATATAAGATTTCTTATCTTCACCTAAGAAACCTTTGAAATGTTCAAAGATTTCGTAATTTTGGTTTAGAACCGAAGTTTGAAGGAAGATGAAATGAATTTGATCTAAAAAAGGTAGCTCGTACCTATTGGATGAATTCAAGAAATACCTTATGGAGATATGAATATCATTACTATCTCAATCCTCCTAATGAACCTTAACTCAAAGGAGTTGTAGGGAGATACAATTGATCATGTGTGACATGATTTAATCAATGGTTAATCCTAGCATAATTATCTCTTAAGTTTCCAAGATATATATGTAGTAGAGACTGCATTATATCCTTAATAAGGTTCCATGTGATTAAGATGGAATCTGGCACTAGAGAGTGCTACTTCATTAGGAAAATAAAGGATGGTATTGGATACCTACTTTATGACCTTGAGATTCTTAAAAGATCTAATCTTTGAGAATATGATTCTTATAGGATGACTCTCTTGAGAATCAAGATGAAAATGAAGTAAAGGAACTCATTTAATCTTGAAAAGATAATGAAGCTCCTGAAATCGGAAACTAAAATAGATAATTAAAGATGAAACATTATTACCTCTTCATATAAGTTTGAGGATGAATTCCATGTGTCAGTTAAATCTGAAAATGATCGGACTTCATGTGATGAAGCTCCTAAGGATCATGACATGGAAAGATGGATGTTAGCAATAAAGGTCTAACATAGACTTCATATACAAGTGTTGTATATGGACCCTCGAGAATCCACCTATATGGGTCAGACCCATTAAGGTGTAAATGGATCTTCAAGAGAAAGAGGGAACCCGATGAGAAGGTAGAGACCTTCAAAGCACGGTTCGTAGCCATGAGCTACACATCGAAGAGAAGGCATCGCTTGCGATAAGACTTGCTCTACAGTGACCTTGCTTTAACCCATCAGAATATTGCTAACTATAGCTGCACAACTTGACTATGGCATCTTCATGATGTGAGTCAAGATTGCATTCCTCTATGAATACCTCTCTGAGGACATTCATATGAAGTAGCCCCAGGGCTTCATGGTTGAGGAAAGCAAGGTGTGCTAGCTGAAGAACTCCATCTTAGGACTCAAATAAGTTTCTTGTAGTTGGAACATAAGATTTAATGAAATTATAAATGTTATGATTTCAGATAAAATCTTGATGAACCATGTGAAGCTTAGTGGGAGTGCCATTGTGTTCATCGTGCTAAATGTAGATATTATTCTAATCATTTGGAATGATATAAGAATAAATAATAAGTGTTTTAAAATTTGGTTGTTTCATACCTAGAGATACGATCTCAAAGGACACCTCTTAGATCTTAATTCTGAAGTTGTTCAGAATCAATGAAAAGAGGGTATTGGAACCATCACATTAGTAGTACACCTTGGGCTTATTCCATTTCCTGGAAAATTCCAAGAAAGGCTTCTTTCCCTTAAGATATGGTACTGACCTATCTAAAGGGATAGCACCTCAAAGAGTTGAGGAAGTAAATGCTAGAACTGCTTGCACTTGTGCATCAGTTATGAGAAGCTCAGTGTATGCTAGATGTGTACAAGAGCCAGATGTCTGCCATGCAGTGGGAGTAGTAAACTGTTACTAATCCTACTATGGAGATAAAACACTTGATTGCAGTAATAACAATATCTTCAAAGATGATGAAACTTAGAGATAGTGATCTCAAAGTCTTATCTTCAAAGTTTAAGACCTTGTAGATAGTGATCTATAAGGGTCTTGACTGTAGATACCTTAGGAGATAGAGATCTCCAGGAATGAAGGTATTCTAATAAGGATTATGGGAATACTGGTTATGATAATTTATAAGATATAGTGTTAAGAACACTATAATTAACAAAATTGAGTATCGATTGCATGAGATGCAACATTCGCATTGGATGCGAGCACTGTTACTAGGAGATATGCAAGTGCCGTAAAAGGACTTGGCGTAGTCTCTTGGGAACGGAGTGACTGATCAGCTTACCTAGCTATTTTCTAAATAGCCTATGATTGTCACATGAGTGTGGGTTTAAATGATTAGCCCATTAATGGCTCTTTGGGCTAGTGGGAGATTGTTGGACATGCGAGCCCACGGCGAGCCATTATGCAATAAATGTTATTGCAATTCACTCCTTAATCTGAAATAAAGAGTACATAGTTTGCATAATAGGTCCCTTAGTACAATTAGGGTTATGTACCATGGCCATCTTAATGATCATACAGCTGTTGATTCAATTATTGAATCATAGAGGCTGGTGCTTAGATGAATATCTAATGAGTTAGATTGAGGACTCATCAAGCACCGTCAAATGATTATTAAGAGATGATCTCCAGCCTGAGTAGAAGATGGCAATCCTATCTCATTTAGGTTGATATCTGACCGACCTCTTGATGCAGGTCCTCTGCATAGGAATAGAGATTCGGAGGTGTCGGATAAGTTAGGTCAAAGAGTTGACTTAACGAGATCGAGATAACCACAGTCCTATATCGTATGCTGTCACGATACAGGCACACATCCTCTGACCGGAGACAGATGTGTTACTATATGTCTAAGTATGTACATTTGGCAGACCAATAGGTTGATGACCTAATCAAGGTCTATACACCGGCGCGCTGGTGTGCATATAAGGGCATATGAGTAATACGATCTCTCAAAGGGATCATACAGGTTCACTACTGAACCGGAAGACATGAGCTCACTCATGAGATATTGGGAAGAATCAAATTCCGTGCGCACGGTCGTCTCGCTTTGGAAGCTTGACTGAATTTGTTGGTTTGATATATACTTTTGGAAAGTATATGATCAAGACCTAGGTATGATATATGCTTTTGGAAAGTATATGATCGATACCGACTCCCAATGATCGAATGAGAAACTTACTGATAAAACCCTGAAGTAGACAGTGTAAAGTTGATCTAATACTTCTGGTTTAATCTGAGTCTTCCAGTATGCAGGATGTACAGGTATTAGGAATACCTGAGGGTGATGTGATCATAAACGATTGTATAACCATGACGCTTCCATTCCTAGGGAGTGATGAAACGGGTTTGGATTTTAGTGACTCCTCTCAGTAGAGAAGTAATCTGATCTTAGTCCAAATGTTGGACATTGATCTAAATGTGATTCAGATTCAATGAGAAGATTAGATTTACGGTCTTGATTTAATCAAGCATCTATGGGAGGCCCGAGATCTGGATTTGAGATGTGATCTCAATATCCATGTCACTATACGTGGAACAATACAATCGCCCTGTCCTTATCTCCAAGTATTCGCGGAGAAAGCGCATTATCCTTGAAAGAGTTCATGGATAATTCTATTGTTGATATATGTATCCGAGCATTGAGAAAATGGATAATTAAATGTGATTTAATTATCATGAATAATATGAATTTGATTCATATTATAAAGAGAGTTATCTTAGATAATTAAATGTGATTTGATTATCAAAGATGTAGATAATATGAATGTGATTCATATTATTTGAGTACATGAGAATAAGTTATCCAATATAATTAAATATGATTTAATTGTTATGGATAAGAATAATGTAGATAGAAATATCCAATTATTCATAATATATTATAAATGTGATTTATAATGTATTAGAGAGAGTTAATTATAATTTATATGTGTTGATTAATTATTATGTGTATTGGATACACATTGTGTAATTAATTGATAATGTAAATTATATGTTGTTTTGGGTTGTGAATTTGATTCACAATTTTTCTATGGCAAGATTGCAATATTCTCAAATATAATTGTGAATTATTTTTGAAGAATAAAAAGCCAACAAAAGTTGTTGGAAATAAATAGAGGAGATTTTCAAGGAGATATGCAATCTCATGGATTTCCATGAGATTGCTCCCTCCATGGAAAGAGGGTGGGCGACACATCATTCCCAAAAGGAATGTGTGGCCGTCCACATGGAAAGTGCATGGAGATGAAATCTCCATGCACATTCTCTCCTTATTTATTGAATTGATTTTGGATTAATTTGTATTTGATTTTGTCAAATATATTTTGATCTAAATTTGTTGGTTTTACCAACAACAATCTTAGCCATTGGATTGACATAAATCAATCTCACCCATTGATTTTATATGTCCCATGGATTGAGATCCATGGATCCCAAAACCCTATAAATAGAGAGGCATACCCATGCTCTCTCTTTACACACAATGCTTGAGAAGCATCTCTCTCTCTCTCTTTCTCTCTAGAGGTCAGCCCTCTCTCTCCCTCTCATGGCCGTCCACCATGGATGCCATGGAGAGGTTCTCCATCGCCGCGGCATCGTCGTTATGCTGCCCGTTCTTCTGCTCGTGGATCTCCGTCTCCTTCGGTGCGCCTCACTCGTGAAGAAGACGTCGGATCTCGTGTGTCGAGATAAGGAGATCCGCCGTTTGGATCATCAACATGGATTACGAGAAGCACGCGGTTCATCCCCGCGCTCGCAAGCGTCTCCTCCGTCGGATCGGACTTGAGACAGGAGGTCTCTTCGTTTAGAGACTCGATCGCAACCATGCTTCAAGAGGTAATCCTATTATTTGTTTGTGGTTTAGACGAAACGATTCGAGAAGTGTTCTTGGATCACGTGGTTTCGTCATATAAATTTTTTTTAAATTCCGCTGCATCGAGCAACTAGTCCGACTAGTCGCTCCTCGTCGTATTCGATACGATGCTCACGCTTCCGTGATGCGCTTGAGGATCTAACCATATCCTTCAGATGTAGGACACTCGACCTACTTTTTGACCACTGACGCGTTATGCAAGCAAGTAGGGAGGACAAAGAATAAGAAGACTGATGGATATATGAGATGAGCAAGCCCACGCCCGTCAACGCCCTCTTGCGAGCCCGAGTCTCTTCTTCCTCTCCTTTCCCGCATCGGAAAGTCGGGTCCATTTTTCACGTCTTTCTTTGCCAAATATCTACTATACTAGAACTAGATGTTTCAGTTATTGTGAACCTACCTCGGATCGCATTTGAGGTTTTGGAGGTCGGCAGAGGTTGAAATCACGGTTCACTTATGGGGCAGCATGTGAAGGAGATCGTCAGTGAGTAGGCAATGGCCTTTGAGACGAAACTAGGTGGAGAGGTCATATCGGTAGGCAATAGCGCTGGTTTTCCAACCCCTCTCTCAGCAGAAGGCAAGACTAGCCAGTTAAAGAAATGATATATTAAAGAACGTCTCACCCTTTCTTTCTCACAATCGACATGGAAAGGGAGAGGTTCATCATCTTCCTCCACCTTTGCCCCCTCCAAGGATAGAGACAGATCTTCACCTTGGTTCGGATCGGAGACATGAGAGTTTTGATCAAGCAAGCGAGTCATAGACAGCAAGATCAAGGCCAGAGGTGGCATTTCGAAGACTAAGGTGGTGAATACGTATAATAAACCCAGTCCCAAATATATAATAAAAGAGGTCTAAAAAAGGAATGAGCAGCTGCCACAGCTACGAGGTCTTCCTAATCAGCGGATCAATCAGCCCTTGAGATATATAGTTGGAGAGTCAGGTAGGAAATCCCACAAAAAATGAGCATGGTCAAAGATTTATCACGTAGATCGTGATATCATATCAGATCATAGACCCTCTTCGTAGGTAGTCAGAGCAGCTTGAGGGCCCGAAGGTGAAATCTCATCTGCATGTGCAGAAGTGGATATTATATCCGGTTGATAAGGTCTGAATCAAACGCGGGTCTTCCTTGAGTTTCATAGGAGAAGAGGGCTGACATTGCTCAAACTAGCCAACCAAAGATGGAGGCAAGTGCTTTTTGACTCGTCGTAGAGTTGGAGAGGAAGGACGCTTTCTAGTGACGTTGGTCTCACTCTCAAAAAGAAATGGAAGAGAATATAACCTCAATCCAATGGCAAGTCAGAAAGGAAGTTGAGACTCCTAGCAGGTGAGAAAGAAAGGGCCCAAGAGAGACCAAAGAACTCTCGCTCTCATTACTGACTATCTGAGCAAAGGTCTGTCGCTCCCATCGCTATCTGAGCAAAGAATTGTCGCCCCAGTGAGACTCCTCGCTTGATCTTAGGCTATCGGTTCTATAATCTCAGTCGTGAGCTATTTATATAACTAATAAAAAATGGAAAAGAAGGGTCTTCCCCTGTAGATGATTTCCACTAGATATGAATATTAGCCTCACTCCAAAGAAAGAGCATGTCTATAAACGGGCCGCTTCGGGGGACAAGGACAAGTCTCTTCCTACTATATATCTAGTTGGTTTTCTTTCCGATTTCTTTATATCACGTGTCATAGAATAGAATAGATAGAGACTCTTTATTGATATTAGTGAGCTCGAGCGAGCTTATTATGTAGAAAAGGCGAGTGAAGCAGAGGCGAAATCAGACCTACGAAGCATACCCCTTTCATGACGCACCTTGACCCTGAAGACTCTTTCACCCGCACTAGTTATTAATTCGCTGTTGGTTTTCACCTACCGCGTACCTTTCATCTAAAGAGTGGAACTATCAAAAATCACTCTACTCTTAACCAAATACCTGGAAAAGCCTACATCTTCTAGAGGTAGTACGACCTGAAGTCTAAGGTGGGGAGAGGTCAGTGGCGTAGAGGCGAGCTGAGAGAAGAGTGGAGAGGGGTAGTATGAGATAGTTGACAATGCTTTGAGTCAACTAGATAGCCTGGCCTGCCCAGATTCCTGCACTAAGTTCACTATCTGAAAAGCTGGAGAATACCCCTGCTTCAAGTCAAGAAGTAAGTAGTTAGTAGGAGAAAGTGGCATAAGGTGAGACCGAGGGAGAGGACGCATCCTCAGTATTATTCATTCAAGGGGAGGTCGACTACCTCGATTCATGGGGAAGCGGGAGAACTGCTTGCGTTAGAGGGGAACGATGCTTATATCTTTGGGAGTGGAGGCTCCTACTCTCTTTCTCAGCTAGCCCTCGCAGCTCCACCTGGAATTCGCTACGAGACCATACCGATGACTTTTATACATATCTCCTCAGCGTAGATAGGAAGCCTGATTTTCGAGGGCTTGAAAGACCAGATATATATGAAGAAAAGCCCACTGCTTCACCTACTATCGCGTTATTATAGTTATCGCATTGCGATCTCGCCTCTTCTTCTACCCGCTTTCGCTCTTCCCATGGTCTAAGTCTATGTTCGCTTTCTCATCTTGTGATATCCTATGTCAGCAACGCTACCTATATAGTATGCTTCTCTGACCTTTTTATAGAGCAAGCTCGGCTCCTAGTATATAAGGGCCGCGAGGTTCGTTCCTGAGAATTAAACCTAAGAAGTTGAAGAATGGTTAAGAGTAGAGTGCACGAAAAAGGTGCAAGGCGATTCTATAATCTCAGTCACGACTCGACATCGAAGGGAATCGACAGCGAACCCTCACTACCTTCCATTGAAAATAGCTAGAGGATACTCCAAGAGTCAGTATTGCAGAGAGCTTACCATTGATGATCGGTAGTTCAATCTTCTTTCAAAGACAAGACCTCAGACTTTGACTTTCTATCAAATATTACAGATATTGGATATGACAGTTGGGAAGAAAGAAAACCCCCAGGGCTGATTGTTGCAGATATAGTATAGTATTTCACGGAATGACATTGATTTATTATATCAACATCTGCTTATGTCCCTTTTCACACATGGGACCTTACTTAAAGATATACATGCACCCACTAATCATCTATTCTATTCTATGTTTGCTCCCCTCTGCATTCGAATTTTTGGTTCATTTTCCCAGCTGTCTTTTCTGACTGGGCGATTCTCCTGTCCACGTCGAAAGTTTCGCATCTCAAGGACTAAGAAGTCGGCACACAGCTCGTGACCGCCAATCTGAACCACACAGCCCTCGTACAGATACTGTGCAAGGAGTCACTGCCCTCAAGGGCCATCTATCAAATATGGTCTCTCTAGTCTCTTTGGCTCTCGACCCAACTGTGATGCGAAAAAGAAACTTAATCAAATATCTTCCCAGAAAAGTGCCAAGCCTAAGGTGATGTAGCCCCCGTGTCAAACTAAGTATGAGCGGCAAATCCCTCTACTGATCATGCATCTCTATTTCCATTTGTGTACATAAAGATTTACATAGAAGTTGATGCCTGAGCATCCTTCAGAGACAGAGACCACGACGAGTATAATGTCATTCAGATAATAGTAGTCCCGTCCATCTTCTCCTCCGCCTTTAGAGGTAGTAGGTCTTATAAAGAGGCGTTCTGCTACTACGGAGCCGTGCGAGATGAGCATCAAGAAATTCGAGTAGTGGTAGGCCCATAAGGGAAGGAGCTACCGTGGAGAGCAAGCAAACCTTAAACACGGAACTGGAGCCTGAAGAACTACTAATGGAGCAGCAGACATAGAGAAGTCAGTGAGTAAGGTTACCCACAATGTCAGTTGGTTGTCAATGAGGTCATGAAGTTTCAGGCCTAGTAGCACCCCTCCCTTGCATTTCTAATGTTCCTTGCAAGATTATAAAAAAGCCTCCATGACATCTTATTCGCGGACAGTTTTATAGGAAGAGCAACCAGCTATTATGAGGTCTCAATCAACCTAATCGTCCAGCATTAGATATTTGAAAGTGGATTTAAACGGAGTAGTGCTCTTTCTTCTTTATCCGACCTTCCCCTCCCAGTCTTTGAGGGACAGTTGAAGGAGCAACTCGCGGGTAATAGACTATGGCAATGTTGTCAGACCCTGAGGATGCCTACTTCCTCATGTCCTTGCCTTGCGAGGCCTACCTCCCCATACCACTCTGGACTGGGGCTCGCACCTCAAAGAGACCTTGCCCAAAGGGCCCTACTTGAGAATTCTAAGTCCTATCCTAATAGTCTGGCAGAAGCAGAAAAGAAGTCAATTAGAGCTTTTTTAAGTAACCAAAGAGGAATTGATTAAGTAACCAAGTAGTCATTTCAGCCTTAAAGCTCTTTTTCCTCATTCCGAGAGCCTCTTCAGTGTGGCACAATATGCCAGGATCAAGAGAGGTTAGAGCCGTCAGCGAGTCCTCGAGATAATTTACTGGGGACTAGCTCAGCCTCAAAGAGATCTTTTTTCCCAGTCTACTATAGACGTCGAGTCTGAATAAGCCGTGGTCGATTTCTTTTCATTCTCTCATTTACCTCGCCCTTTCGGAAATAGAAACCGGGTAGTCTGCTATTCCTTTCATAGTCCCATATTTGACTAGCTTGATTGGTGTCATATCACGATATATAAGAGTTGATTTCCTTATATATGAGAGCTGGCAAGAATCCACTCTTTCATTCCCTCCATTCCTAGCTTTCTTTGTCTTTTCGCTGGAAGAGATCTATCTTCGCTTCATCATCAGACCTATCTCAGGGCCTCGACTCAAGTAGTAGAAAGTTCCTGGTAATAGAGAAAGAACCATACATTCAATGCTTGATCGATCTGAGGAGTGTATATAACAAGAGACTTTCCTATATAATATATAGTGACGTATCTTTCTTATATATTTCCACTTATATAACCAGAAAGTAAGAAAATCTCAATGCTTAGTTATTAATTGGTTCCGTCCTAATTCTTCCCGAGAAAGAATGAAGAAATTAGTCTCATCCGGCCAGTTGGAAGGAGACCCACCTTAGGGGGCTCGACGTGCAAGATAGGAAAAAGATGAGGGTCATGTAAAGAAAAGGGAAGTGGGGCCTGAGGAGATATGAAAGTCCTCGCAGGGGGGGCTTGCATTTTGAGTCAGTCATTGAAGTGAGAACCCAATCTATACTATATTTCTGAAGACGAGAATCTTTCTGTTAGTAGTACGGAAAATTCAGTCATGAATTGAGAAAGTGTAGGGTTGGCATCTACCTCCACCACAAATGAATGTCCAGGAGCGGACAGGACCGGACGGATGCATCAGTCAATATATGTGACCTCAGACTCATCCTACTACTACTACTGTTATACTCTAATAGTCCTCAATGTTGTCGGCAATCCAGGGAGGGTGCGCAGGACTACTATGATCTTTGGGAGTGTGAGTCCACCAGAAATCTAATCTCATCCATCTACAAGGGACCCACTTTGACAACCTCATCTTAAGAGTCACTGAGGGTTTTTCCAAAAAGAAAGAATGTGCATGATCGCTGCTTGCATATTATGCAAGCCTTCTTCATCCCCTCCCTGAGCTTCACTCTATAGATGGAGCTAGCCCCCGTAATCTGAGCAGAGAGTTGAGCCTCATAGCTTTGATCTGGGCCTACAACTTGTTATAGTTAAGGATTGCCTCAGCAAGGCTACATAAGAAAACTTCCCTTCTATTTACTGTTGTTTAATATATTAGCAGAATGCACGTCTTTGAAAGAAATGAAAAGAGGCCCGAGACCTCAAGTGAAAGGTGTTTACGCGTCTACTTTCTTTGTGCCAGGAAAGAGAGGCTTTTGATAATTATCCAAAGTTGATGAGAATATGCTTCGACACAGGCAAGGGTCTAGATAGAGATTTTACCCTCCCCTCTTGCTACCCATATGCCTGCCGTGGAGCGGGAGTACCACACATGAGCGGAGCGAAAACTCGGGTCCCCTCTCCTTTGGAAGCGAGAGACATCGGATTGTGTATTGAATATACATCCATGTCTTTTTTGTTCCACGCAGACTGATCACATGTCCCTTTCGTTATTACAACCTTCTTCCTTATGTCAAAGACCAGAATCCCCGCGCAAATGATCATTGGATCTCGGTTCTTCTTAAC
Organism: Ottelia alismoides; assembly: GCA_037367405.1. Classification (NCBI taxonomy): domain Eukaryota; kingdom Viridiplantae; phylum Streptophyta; class Magnoliopsida; order Alismatales; family Hydrocharitaceae; genus Ottelia; species Ottelia alismoides. The sequence goes on from JAZKJV010002936.1 coordinate 221,557, forward strand.
TGCGATGGCTATTCATTCAAGTCTTTGGGTAGCACCACCAGATCTTCAACAAGGTGGAAATTCTCGTATTCTGTATGTACATGTTCCTGCGGCTCGGATGAGTATAGTAGTTTATATCACAACAGCTATAAACTCTTTCTTGTTCCTATTAACAAAACATCCCTTTTTATTCGCTCTTTTGGAACCGGTAAAGAAATTGGTGCTTTTTCTACATTGTTAACCTTAGTGACTGGGGGCTTTCGGGGGAGACCCATGTGGGGTACCTTTCGGGTGTGGGATGCTCGTGGGACCTCTGTATTCATCTTGTTCCTTATTTACCTAGGTGCACTGTGTTTTCAAAAGCTTCGTGTCGAATCGGCTCCTATTTCAATCTATGTTGGACCAATCAATGTACCAATAATCAAGTTTCCATTCAACTGGTGGAATACGTTGCATCAACCTTGGAGCATTAGCCGATCTGGTACATTAATACATCTTTCTTTGCCCATTCCAATCTTGTCCAACTTTGCTAACTCCCCCTTCTCAACCCCCTCCTCTTTGTTTTGGAAACACGTCTTCTTATTCCATCTTTTTCCGAATCCCCATGGACTGAGAGGGTTGGTGTGGACTCCGACCCCCCCCCCCCCAGAGGGTAATATATAGTATGGATGAAAGCTTTTATTTCTAGTAGATTATAGAAGAAGTCGGGCATTAAAGTCACCTAGTTTACTCCCCCCATTTCTTTCTCGCCCTCTAAATGACAATTGAAGGAAGACACCCCCAAAGCCCCTTTGCCCCTTCCCACCCCTCGCCACTAGACTTTCATATAATAAGCTCGAAATCTCGCCACATGATATATTTATTAATCTTAAAGATCAGATGAAAGATGGTTTCTATCTATCCTGGTGAGCGGCATGGGTCTTGTTCATCCTCTTTTTCTGGGCGAAGTCAGGAGAGTGAGAGTAGAGAGGCAGAGAGAGTGGGATCAACTGGTCTGGTAAGGATAGGGCATCGATAGCAAGGTCTCGATCAAGAAAAGAAGGATCGATAGTGGGTAGGAAGGAGATGTCCCCAACCCTACATGGGTCCTCTTTGGAACGAGCCTGGCCAAAGGGGGCTCATCCAGATCAGTGGGTGTGGGCACCGGACAAGGAGGGTCTCCACACTCTACGAAGCGCATGGGAGTGGATTCGCCCAAAGCCCTACCTGTCCATTGGGGGAATGTGGTGTACTAGAAACCTATCTGGAGAACCTTCTTTCCTCCAATAAAGAACCTACTTTAGACGAAAGGATTTTTGATTTGAGAAGTGCGTCGAGGCCCAATCATAACACGAGTTTACAAGTTCCCGACCAAAGCTAGTTGGTTAGTTGGAGCGTGAGGCTAAGGGTAGTGGGACTCAGTTCCGGCAGCATTCTAGCACGAATACATGAGTTCCAATGCGGGACATCCACACCACTAACTTCTGCTTTAGCAGGCATGGTATTAGCCTATTAGGATACCGGGGGTACTAAGGGTGGGGGGTCGTAGGGGGGGATGTCAGTAGACATATTAGAAAGCTACAACCAGAGGTAATTGGGAAAGGCCAAGGTCGAATAGACGTGGCTCATGGCAATTGGGAAATGAATAAAGACTATCAGCACTCGATGGTTGGGTTTGCTAATAGTTTGGGTTCGTGATTGCCTATAGTTTGAATTAGTGGGGATGGTTCTAACTAGTTCTGCTTAATGCATCACAGTTTCATTACTTAATGAGGAGAAGATTGTGTTATCAGTAGTATATGGCTCCAACTAAGAGTCAGAGAGGAGGGCCCCTTGAAGGATATGGGAAAAATCCTCAAGCGCATCACGGAAGCGTGAGAGTCGTATTGGATATGACGGATAACGACTAGTCGTACTAGTTGTTCGGTGCAGCGGAATTTAAAAAAATTTCATGCGATAAAACCACAAGATCCAAGAATGATTCTCGGATCGTTTCATCTATAACCACAACAAGTATAATGCAATACCTCTTCAAGCGTGGTTGATTGAGTCTCTACGAAAAGAGACCTCCTGTCTCAAGTCCGATCATCGGGGAAGCGGCTTGCGAGCGCGGGGATGAGTCGCATTGTCCTCGCAATCCAACAAAATGATCCAAGCACGGTGAACTCCTGATCTCGTCGTACGAGATCGAACGTCTCCTTCGTGAGCATAGAACTCCAAGAAGATGGAGAACCGCAGAGCGTCGAAGCGGCGGTGTGGTGGCGTAGGCGACGACGAGATTCTCCCTTAGGGTTATGGTGGTCGGCCACCAAGAGAGAGAGGGAGAGGGTTGGCATGTGAGGAGAAAGAGAGAGAGAGAGAGATGTGCTGCCAATAGCAAGTACTAGAGAGCATAGCATGCCTCTCTATTTATAGGGTTTTAGGATCCATGGATCTCAATCCATGGGACATATAAAATCAATGAATGAGATTGATTTATGTCAATTAAATGGACAAGATTGTTGTTGGTAAAAGCCAACAACTTATGATTTAATTTAGATTAAATATATTTGATAAATCAAATATATATCAATCCTTAAATTAAATCAATCAAATAAGGAGAAGATTACAAAGGAGATCAAGCCTCCCCATGGAATAGGGTGGACGCCCACCAATTCCATATAGGAATTGGGTGCCGCTCACCACCTTCCAAGTGGGATGCAAACTCATGGATTTCAATGAGATTGCATATCTCCTTGATTATCTCCATTATTTATTCAACAACCTTTGTTGGGATTTATTCACCAAAAATAATTCATAAATAATTTTGGGAATATTGCAATCTTGACATTGAAAAGTTGTGAATCACATTCACAATCCAAAACAAAATATAATTTACATTTTCAATTAATTAGACAATGTGTATCCAATACACATTAATAATTAATCCATAAATATAAATTATAATTAGCTCTCTCTAATACATTATAAATCACATTTATAATATATTATGAATAATTGGATATTTATATCCACATTATTCTTATCCATAATAATTAAATCACATTAAATTATATTGGATAATTCCTCATACATCATGATAATTAAATCACATTTAATTATCAATTTCTCAATGCTTAGATCTTATGGAATTATTCTTGAACCATTCAAGAACAATGCTATTTCTCCTCAGATACTTGGAGATAAGGACATGGCGATTGTATTGTTCCACGTATAGTGACTTGGATATTTAGATCACATCTCAAATCCAGATCCCATGAACCTCTCATAGATGCTTGATTAAATCAAGACCGTCATTGCATCTGAATCTCATTCAGATCAATGTCCAGTACATGGACTAAGATTAGGTCACTTCTCCAGTGAGAGGAGTCACTAAAATCCAGACCTGTGTCATCACTCCCTCGGAATGGAAGCGTCATGGTTACACAATCGTTTATGATCAAATCACTCTCAGGTATTCCCAACACCTGTACATCCTGCATACTGGAAGACTCATGATCATCCTGAAGATATAGATCACTTTTACACTGTCATCTTCATGGTTTGAACACTAAGTTTCTCAATCTTGGTCCTTGGGATATGTTACAGATCATATGCTTTCACAAAGCATATAACTTACCTTCAAATTCATGTCATGCTTCTAAAGCATGATGACCATGCATGGAATTTGATCATTCCCAATACCTTATGAGTGAGCTCATGTCTCCCGGTTCACAAGCGAACCTGTATGATCCCTTTGAGAGATCGTTTTACTCATATGCCCTTACATGCACACCAGCTCGCCAGTGTATAGACCTTGGTTAGGTCATCAACCTACTGGTCTGCCAAATGTACATACTCAGACATATAGTAACACATCTGTCTCTGGTCAGAGGATGTGTGCCTATGATGTGACAGTAATCATCATAGGTCTTTTGGTTATCTCGATCTCGTTAAGTCAACCCATTGACTCAACTAATCTTATACCCTCCGAATCATTATTCCCGTGTAGAGGACATGCATCAAGAGGCCGATCAGATATCAACCTAATGAGATAGGATTTACATCTCCTACTCTGGCTGGAGATCATCACTTGTCAATCATTTGATGATGCTTGATGAGTCCTCTATCTAACTCCTTCGATATTCATCCAAGCATCAACCTCTATGATTCAATCATTGAATTAACAGCTGTATGATTACCAAGTTGGCCATGGTACATAACCCTCATTGTACAGAGGGACCTTATAGTGCATTCATTCATTTAATATCAGAAAGGGAGTGAAACATAATCAATAACTTTTATTGATAAATCATTTATTACAATAACATTTATTGCAGGAATGGTTCTCCTCGGGCTCACATTGCTAACAATCTCCCACTAGCCCTCAGAACCATTCAAGAACAATCCTTAAACCCATACTCATTACATGTTGGTCGAAAACCTTCTGTGTCAAAGGTTTGGTAAGAGGATCAACGACGTTGTCGGTAGAGGCCACCTTGGTGATGATGATGTCACCACGCTTTTGAATCTCCCGAATGATGTGGTATTTCCTTTCTACGTGCTTGCTTTTCTGATGCCATCTGGGTTCCTTCGCCTGGGCAATGGCTCCTGTGTTATCATAGAGTAGCGGGATGGGAGTATCAGAGGAAACTACGCCAAGCTCCAGCACGAAATTGCGCAACCACACTGCCTCCTTTGCAGCATCCGATGTGGCAATGTATTCTTCTTTTGTTGTTGAATCTGCTATAGTGTCCTGCTTCTTGCTTCTTCAGCTCGCAACACCACCAATCAACAGGAACACAAACCCTGATGTTGACATTCGATCATCAATATCCGATTGGAAGTCAGAATATGTATATCCCAAGACTTGGAGATCACCATCTCCATAGACCAAGATATAATCTTGCATCCGTCTTAGATATTTAAATATGTTCTTTACTGCATTCTAGTGTTGTTCTCCATAACAGGATTGGTAACGACTTACCACTCCCACTGCATGGCAGATATCTGGCCTAGTGCACATCATGGCATACATTAAGCTTCCTACAGCCGATGCATAAGGGCATCCAGCCATGGCTTTCTTTTCCTCAACAGTTTGAGGAGCCATTCCTTTAGACAGGTGGATACCATGTCTCAAGGGTAGGAATACTTTCTTGGAACTATCCATACGGAATTGTTCAAGAATCTTCTTAATGTATCCATGTTGTTACAATCCCAACATCCTCTTCTCTCGGTTTCTGAACAACTTCAGACCCAAGATGTAAGAGGCTTCTCCAAGATCTTCCATCTCAAAGGTATGGGACAACCAAACCTTCACACTGGTCATCATCCCCGTATCATTCCCAATGATAAGGATATCATATACATAAAACACGATGAACACAATGGCGCTCCCACTAAGCTTCTTGTACACACAAGGTTCATCAGGATTCTGCACAAAATCATAACTCTTTATGGTTTCGTCAAATCTAATGTTCCAGCTATGAGAAGCTTGCTTGAGCCATAGATGGATTTCTTCAGCTTGCATACTTTGCCATCCGCAGTCATGAAGCCCTGGGGCTGCTCCATGTAGATATCCTCCTCGAGGTATCTATTGAGGAAATCCGTCTTGACGTCCATCTGCCAGATGTCGTAGTCAAGATATGCAGCTATAGCTAGCAATGTCCTGATGGATTTAAGCATAGCCACAGGAAAGAATGTCTCATCATAGTCGATGCCTTCTCTCTGTGTGTAACCCTTGGCTACAAGTCGTGCCTTGAAAGTCTCTACTTTCCCATCAGGTCCCCTCTTTCTCTTGAAGATCCATTTGCACCCAATGGGTTTTACCCCTTTAGGTCGATCCTCTAGGGTCCATACACCATTCTTATGCATGGAGTCAATTTCTGACTTTATTGCTAGCATCCATCTATCCATGTCATGATCCGCGAGTGCTTCATCAAATGAAGTAGGATCATTGTCAGTTTCACTTGACACATGGAATCCATACCTTTCAGGTGGTGCAACCACCCTTGAACTCCTTCGAAGAGGTATGGGTGTTTCATCTTTATTTATCTCTTCAGTTTCTAGCTCAGGAAGCTCAGAATCCTCCGGGGATTCAATGGGTTCCTTTACTTCATATTTATCTTGACCCTTAAGGAAATCATTCTCCAGAAATTTCATATCTCTAGAAACAAAAACCTTTTGAGTCTCAGGGTCATAGAGTTGGTATCCAATACCATCTCTAACATACCCAATGTAGTAACACTCACGAGAGCGAGATTCTAGCTTACTTGCATCCACGTTCTTCGCATGGACCAAGCAACCCCAAACCCTCAAGTGATTTACACTAGGTTTGGTTCCATACCAGAGCTCATGAGGAGTCTTAGGTACAGATTTGCTAGGAATCTTATTTAGGATATATATTGCAGTGTCTACTGCATATCCCCAGAAACTAAGTGGTAAATGTGCTTTGCTCATTTGAACGAACCATATCCATCCTGTTGCGTCTTTCAGCAACACCATTAAGTTGGGGAGTTCCAAGAGGAGTGAGATGTGAAATAATTCCATTCTCTTTAAGGTATTTCTTGAATTCATCTGAGAGGTACTCACCACCTCGATCAGATTGAATTCGTTTAATCTTCCTATCGGTTTGGTTCTCAACCAAAGCCTTGAATTCTTTGAACTTTTCAAAGGTTTCAGATTTATGATGTAATAGGAAGACAAACCCGTATCGCGAATGGTCATCAATAAACGTCAAATAATATCGATATCCATTTCGAGTCGCGATACTGAAGGGACCACATACATCAGTATGTATTACGTCAATAATACCTTCACATCTTGTAACCTTATTACGGAAAGGCATCCTGGTCATTTTTCCTTGAATGCAATTCATGTAAGTAGGTAAAGAATGAACTTGTAGAAAATCTAAAGGTCCATCCTTTATCAATCTATTGATCTTATCAACAGATAAATGACCAAGCCTTTGATGCCAAATCTCATTCTAAAGATTTTCATCCTCCCTGTATCTTTTAGGGTTTTTATTAGTGGTTGTAACATTCATAACACATTTATCAATGCACATTTCATAGAATCCTCCAGAAGTCAAAATGCCAGATGCAATATATTTATCATAATGATTTATGACTAATTTATTAAAGAACAGGAACGAATATCCACTTCTAACTAGCTTAGATACAGATATTAAATTCCTTCTAACTTCAGGTACATAAAAACACTCTTTAAGTACTAGGACTCTACCACTAGATAATGATAGCCGACAAGTCCCGACGGTGACTGCTGCAACACTTGCATCAGATCCCATCTGGATGACTATCTTCCCTTCTTCAAGTTTTCTAGTTTCCTGAAACAAATTCAAAAAATTGCATACATGAACATAAGCACCAGAATCAACAACCCAACTTCCTTCTCGTCCAACGAGAAAGCTGGTTTCAATGATAAAAGTAGATTTCATACCTGCTGGGACTTTAACTTTGTCGACCGACTTCAGGTAATCCGGGCAATTACACCTCTAGTGCCTCGACTTTTTGTAGTGGTGACAGACGTCGGTTTTCTTCGACGCCATTAGAGTGGATGTATTGGAAGACGAGCCAACACTTTGTCCCTTCTTCTTTCTCTTCTGGGCTGGGCCCTTCTGAGAACCATGCTTCCGACCGCGCTTCCCTTTGACTTGTGCAACCATTGCACTGCCAGCGCGACCACCTTTCTTCATCACATCTTCTGCAGACTTTAATGCAACAAAAGGCCCAATATTTGTCAATTCAAGCTTGTTCATGTGGAATGACACCACAAAGTTATTGAAAGATTTGGGCAATGATAGCAGAATGAAATCAGATTGCATGTCTGCATCCATGGTTGCCCCCAGAGTCTCCAGCTCCGATAAGTACCCAAACATTTTTAGTACATGTTCACGGACCAAAGTCCCTTCCTGCATCTTGCAGTGAACGAGTTCTTTCATAATGTTGTACCGCTGGGTGCGGTTAATGTCACCAAACATATCAATCATATTCTGCATAATCTCCTGGCAAGTACTCATCTCCACATGTTGTTTCTGAAGAACATTGGAGAGAGAACCCAAGATGTAGCATCTAGCCAAGACATGATCTTCATCATACTTGTCATTGTATGCTTTCTCTTCCTTATATTTAGGGTTTTCATGCTTGTCTTCTGAGAGCACATAACTTATGCGCTCATCCGAGAGTACAAGCTCCACATTACGAATCCAATCCGAGTAATTCAGTCCGGTCAACTGGTTGACCTCCAGAAGCCTGCTCAGTGGGTTCATGGACTTCATTTTCTGAAATTGAGAATGCACTATATTAGAATATATAATCATATATTCCAAATTTATGATATTTGATTAAGGTTTTTAAATCAAATTATTCTTGCATTGTCAACTTTGAAAGTTCATTCCCTTAGTCACTTTCAAAGTAAGAGATATACTTACCGCTATATCTCAAGCAATAATTGGGATCTCCTCTTTATCTTTGTTACATCCCAATAATATGAGAAACTGCAACTCTAATAAAGAGAAGTGGGAACGCATTCCGCCTTGCAAGTCCAACTTGCATTTCCCAATGCGGTCTTTAATACCCGGGCTATGCGCAATCCAATATCGCCCCAATAATATGAGGATCCGATATTGGGGTCACTACACATACAACCTTACTCTTTCGAGAAGCAAAGAGTCCGATCGAGATGCGCTTGCATATAGGAGCTGTCACTTCGTACAGGAGTCTCCTATGTGCAATCCCTGGCGACAGAAACCCTTCGCCTTGACGGGAGACCATGGATGTCACTTATGTGATCCTCCTCTTATTCAAATTTAATTAATTACCACGAATCACATTCATATAGTTAATTCTTCCAAGGGAATTATCAACTCTAATCATATTAGAGTATTTTAATTGGACATAATTAATTCAATCATATTAAATTAATTATCAATCCAATTCAATCAATCAAACTTGATTGTTATACTTGAATATATATGGTATTATTATCAAAGTACGTATTAATTCGTATTTTAATAATTAGAAAATACATCTTGATTTCTTCAGCATTATCAAGTCCCTACCCGCTGTCATGGTCAGTACCAGCGAGAGTGGGACGGACCACATACGTTGCAACCCGCTACCCCAACGATCTCCGACTAGACACCATATCCGCCTCAGGAAAGGATAATGTCAAATAGATCAATTTGTACTTGAGATGATCATCGATTCTTCAACCGAAATTATACCATATAGTAATCAAAACATTTTTTATTATAAGGAAATTTGCCAGACAAATTCCCAATCCTATTCAAGCAAGGAGTTTGATGATTGTGTTTGCAATTTTGATTAAGATCAAATCTAATCAATTTATTGGTTGAGGCAAAGTCAATTAAGGAAATAATCATCTTCCAATATTTCTCAAATATTTTCCATAATTATTTCTTGAAATTAACAATTAATTTCATTAATTGATAATCAAATGGTTCTTGATTAGGACTGTAATTTCAGCATTGACCCCTACTTACTAAAATTAACATATCTCAATCATATTAAATCCAAATTAGACAAAATAAATTTTCATAGATTGCTAATTTGATTGAGGACAGAACCCAAGTGATGTTTCACGCATTTCGTGGAAAGTATAAACAGTAATTAACTCTTTAATCACCTTAAGATTTGCAGTTCCCTTAACAGTGCATACATGTTCATTAAAACAACCATATCTCGAGCAAACAGAATCCAAATTACGTAAACTCAGATCCTATAGTTTTCTTATTTAATGAGAACATAATCCAAGTGTCTAATTCGTGTTTAAACAATTTAGAAAGTGCCGAATTTATTCAATAAACAGAAGTGCGAAAATCAAATGGGATAAAAACTTTCGTGACTTCCACGAACCCAAGTCGTCCTAGGTTTGCGGATCGTATCCAAACCTTCTACTTAATGCTCTGATACCACTTGAAGGATATGAGAAAAATCCTCTAGCACATCACAGAAGCGTGAGCGTCGTATCGGATACGACGGAAAACGACTAGTCGTACTAGTTGTTCAGTGCAGCGGAATTTAAAAAAAATTCGTGCGATGAAACTACATGATCCAAGAACGATTCTCGGATTGTTTCATCTATAACCACAACAAGTATAATGCAATACCTCTTGAAGCGTGGTTGATCGAGTCTCTACGAAAAGAGAACTCCTGTCTCAAGTCCGATCGTCGAAGAAGCGGCTTGCGAGCGCGGGGATGAGTCGCGTTGTCCTCGCAATGCAACAAGATGATCCAAGAACGGTGAACTCCTGATCTCATAGTATGAGATCGAACGTCTCCTTCGTGAGTGTAGCACTCCAAGAAGATGGAGAACCGCATAGCGTCGAAGCGGCGACGTGGTGGCGTAGGCGACGATGAGATTCTCCCCTAGGGTTATGGTGGTCGGCCACCAAGAGAGAGAGGGAGAGGGTTGGCGTGTGAGGAGAAAGAGAGAGAGGGATGTGCTTCCAATAACATGTACTAGAGAGCATAGCATGCCTCTCTAATTATAGGGTTTTAGGATCCATGGATCTCAATCCATGGGACATATAAAATCAATGGATGAGATTGATTTATGTCAATCCAATGGTCAAGATTGTTGTTGGTAAAAGCCAACAACTTATTATTTAATTTAGATTAAATATATTTGATAAATCAAATATACATCAATCCTAAAATTAAATCAATCAAATAAGGAGAAGATTACAACGGAGATCAAGCCTCCCCATGGAATAGGGTGGACGGCCACCAATTCCATATAGGAATTGGGTGCCATCCACCACCTTCCAAGTGGAGTGCAATCTCATGGATTTCCATGAGATTGCATATCTTCTTGATTTTCTCCATTATTTATTCAACAACTTTTGTTGGGATTTATTCACCAAAAATAATTCAAAATTAATTTTGGGAATATTGCAATCTTGACATTGGAAAATTGTGAATCACAATCAAAACCCAAATCAAAATATAATTTACATTTTCAATTAATAAGACAATGTGTATCCAATACACATTAATAATTAATCCACTAATATAAATTATAATAACTCTCTCTAATGCATTATAAATCACATTTATAATATATTATCAATAATTGGATATTTATATCCACATTATTCTTATCCATAATAATTAAATCACATGTAATTATATTGGATAATTCCTCATACATCATGATAATTAAATCACATTTAATTATAAGTTTTTCAATGCTTAGATCTTATGGAATTATTCTTGAACCGATCAAGGACAATGCTATTTCTCCTCAAATACTTAGAGATAAGGACAAGGCGATTGTATTGTTCCACGTATAGTGACTTGGATATTGATATCACATCTCAAATCCAGATCCCATGGACCTCTCATAGATGCTTGATTAAATCAAGACCGTAAAACTAATCTTCTCATTGCATCTGAATTTCATTCAGATCAATGTCCAGTACATGGACTAAGATTAGGTCACTTCTCCAGTGAGAGGAGTCACTAAAATCCAGACCTGTGTCATCACTCCCTCGGAATGGAAGCGTCATGGTTATGCAATCGTTTATGATCAAATCACCCTCTGGTATTCCCAACACCTGTTCATCCTGCATACTGGAAGACTCATGATCATCCTGAAGATATAGATCACTTTTACACTGTCATCTTCATGTTTTGATCACTAAGTTTCTCAATCTTGGTTCGTGGGATATGGTACAGATCATATGCTTTCACAAAGCATATATATTGCCTTCAAATTAATGTCATGCTTCTAAAGCATGATGACCATGCATGGAATTTGATCAGTCCCAATACCTCATGAGTGAGCTCATGTCTCCCGGTTCACAAGTGAACATGTATGATCCCTGTGACAGATCGTATTACTCATATGCCCTTACATGCACACCAGCTCGCTGATGTATAGACCTTGGTTAAGTCATCAACCTAATGGTCTGCCAAATGTACATACTCAGACATATAGCAACACATCTGTCTCTGGTCAGAGGATGTGTGCCTATGATGTGACAGTATTCATCATAGGTCTTTTGGTTATCTCGATCTCATTAAGTCAACCCATTAACTCAACTAATCTGATACCTCCAAATCACTATTCCCATGCAGAGGACCTGCATCAAGAGGTCGATCATATATCAGCCTAATGAGATAGGATTGCCATCTCCTACTCAGGCTGGAGATAATCACTTGTCAATCATTTGATGATGCTTGATGAGTCCTCTATCTAACTCCTTATATATTCATCCAAGCATCAACCTCTATTATTCAATCAATTTATTAATAGCTGTATGATTATCAAGTTGTCCATGGTACATAACCCTTATTGTACAGAGGGAGCTTATAGTGCATTCATTCATTCAATATCAGAAAGGGAGTGAAACATAATCAATAACTTTTATTGATAAGTAATTTATTAAAATAACATTTATTGCATGAATGGTTCACCTTGGGCTCACATTACTAACACCCCTTGGGGGGAGCAGCAACCTCTATCATTGTCTGAGGTCTCTAGAGCGGATTTGACCTTCAAAGAGTCTTAGGGAAGGAGCTCTCCTAAATTGCAAGAAAATAGTCCTAACGGAAATGATCTTTTCAAGCCTCACATGCTTGGGAAAGGTCTATCTTGACCTCAAGCCGTCCAACTAGTATATAAGCTGGTAAATATCAAATATATAGTAGTCTTCGATCACCCTTTCTACTCGTATGAGAAAGCTTATAGCATATCCCGGGGAATCTTCGATATTCTCTTTCAGAAGCTGCATCAAAGTCGTAGCTGCCCTTCTCATAGTCGACCCGTCGATCATCTGTCATTTGGGTTGATGAGTAAGCTAGATATCGAAGACGCAGAGGCCGAATATATAGTCAGGAAATCATCCTCCGGACCTTATAGATAGAGCTACTGCCAGAGATGTGTTCCAGGAACAGGAACCCTCCACTTTCTGCCCCAGACTGAGGATCTCTACTATCGGTTGTCCACAATGGAAAAAATCTGTCCATGCCCCTATCAATTAGCCAGAACACAGACAGGAGTCAGAACTATAGGAAATGCTGAGCCTTAGACTTTGTCTTGCCACAGGGACTAGCAGTAGGTGTCGAGGCCATCCTGTCTAGTCACCCAGCAGCTAGGAAGCACAACCTCCCTCTGTCTGCATCACTCGATCTCATAGCTCTTCAAAAGCAGTCCTCATCCTCGAACCCACCCGAAGGAGAAGGCCCCGCTCGAAGCTCCGAGGCCAATACTCGATTGGTTTTGCTCTTTTCTCTTATCAAATCAAAGAATCCATGTGATGCCATGAAAGACCTAGTGCCAAATACAGGTCTTCTAATGCCCTCTTACTCCAAATATTTATTCGCTTTAGAGAAAGAGAAAGAAGTAGCCTGAGGGTACGTAAGCCGCAGTCATGCCACTCTCTCTGAAAAACCTTGCTTCGTCCATGGAATTCTATATCGCGAGAGCCCGGTTTGTTCTCGCTTTCTGGAAGGGAAGAGGCTTCAACCTCGACCTGCCCCTACTGATCTTAGTCTAAGAGAAAGGAGCCTCTGGAGCCGTGAACCTGAACTAATGATTATGGATATGATAGCAGATAGTCGACGAACTTCCCCAGAAAAAAAGAGTACCATGTCAGAGTCCACTTAAGAAAGAAAGCTATCGCCAGCCGAAAGAATGGAATCTGTAACAACCATCATGCAAGAAGATGTTTACTGCTAATACAGAAGAATGCATTATATATATTCCCGATAGTGTAGCCTATATATAAAAGCCTAGTCAATTCCTTAGCTAATTCATCCTAGCCCGCTACGAACCATTATGATAGAAGAGTCAGAGAGCTACTTTTTCGATACTGTGGATTCTCTCGCATCCATACTTCACTAGTTCCGATAAGCACCCTGGTGGCTCCCTTTCTAGTTGATGTAGAAGTCAGTCTAGGCTAGGTGAATCGGGAAAGGACTTCTTCAGGGTCTGTGACGTCAAAATGGCTGAAACCTGCACTTTTCCAGAGGAAGGTCGATCTATGAGTCAAAGTGACTTGAGAGTGAGTTTCAAGATAGTTAGGGATCTTTTTCAGGTAGGACTATTTAACGGTCTGGGCTTTGGGAAAAGTCACTGACTGATTGATTTGAGGAAGAATTCCACCACGCAAAGATAGGCAGACACGCTGAGTAGCAACTAGCCTAGAAACTCTCCCATCTACCTTTCCTAGCCTCATTGATGTCTTAGCCCCTCTCATATTATATATCTAGATAAGAAGAAGGAATCTCTTAGTTCATTTTGAGGTCTAGGCAGATAAATAGACCGTTGGGTAAAGGAGAAGTAATGACTTGTGTCAAATGGAGGCTAGATCCAGCAAAAACTGTCGAAAGTTAGATATACTCGTCCACCCACCCCTAGACCAGCTATGCGAAGGAAAGAGGGCAAAGTGTGTCATATATATAAGCGGGGGATGGTTTTCCGATCTGCTTGCTAAAAGCACGGCTCGCACCTGAGACTATCTATACACTTCGTTCTATCCTAGGGAATCGTCGATGCTATATTTCTGAATTTGAAGATGCACAACGCGATATATATTACATAAAAGCATCAACTACGTAAACCTCTCGCTTCCCTGCTCAGGCTGACTACGTGAACCTCTAAGCTTTCACTCGCACGCACCAGCTTACGGGAAAGTTCTCTTTCTTAATGTTAGTACGAGATCGCTTCGCCTTTGGGCTCACTTCTCGCTCTGACCTTTTTCTTAATTGGAAAGAGATGTAAGATGTAGTGTAGACAAAAAAGCTTCACATTTTTTATAATTGTTAAAGAATGAGGAGAATAAAAGTGAGCCTTCGCACTTCCCCTCTTTCCCCTGTTTAGTTATGGACGGCCTAGGAACTTAATGAAAAATCTAGTTGGTACCACCCATACTACACCTTACTCAGCTTCCTTCGCTACCTCTGTCATCGCATCAACTACGTCCTACACTGTGTACAAAGTCCTAGCCTTTGCACCTATACTGCTTTGATCTCTTCGTCAACTCCCCTATAGACTGAGATTTGAGTCTCCCTCTTGACCTTTACCTAGGCCCTACTTCGACACTTGCTTGGAACCTATTCCCTTAAAGAGATCAAACCTTTGGGATTGAAAACTAACTAGCTATTGGCATTTTCCTAAGCGCTTGAGTTTATTAGTAGATAACTTCCAAGCTTGCTTCCCCCCCCACCCCCCTCATCGAGAAAATGGAAGTAAATAAATAGTTGGAGTAGAAGCATCGGCCTTTGAAATCTCATGCTTACGAGTGAAAACAACTCATAGGTTTTCCCTTTGTTGGGGGGTTGGGCCGGCCAGATTATTTTGAGGAACGAAATCATATCCTGCGATTGATGCTGATCAAAATCCAAGGGAGAGAGCCTATCTAGTGGGTGGTAGGTGGATGTTGATAACATCGATTTTCCACGAGGGTCACCGTGATATAAAAATGTTGTTGCTGAGGCAACCACTCACAGAAGACCGGTGTTAATCAGCAACTAACCCACAACCAAAGAATAAAACAATTAAGCTCAAAAAGAAATGTGAATTAATCTTTATTACTCTACCATAAAATGTATAGGGAACGAGCATGTAGATGTCGAACCACAGAGAGCAATACAAAATAATAGCCTACATGTATCACAGAGTCATCCTTGTGGGAAGTGAGTTTGTGAATTTTATAATTTTTTTGTATTTTATTTTTTATTATATATTTTTTTATAATATAATTAGGTAATATATATATATAATATAAGTATATAAATATATGTATACCCATAAAGGGAGAGAATATAGCTTATAATACATACAATATATATGTATATATAAGTATAATAATAATAATTTTTTTATATATTTTAGGGTTAATAACTAGATATATAAATACATATAAGTAGTTAGATATAGAGATATATTTTTTCTCTTTTTTAGGGAATATATATATACATAAAGGGGTACTATAATATTTATAAAAATACTCAAAAATAGTCAAAAATTCATGAATAAAGTCTTTTTGGGATTTTCATGATTGTTTTACTGTTTTTGTGATTTTTGGGCATTTTTCACAACATTTTAAGTATTTTTAAATAGCAAAATAAGAGCAAACAGTGGAATAGGGTCTGGCTGTAAGAAAAATAGGCATTAAAAATAGCAAACAACCTCAAAAATTTTCTACACTAATTTTCACTTAACGAAAATGAAATATAGAAGATATAGGGACTGAGTTTATATTTTTCTAATTTTTCTTTGATTTTCTACATTTTTTTGAAGTTTTTGGGTATTTTTGAGTTTTTAAGGTTTTTCTTTTGATATTTTTAGGGGTTTTTGGACTGACACTAAAATAGGTCAAAATACACTATAGCTAATTTTTTGGGATTTTTCGAGGTGTTTTAATATTTTTTTGGTATTTTATAAGCTAGATAATAAATAAAATGCATGTTTTTGGTTTTTAATAAATGCAAAAATGCAATAAAATTAAAAACTAAAATTATGGCGTGCAAGGACAACCAAACAGGAGCCTATGTATATTTTTGCAGAATTTTTCGAAGAAATATGAAGCACAAAATAAATAGACAAAGCATTAAAAAATAAATGGCCTAGCAGGGGTATTTTTGCAATTAAAATCTCTCAGGGGCATACATTCAAAAGATGCAACAGGAAATAAACATTTATTTTTATTTTCAGGGCCATTTTACAAATACAAAAACCCAGCGGGGTTTAAATGCAAATATCACGCGCCTTACGTGGGTGCTGCACGTGAGGCGCTGAGGGACTAAAATGCAAATCTAAAACATCAGGGGGCCTTCAGCAAATTATACAACTTATTTACAACTTAACCTTTTATTTTTGGTATTAAACTATAAATACAAAAAGCGGGGGGTTAGGTATGAAATTTACCCCCAAAGGCATGACATCCAACGGCGCTGGTTGCGCCACTTATCCACGCGTCGAGCATCCGACGGTGGATACCGGTTCGTCGATGAAGGGCCTGGATTAGATGATCCTGGCTGATCTGACGGTTGGCACGAGGCTTCATCGGACGGCTCCTGAGCGAACTGGGCCTCGCCTCCTGATCCAACGACGCTGAAGCACCCTGGAAGAACAGGGAAGAAGCTCGCGCCTGGCGAGCTTCGATCGAGAAGCTTGGGCTCCTCCAGGGCTCTCCGGCGCGTCTGAGGTGGTCTGCACGTAGCTGGAAGCATCCCGCGTCGACTGATGGGTCCATCATGGCTCCTTGAGGTCCGAGTCGCTCGGACAAGGTCGATGAAGCACATGACCTCCAGGAACCTCTTCTTGGTTCGATGCGAGCCCAGATGGGCTCCATTCCGCGTTGTACCTGCACAGGAAGAACCCGGGGCGAGAGGGCCACCTCCTCAACCCGAGGTTTTGAAGCTTCGCTGCAAAATGGAGTGGGGCGGAGGGGCTCCGACGAATGGCGGAGGTCAAGCCCCGATTCGCAAAGACCAGGGGTCCTGGGTTGTTCAAAGGTGATGGAACGATGGAGAAAGCGATGGGAATCGAGATGGGGTGCTCGTGGCGGTCGGAAATAGTCGGGTTTACGGTGAAGAAGTCGCCGGAGCGGAGCTCCGGCGAACTTCGATTTTTTTGATTTTACGCTAAAAGGATTAACTAAAGACTAATCTAGCTGCTGGGATTAAAAACTATCATTAAAAACTAACTAAAAAGCATGAAGAGGACAACTCTTATACCTGGGGGCCACCAGGGAGCAGGGCGGATGCCGGAGCTCCGCCGCAACAAAATTCTCCTTCCTCCGGCCGAGTCAAGGCGCTGGAGCACTCCCCCTGTCATGAGGAACGGTCCAGGAACAAGATCAAGGCTTTAGGTTGGAATGAAATTGGCCCAATTCGAGGAAGGAGGCAGAGCTACTTATTTATAAACATTGGCGAGTAGCCTTGTTGACCGGCGATTATTGATTAATCCACTGAGCATCTGATCGATCCAAGTTATTGGCGGGCATCATGGATAATCAGAGAACAATTATTGTGAAGGAAGCAAGCTCGATCGATGGACGGGATGGCCGTAAAAAATGGAGGAAATCGGGGGAGTTGATAGTTCAGAAGCGCCAGAGCAGGGATGGGACAGTTGACCAGGGGGTCAACGAAGGCCGGCGCCTCATTGGTCCACGTCAGCCGCTAGAAGACAAAACAGGAAATTTGAGCCTAAATTGATTTATTTACCATAGTAAATGATTTTATTTGAAATTTCTTAAAACATAAAAAATGTGTATTTTTTCATTTAGTATTTATTTATGATTTTTATTAAATCTTTTGAAGTGTTTTATTATGGTTTTAATTTAATAATGTGTATATGTATGTATTTACATGTATTTTTGTGTATTTTATTTTTAATTTGTTTATTTTCTTTTATTATTTTATTAGCTTATTTTATAAAGTTATAATTTATTTTTGTGAGTATAAAGGTGTTTTTATTTAATTTTTAGGAGTTTATTTACATTTTTAAATAAATAGGTATAGGTATATGTAGGTATCCTTATAGGTATTCTACCTATGTATTTTGTATACTTAATTTATTTAATGTATTTTCTTGATTTTTATTTTGGATTTACATTTTTAATGGATTATGTATAGTGTATACATTATTATAAAAGTATAAAAGAATAAAAGAACCAAGGAATAAAATCCTTTTTATTTATATAAAGATATATAGTATAGGTATTTTGTCTATGAATTTTGTAGCCTTATTTTATTTTATAAATTCTTTTTGGTTTTCTTTTACTTTTAATATGTACATGTATTGTGTACATTATTTACAAAATTCTATAAATTTGTTACACTAATGAATAATGAATATAGGGAATATTTTAATCAATACTATATACAAGGAAGGCCAAAAACCTAACTTTTGCACATGGACTCCAAAAATTATGAAACCATTTTTATTAAATAGTTCATGGAAAGCTATATACAATTAAAGGTGAGTTTGGGTGATTTGGAGTTTTTATTTGCAAGATATGGGTCTGTGAAGTTGAGATTTTGGCTTTTTATTCTGTGTATAGAATGTACACTGAGTATTATTTTTACACAAACTCAAATTTGTAATTTTATTTACATTATTATCTACAATTTTAATGAACAAAGTTTCTTTATTTGATGAATAAATAATTATGTACAAAATAGGTGTCAAAAATGCATAAATAAATGAAGAAAAAAATGAGATATTTATTGTATACTGGCCCTTATCTCCCCCTACTTTATTCCTTATCGACCAATTCCATGCTGGCCTTGGTCTTGGGGTTTGGGTCATAAAATATTTGCAATATTTTATTTCTTTTTCTTTTCTTCTCTTTATTCTATAATTTTGGCATTAAACACAGTATTTAATGTACAATAAATACAATGAATTATGAATGTTATTATGTACAATTTGATGCTATTTCCATGCATTTGCTGGGGTTCTTGAGGCCAAAATGATAGAATAAAGGTGATGAAATGGAGATTCATCACCCCCTTATACTTGCCTTTGCTAGTCCCTAGCAAACACTTATGCAATAAGTACAAAAAGAATAAAGAAAAGAAAAAGGAGAATGAAAGAAAGATAGAGTGAATAGGGGTGCTTTCAGTGCAATGCATGTCTTTACAAAATCTGAATTTGGAGCTCCTGTCAGACCTTAGGTGTAGATGTGTGTGGAACCTAGTCGGGAACCAGCTCTAAAATACAACAACCTTCGATAGTCACAGAACTCAGTTCAACCCACCTCAATAGCCTGGTCAGAACAAGTCTACATCATACGCAAACCCTTATAACTATGAAGCTGACTTGTACAGTGTAAGTGATAGTGGCTCTCCCCAACTGAAATGACAAAGGAACTAACTTCTCCAGAATGACAACCCAATGATTCCCCAATCCAACAGCTCTTTCCTCGAGGAGCAGGGTATTCCCTTCTAAGTTCAAGTGGCAACCAGCTCAAGAGGAGGGGGTGAAGAGAAGAATGGACGGTAGCAGTGTAGCTACCTATCCTGGGTTGCAAGACTAGTGTAGTCAAGTCATCCAGCTGCAGGCTCACATATTTGTCTTTGGAACTCAAGCTTGCTTATTGACTTTGTACATACTTTGCAGGCATTTTATTTTTGTACAGGCCTGACCATTTTTTTTCTCAACATACTATTCACAGCATCATTTACATAAGGAGTTTTTCCTCTTGAGCCAGTAGACTATCCCTCTTTTGAAGCTTTATTGCAACCCACAATCTCCTGTCTTTAGACCTCATGGCTATTGGACCAGGTTGGGGTGCACATCCCTCCCTAGACGAGGACGAATGTTTCCACCCGTGTGCGTCTCAGACTGGCAGATCCAACCCCCTCACCACTCCAACTGAGTTGAGCCAAGTGAAAGGTGCAAGTGTCCAAGTTAGGTCACGGTCGGCAAGAGTCGTACGTGTGTCTCGAAAAGTTCTAGTTAGTCCACTAAGGTGACTTGAACCCAGCCCTGATTTCTCAAAGAATTAAGTCTGCAGAGACCTGAAGTACCTTAAACCTAGTTCCCATAAGGTTCCAGTGCAGTTAGGTGCGGTAAGGTCTAACCGGGCTCCAATTTGAGACTTTATTAGACTGATTCAATCATCAAGCTCACTCAAATAGAATATAAATGGTATGCTTATGCTATGCACAATGAATGATGCAATTTTTTTTCACAAAGAATTTAAAAGAATCAAAGAATACTTTACACAAAGAATTTTTTGCAAAATAAGAACTTTACACATACAGAAAGGTATATACAATTATTTACACGGGCGTACCGCTTTATTTACAAGCTGTATGGATTTTCAAAGACTTTATAGGTTTTATTGGCGTGCTGAAAGAGTTTTATGCATTTTATTTCTGATTTACAAGTCTCTGTATCAATGCTCTTTATGCTTCAGCTCTAGTTTTGAAAAGAATTTTGCAGACTATAGTACATGATAATTTTTGCAATCATTTACACACATTTGAAGACTATTTTTGCAAAGATTTTTCACACTATATGTACATTTTTCACAATAGTTTTTACAAGCAATTTTCAAAACATTTGCACATAGGTTTTTCGAATCCTTTCTTTCACACAAAGAAAAGTTTTTCAATCCAAACAATTTTATACAAGTTGAAATCTTTTCACATCAATTTTTTCAAAACTGGTCACACTATTTTTCAAATCATACTGTATAGGTATCTAGCTTGATTTATTAATCAGTATATACAAAAGAAAAAAACTGTATTCGATGTATAATATGGTTTTGGCTCTTATAAGCTTTATTTGGGATTATGCTTATTTTTGTATAAGAGATTTTTGGGCAGACTCCTCAGACTTATTCAAGAATCATTTTCACAAGAGCTTTGAAAACTTTAGTCCAAAATAATTTTTGCAAACATGTACACGTATTTGAAAATGATTTTACAAAGGTTTTACACAGTATCTATAGGTTTTTCAAAACAATTCTGACAATCAAGTTTTTACAATCATTTGCACATTGATTTTCACACATTTTGATTTCACGCAAAGGAAATAAATTTTACACACAAAACTGATTTTTTCAAAAGTTGAATACTTGTACACACTATTTTCAAACAATTCTCACAAGGTTTTTCAAAGAAGCTTTCTTTCACAAAACCTTTTTCCTGACTTAATAATCAACATAAGTACAAAGAGCCTGAGGAGCTCACAATCATCTTTTATTATTATAGAGTTACTTATTGCTTTTTAGATTGAATTGATGTTTTATTTTTCAGTATGAGTTATGGCTTATAGTATATACATGGTATATACTACCCCCTATACTTAGCTTGAGCTATGTCCTCATAGATCGAAGAGAAAAGCAGAGACATAACTCGAACTGAGTATAGACAAGTCCAAAGAATATATATGAATGAAATGATTGAATGAAAAGTTGACCGTCCCCCCTATACTTAGGATCAAGTAATCCTTAGTATAGCTGACTGTACAAAAAGCAGGGAGGGTCAAGCGTGGGAATACACAGATCGTACTCAGATTGTCTCCCCCTATACTTCGGGTAAGATACTCCTAAGTATAGACAAGAAGAGGAGACAACGGAGAGGATCGGTATGAAATGAAAAACTCGGGATGCACATCCCCCCTATACTTAGGACCAAGTACATCCTAAGTATAGAAAACTGTCTACAAGGGCGACGCCTTTTAGATACACAGGGAAAATAGAAAAGGAAAAGAAAAGAAGAAAAACAAAGAAGAAAATTAGATAAATAGTTCTTGGATTGCATAGTCTGAATCTTTCGATGCCGCAGGTGCTGAGGAGATGTCATCATGGTGCATGAGCTGAACAGAGTCAACAACGGCCATGAATGCGTCTGGTTCGAGGTACGGCTTCAGGAGTTGACCGTTGACGACGAATGACTGTGCGTCAGGAGACAGTTCTGATATAGCAATGCTTCCATTGTCACGCACTTCACAAACTCGAAAGGGCCCTATCCACTTACTCTTTAATTTGCCTGGGAATATCCGCAACTTTGCATCAAACAACCACACTTTCTGTCCAACGTCAAAGGTCTTGCGTCTGATGTGCCGGTCATGCCAGCGTTTCACCTTCTCCTTGTACATCAAGGTGTTATAGTATGCGTAGTCTCGGAATTCCAAGAGCCAGTTCATATCATCTTTTCTTTTCTGACCACTTTTTTGTGAGTCCAAATTGCAACTATTGATTGCCCATAAAGACTTGTGAATTAATTCCACGGGCAGATGGCACGGCTTTCCATATACAAGACGATAGGGCGACATGCCCAAAGGGGACTTGTAGGCGGTTCGGTAATCCCATAGGACCGAGTCCAAGAGTTGAGACCAGTCCTTTCTGTTTGGCCTAACAAGTTTCTGCAGGATAGTCTTGATTTCTCTGTTCGATAATTCTGCCATGCCATTGGTCTGCGGATGATAAGGAGATGCGACACGATGATCGATGCTGTACTCCTTCGTTAACTTCTTGACCTCTTTATTAATGAAGTGGCTAACCCCGTCTGATATGAGGATTTTCGGTATCCCAAACTGTGAAATGATGTTCTTCTTCAGAAACTGGCATAATGTTCGGCTGTCGGCGGCTCGAGCGGGGATAGCTTCAACCCAACGACTCACGTACTCGACGGCAAGAAGGATGTGCTCAAGCCCTTGACTGTTAGGGAAATGTCCCATGAAGTCAATGCCCCATGCGTCGAAAACATCTGCTATCTGAATGATTTTCAGGGGCATTGAATCTTTGGCAGTAAGTGTACCTTTCATTCTCTGACAGTCAGCACATCGCTTAACAAATTCAGCTGCATCCTTGAATAAAGTGGGCCACCATAAGCCACACTGAAGAACTTTGGCTGCCGTCCGATCTCCAGAGTGGTGTCCACCAGATTCGAGCGAGTGACAATGCTCGAGGACACTAGACTGCCCTGTCTGAGGGATGCACCTGCGCCAAATACAATCTGCTCCTCTCTGAATAAAAGAGGATCTTCCCATTGGTAGAAGCGGATGGTCGACATGAATTTGTTCTTTTGGTTCTTCGTCTAATCCGAAGGTATTACCCCAGAGGTGAGGTAATTGACTATATCAGCATACCAAGGAAGGGAATCCACTGCTAAGATGGCTTCGTCAGGGAAGGTTTCTGTGATAGGTGCATTACTCAGAGGAGGTTCATGCTGCTCTATTCTGGAGAGATGATCTGCTACCACATTCTGAACTCCAGGCTTGCCCTTTATTTCCAAATCAAATTCCTGGAGGAGAAGGATCCAACGAATCAGTCTTGGCTTGGCATCCTTCTTCTGCTGTAGGTAACAGATAGCAAAGTGGTCTGTAAAAGTTAGGATCTGAACTTCTCTAAGGCGAAAACCACAGCCAGCAATTCTTTTTCTATCAATATATAATTTCTCTATGCTTCGTCTAATGTTCTACTGGCATAGTGAATGGCATAGGGTGCTCTGTCTTTTCTCTGCCCAAGAACAACTCCGACTGCAAAGTCTGACGCATCGGTCATTATCTCAAAGGGAAGAGTCCAGTGGGGTGGTTGCAAGATTGGAGCCTGAGTGATGAGCTCCTTAAACTGTTTGAAAGCAAGGAGAACCGGCTGATCAATAATGAACTCAGTCTCCTTGCACAAGAGTTCTGTCAGAGGTCGGGCGATGCGGCTGAAATCCTTGATAAATCGTCTATAAAACCCCACATGCCCCAGAAATGACCTCACATTCTTCACGGTCTGAGGTGGTTGAAGATTTGAAATGACATCCACCTTCGCCGGATCGACTTCCATGCCACGTTTGGAAATGACGTGGCCCAGCACAATACCTTCAGTGACCATAAAATGGCTCTTTTCCCATGAGAGCACTAAATTGACTTCTCGGCACTTCTGAAGCACTCTGTCTAGGTGCTCAAGACAAGAATTAAAACTATCACCATAGACAGAGAAATCGTCCATGAACACCTCGAGAAAACTGCCTACCATCTCGGCGAAGAATGCTAACATGCATCTTTGGAAGGTTGCAGGTACATTGCACAAACCAAAGGGCATTCTCTTGAAGGCGTAGGTGCCGAACGAGCAAGTGAAGGTAGTCTTCTCTTGATCTTCAGGAGCGATCGCCACTTGGTTGTACCCGGAGTACCCATCCAGAAAGCAGAAGAACTCCTTGCTTGCTAATCATTCCAAAACCTGATCAATGAATGGCAAGGGAAAGTGGTCCTTCTTCGTTGCTGCATTAAGACGACGGTAGTCAACGCACACCCGCCAAGATGTTGGTACCCGAGTTGAAATTTCCTCTCCTTTGTCATTTGTAACCACGGTAAGCCCTTATTTCTTGGGAACTACATGTAGTGGGCTTACCCATTTCGAGTCGGAGATGGGATAGATGAAGCCTGCATCACACCATTTCGTGATTTCTTTCATGACGACGTCCCGAAGGTTAGGGTTCATCATTCTCTGAAATTCACGGGACGGCTTGGCATCTTCTTCCAAATAGATGTGGTGTGAACACAGGGCTGGATTTATCCCTCGGAGATCTGATACACTCCAACCAAGTGCCTTGCGGTTCTTTTCTAGAACCTCGAGAAGTCGAGATTCCTGATCCGGAGTCAGCCTGCTGCTGATGATGACCGGATACATTTGTTCTTCACCTGCAAGGAAAGCATACTTCAGGCCTGCAGGAAGTGGCTTGAGTTCTGATTTTGATCTGTCCACTTTATCTGTCACTTCAGATACCATGCTGGTGGTGGGATGTACTTCCTTGCGATACTTACCATCCTCATCATCCTGTTGAGATCCTGGTGATGCACCGAACGGTTCTGTGCTAAGCTGATCATGTTCGGTCTGGAGTTAATGCTCAAGAAGATGCGTATGCATCTGAGAATATGTCTCCCAAGAATCATCGGAGCATATGCTGACTGCGCTTTCCAAGTCCTCCTCAAGAGTGAGGATTTCTCGGGTCCATGAATCATCCAATGATAAAGCTGAGTCTCTGATCTCTGCAATAAAATCACAGTCTGCTTCTGATTCCGCCTGGCTCTCATCAGTTGTGGCATTCTGCTCTTTGTTCATGTTTATCGTGATTTGCTGGGTGTTCGAGCTGAAAGTGATCTTGCCAGACCCGTAATCAACCACGGCACCTGAAGTGCGGAGGAATGGTCTGCCAAGGATGATAGGGGTCTGGAGTAGGGGTGCATCACCGGGAATCAACCCGTAATCAAGCTGGGAATTTCATCTCCTGCACTTTAACTACCACATGTTCCAAAAGACCTCGGGGCCGCTTGACGGATCGGTCAGCGAACTGAAGGATCATGCGTGTCTGCTTGAGCGGTCCCAGCCCGAATTCCTGCATTATGGACGATGGCAGCAGGTTGATGGAAGATCCATTGTCCAAGAGAGTGCGCTCGAATACCTGATCAAAAATCTCACAACTGATCAGAGGTGCTCCTGTGTCTTGTTTCTTCTGGGGGAGATTGCTGATGGCTGCAACAGTGGCCATGGATAGAACGTGTTTTTCTACTTCTCGGCGTCTGTTATCTTGCGCTGAGCGACGCCTGTTAGTACATGCCTCTTTCAGTCCTTTCTTTACGGCTGGCATGTATTCCACGGCCTTCAACAAGGGAATCTCAACAGTCAATTTATCCAAAATATCCACAACACCTGGATCAGACAATGCCTTTTTTCCTTTTGCAATTTTTTTGGATTTTTGTATTGCATAAGGAAAAGGAATATTTACACCACTGTCAGAAAAATGAGAGTTCTTATTTACATCAAAATCATCGCCCACAGGATGTTGTACATCCGAACTATAAAAAGGAGTACAAGCTGGATCTTGGCATGCTGGTGCTGTTGGGCGATCAAAAAGGGTAGCATTTGCTCCATTGGCTGGCGAGGGATCGGCTGCTGCTGGCGACTCCTCCAATGCTGGCACGGCTTCGCTTCTGCTACGAGCTTCTTTTTGTTGTTTTTGTTTTTGCTGATTTTTTTGTATTTTTGGCTGAGGTTGCTGCTGATATGGCACGACGGCTGGACTGGCTTCTCCTTCTTCTTCCTCCTCACCCGCCCCTGGAGCTGGCACGGCTGATGCGGAAGATGACGATCCACCTGTTTCTTTATTCACCCACTTCTGGTAGCAGGCGGAGGCAAGGCCCTACCGCTCCTGAGAGTAACAGCAATAGAATAAACAGTAATATCATTACCAGACTCGGACAGGACATCACAATCTACCTGCTCTTTCTTTTTGAAATTATTGGGGTTGTCTTCGACCTGCGCTAGAATGGTTGTTCTGGTGGCTG
Organism: Ottelia alismoides; assembly: GCA_037367405.1. Taxonomy (NCBI): domain Eukaryota; kingdom Viridiplantae; phylum Streptophyta; class Magnoliopsida; order Alismatales; family Hydrocharitaceae; genus Ottelia; species Ottelia alismoides. The sequence continues at coordinate 248,284 of JAZKJV010002936.1, forward strand.
TCAGGTCGTCGAGCCTCTTTGTCATATCCGCTAGCCCCTTAACAAGCTGGGCCAGACAATCCATGGCGGGATTCACAAAGGGTGATTCAGTAGGTTCGGTGTGCAGACCACACTGCTGATGGTTGGATGGGTGTAGAGGTTGTGGCTGGTGGTTCTAAGGTGGTGCAGGAAGTTGAAGTTGTTGGTAGGATGGAGGAGGATAATGCTGATATTGCTGAGAGGGGGCAGCCGCGTATTGGTGATACGGCTGTGGGTGGCGGTACTGCGACTGCTGCTGGTAAGGAAAATTCTGCCTCCACTGCTGTGCAAACTGGGGAGGCTGCTAGTACTGCTGGTGCTGCTGAGAGGATTGACCAAAACGACCACCCTGAGGTTGGTGGTACTGCCGATTGGCATATTGCTGACCCTGGGGTTGTCCCTGAGGACGGGTCGGCTGTGCATCATGAGCCCATACCCTGTTCACTTCTTGAATTAGGGGTGGTGGTGGGAAGACTAGATCAGGTACTGAGAGGAACTCTGGCTGGTACACTACCATCTGCTGCTGCGGCTGGCCCTGGTCGGGCGCCTGCACGTAGTACACGTGCTGGACTGCCGGTGGCTGCTGGCTCGACTAAGGCTGATGCTGCGGTTGCTGCTCGTCCTTCTTCTTAGCGGGAGCTTCCGATGGTGTAGCTGACTAGACAGAGTTGATAGTGCCGACCAACAGTTCTAGGTACTTGTTGATCTGATCTAGCTTGTCCAAGTTCTGGGTCCTCTTCTCGATCACAGCGAGTTTCTCAAGGTCCTGTGATCGCTTCTCAATGATATCTACCTTAGAGAGATGGCCCCCGATGATGCTGAGGTTGGAGCTCTCATCTCTCTCTACTTCCTTAAAAGCAGCCATGTGCACTTGCTTCTGGAGGATCGGGGGCTGCTTCTGATACGCCTTGGATGAAGAGAGGGCGGCATCTCCTTCGGCCATTTCTTCAAAGATCTGCCAAACTACATCTTCATCCTTGTTAAAATGTGAGCCCCCACATGCTGCGTCCACAAGCCGTTGGCTTTCAATGTTCAGTCCTCCAAAGAAATGCTGGACCAAGCTGGTCTTAAGGATCTCATGGTGGGGACACTTCTCCTGCAGGTCAGTAAATCTCTCCCAAGCTTCATGTATCGACTCGTGGGGTCCTTGGGAGAAATTACTGATTTGGGCTCGCATCTGGTTGAGCCGACAGAGAGGGTAATATTTGTGTAGAAAGGCGGACTTCAACTCCTCCCAAGTCGTCACAACCTTCCCCAGATGATTGACCCAATAAAGGGCCTTATCCTGTAGGCTGAATGGGAATGCCATCATGTTGACAATGTTCAGAGGGACATTGGGATAGTGAGTCGTACGACAGATGCGGGAGAACTGCTGCAGGTGAATGTACGGCTCCTCGCTGGTGTTTCCATGAAATGCAGGGAGAAGGGCTATGAACTGGGGCTTCAGCTCAATGTGAGTGTGTACCGGTGGAATGAGAATCCATTCGGTCATCTGGCTTTCTCCCGGATTATATGTTTCTTTAAGTGTTGGCTTTAGTGGTGGTAATTCAAGGTCATCATCAGGAGGACCACCACCTCCACCTCCACCTCCCCCTCCCCTGCCTCCTCTGCCTCTGCCTCCTCCTCCATTGTCACGGTTCATCATGTCATTCAACATATCCTGGAATGCGATCTGTGTCAGGGTCTACTCGGTCAGCTGCTGCTGTATGGCCTGGATAGATGCCATCAACTGTGCATTGACTTGGTTCTGATCTGGCACCTGTCCCTCTAGTTGGGGTGGCTGTTGACCCTTGCCCTTTCCTCCTGGAGCCATGTCAGGGTCTGAGTCGAACGAGATGAACTCCGGAGTAGTCTCCAGGGCTCGCACTGTCTTCTATCTGCATAATGAGATGGTCCAAATCAGATCACTTACAATTAATGTTCAACTGCCGTGATTAAGCTGGAATTCAGGTCAACCTCAGCATGTTGTGGATGGAACAGGATGTAGACTGTAATCGACTTCCATTCACAACGGCGGAAGTGGGACAAAAGTGATCCCAGTTTATTGGGTGGCCAAGAGAAAGGTAGAAAACGAGGAGTCTGGAGATCGATCCGCAAAGTCTGGATCGGGTTCTCGGGAATCGCCTCGAATTTATTGGCGGAGTTGAGTTCATGGAATCGATGTGGGTGTCGGCATGGTCCCGACAGAAACCATCCATGGATCAACTTCGTGAAGTACAAGAGAAGATCGGATATTGGATGAAGGATACGATGGTCAACGAGGAATAAAAGGAGTGTAAAACAGTAGAGAGGCTCGGTTGAGCGGAGTGGTCAAAGGGAGAAACATCAAAATGTGCGCAAAGGCGCGGGACTTGATCTTTGAACCTTAATCTAGATCCATACAAACACAATACAAAATCGGGTTCACCAACTCACGCCATGTGAAGCCGTGAAAGCTCGGCTATTTATTATCTTTTCATTTTTAGAGTTGTGATTTTCAGGCATATCTTATAACAAGTCCTTAGTACGCTACCCTATAGGAGAGAGAGTACTGCCAAAAGAGTATCCCGTACTTGTCCTCCTCCTGTGTAACCTGTAGTCTGTACTTTTTGGAGTCTTGTAACCCTTCTTGGATCCCTACTCAGCCAAAGAAAAGAGAGAGGAAGCCGATAGGCGAAACCAATACTTCGGTTCTCGCTCGCAACGGAATCACCCGTGAGCGTGCAAGAACCTACTCGGACGCAGGACAATGAGACAGACACCCCCGTGAAGGCGTGGCCTATGCTCAATACGTCGGACAGGGTCGATGCTCCACACAATAGGGAGTCACCATTGGTGACCAAGTCCTACTCGCCTACGTACGATAGAAGTGCCATTACTTCGGAAATCCAGGCGATACACAAGGCAGTTGCAGACTGGGTTTTTGGCTTTAATCCTTAGGGGGTCGCACTCGCTCAAGGGAGTAGGGTTTTGGTCCCCCTCCAAGGTACCTGAAAACAATGAGGGCTTTATGAACCCGGTACAATGATAGTGCATTACAGATTTTTAATTAAGGTCAAAGTTTATTTAGCAGTCCCCTTGTTTTAATTTTTGGGTTTTCAATTTTTTTTGAGTCTGTTTCATACCAGCGCCTAACGTTTTTGTAGATTTTCGTTTAAGTCCTAGGTGCTCAAAATCAGAGGGAGATGGCGGAAAAGCCGTGCAAGTGGTTCCATGATGGAAATCTCACCATTGAAGCGAATGATGTATGCTGAGTTAGAAGACTTACAGTGCATCCCAGCTCTCTCCATGCGGTATGCAAAACAGAATTTTTAAACCTATCTACATGTCGGTATGCAAGGCACAAAATCGCCCTAAACATTAGCTGCTATTAGCGTGAAGAACCATAAGTCGCTCATTCATCTCTAGCCCGAAGGGTCCGGTCTTGGCTCACCCATCCTCTGCTCAACACACTTGAGGGTAGGAGAAAGCTCTTTACAGGGCTCGCTGCGGCACAAGGGCTAAGAGACAAATGAGCGGCTTGTTTAAATTTGACTAGATCCAAACGAAGTAAACTATAGGAACATGCATTCTTATTAGTGTGTGGACCTAGCTACCGAGTCAAGCAACCTACATCTAGGGGTTCCAAGCACACAAAACAAATGAAAATAAAGGCGGAAAGCTCAAAACTTCGGAAAACAAATAAAAGAAGGCTATGAAAACTCGAAAAGCCGCGATGAGGCCCCCAGGTGAACAATCACCCGGGCACTGGACCTCATTGTGAAGAGTAGAGTCCTGTTTAATTACATGCCAAAAATGTCTCTCTCTCACCATAAATTACAAAAAGTAATCCTAAGTGTTCTAGCTCTAACTAATCCCATCTCTTTGCTTCCTTGGTGTTCTCCCCAGATGGTCATGAGAAGAGAAGACCATCCTCCTCCAAGCTTGGCTGCCTTGGCCTCCTAAGAAGCCATCCTCGCGTGGCGGGCCCTCGCATTAAAGTCACAAAAAGATTGCATTAGAATAACTCAATCAATCAAAAATAGAGCAAATAAAATGATCACAATAAATGAATCAATGAAGCATGGTGATTAAGGGCAATAAGAATAGTTGCTCACAAAATAACATCAATAATGAATCAAAAATATACACAAGAATGACAAAATAAATTAGGCTATGCTCATTGCTCCCCGGTAACGACGCCATCTGATAACAACGATTTTCCATGAGGGTCACCGTGATATAAAAATGTTATCGCTGAGGCAACCACTCACAGAAGACCGGTGTTAATCAGCAACTAACCCACAACCAAAGAATAAAACAATTAAGCTCAAAAAGAAATGTGAATTAATCTTTATTACTCTACCATAAAATGTATAGGGAACAAGCATGTAGAGGTCGAACCACAGAGAGCAATACAAAATGCAATAGCCTACATGTATCACAGAGTCATCCTTGTGGGAAGTGGGTTTTTGAATTTTATAATTTTTTTGTATTTTTGTATTTTTTTATTTTATATTTGTTTATAATATAATTAGGTAATATATATATATATAATATAAATATATAAATATATGTATACCCATAAAGGGCGAGAATATAGCTTATAATACATACATCATATATATATGTATATATTAGTACAATAATAATTTTTTTATATATTTTAGGGTTAATAAATAGATATATAAATACATATAAGTAGTTAGATATAGATATATATATATTTTCTTTTTTTAGGGAATATATATATATATACATAAAGGGGTACTATAATATTTATAAAAATACTCAAAAATAGTCAAAAATTCAGGAATAAAGTCTTTTTGGGATTTTCATGATTTTTTTACTGTTTTTGTGATTTTTGGGCATTTTTCACAACATTTTTAGTATTTTAAATAGCAAAATTAGAGCAAACAGTGGAATAGGGTCTGGCTGTAAAAAAAATAGGCATTAAAAATAGCAAACAACCTCAAAAATTTTCCACACTAATTTTCACTTAAAGAGAATGAAATATAGAAGATATAGGGACTGAGTTTATATTTTTCTAATTTTCCTTTGATTTTCTACATTTTTTTGAAGTTTTTGGGTATTTTTGAGTTTTTAAGGTTTTTCTTTTAAGATTTTTAGGGGTTTTTGGACTGACACTAAAATAGGTCGAAATACACCATAGCTATTGTTTTTGGGATTTTTCGAGGTGTTTTAATATATTTTGGTATTTTATAAGCTAGACAGTAAATAAAATGCATGTTTTTGGTTTTTAATAAATGCAAAAATGAAATAAAATTAAAAACTAAAATTATGGCGTGCAAGGACAACCAAACAGGAGCTTATGTATATTTTTGCAAAATTTTTCGAAGAAATATGAAGCACAAAATAAATAGACAAAGCATTAAAAAATAAATGGCCTAGCAGGGGTATTTTTGCAATTAAAATCTCTCAGGGGCATACATTCAAAAGATACAACAGGAAATAAACATTTATTTTTATTTTCAGGGCCATTTTACAAATACAAAAACCCGGCGGGGTTTAAATGCAAATATCACGCGCCTTACGTGGGTGCTGCACGTGAAGCGCTGAGGGACTAAAATGCAAATCTAAAACATCAGGGGGCCTTCAGCAAATTATACAACTTATTTACAACTTAACCTTTTATTTTTGGTATTAAACTATAAATACAAAAAGCGGGGGGTTAGGTATGAAATTTACCCCCAATGGCATGACATCCAACGGCGCTGGTTGCGCCACTTATCCACGCGTCGAGCATCCGACGGTGGATACCGGTTCGTCGATGAAGGGCCTGGATTAGATGATCCTGGCTGATCTGACGGTTGGCACGAGGCTTCATCGGACGGCTCCTGAGCGAACTGGGCCTCGCCTCCTGATCCAACGGCGCTGAAGCTCCCTGGAAGAACAGGGAAGAAGCTCGCGCCTGGCGAGCTTCGATCGAGAAGCTTGGGCTACTCCAGGGCTCTCCGGTGCGTCTGAGGTGGTCTGCACGTAGCTGGAAGCATCCCGCGTCGACTGTTGGGTCCATCATGGCTCCTGGAGGTCCGAGTCGCTCCGACAAGGTCGATGAAGCACAGGACCTACAGGACCTCTTCCTGGTTCGATGCGAGCCCAGATGGGTTCCATTCCGCGTTGTACCTGCACAGGAAGAACCGGGGGCGAGAGGGCTACCTCCTCGACCCGGGGTTTTGAAGCTTCGCTGCAAAATGGAGTGGGGCGGAGGGGCTCCGACGTACGGCGGAGGCGGAGCCCCGATTCGCCAAGACCAGGGGTCCTGGGTTGGTCAAAGGTGATGAACGATGGAAAAAGCGATGGGAATCGAGATGGGGTGCTCGTGGCGGTCGGAAACAGTCGGGTTTACGGTGAAGAAGTCGCAGGGGCGGAGCTCCGGCGAACTTCGATTTTTTTGATTTTACGCTAAACGGATTAACTAATGACTAATCTAGCTGCTGGGACTAAAAACTATCATTAAAAAATAACTAAAAAGCATGAAGAGGACAACTCTTATACCTGGGGGCCACCAGGGAGCAGGGCGGACGCCGGAGCTCCGCCGCGACAAAATTCTCCTTCCTCCGGCCGAGTCAAGGCGCTGGAGCACTCCCCCTGTCACGAGGAACGGTCCAGGAACAAGATCAAGGCTTTAGGTTGGAATGAAATTGGCCCAATTCGAGGAAGGAGGCGGAGCTACTTATCTATAAACATTGGCGAGTAGCCTTATTGACCGGCGATTATTGATTAATCCACTGAGCATCTGATCGATCCAAGTTATTGGCAGGCATCATGGATAATCAGAGAACAATTCATGTGAAGGAAGCGAGCTCGATCGATGGACGGGATGGCCGTAAAAAATGGAGGAAATCGGGGGAGTTGACAGTTCAGAAGCGCCAGAGCAGGGATGGGACAGTTGACCAGGGGTCAACGAAGGACAGCGCCTCATTGGTCCACGTCAGCCGCTAGAAGACAAAACAGAAATTTGAGCCTAAATTGATTTATTTACCATAGTAAATGATTTTATTTAAATTTTCTTAAAACACAAAAAATGTGTATTTTTTCATGTAGTATTTATTTGTGATTTATTGAATTTTTCAAAGTGTTTTATTATGGTTTTATTTAATAATGTGTATATGTATGTATTTACATGTATTTTTGTGTATTTTATTTTTAATTTGTTTATTCTCTTTTATTATTTATTAGCTTATTTTATAAATTTATAATTTATTTTTGTGAGTATAAAGGTGTTTTTATTTAATTTTTAGGAGTTTATTTACATTTTTAAATAAATAGGTATAGGTATATGTAGGTATCCTTATAAGTATTCTACCTATGTATTTTGTATACTTAATTTATTTCATGTATTTTCTTGATTTTTATTTTGGATTTACATTTTTAATGGATTATGTATAATGTATACATTATTATAAAAGTATAAAAGAATAAAAGAACCAAGGAATAAAATCCTTTTTATTTATATAAAGATATATAGTATAGGTATTTTGTCTATGAATTTTGTAGCCTTATTTTTTTTATAAATTCTTTTTGTCTATGAATTTTGTATAAAATGCATAAATAAATGAAGAAATAAATGAGGTATTTATTGTATACCGGCCCTTATCTCCCCCTACTTTATTCCTTGTCGACCAATTCCATGCTGGCCTTGGTCTCGGGGTTTGGGTCATAAAATATTTGCAATATTTTATTCCTTTTTCTTTTCTTCTCTTTATTCTATAATTTTGGCATTAAACACAGTATTTATTGTACAATAAATACAATGAATCATGAATGCTATTATGTACAATTTGATGCTATTTCCATGCATTTGCTGGGGTTTTTGAGGCCAAAATGATAGAATAAAGGTGATGAATTGGATATTCATCAGATGTCGACCGAAAATACACCTTTTTTGTTGGGCTTCCATATCATCAGGGCTAGTTTGTCCCCCAACATCGATGAATCTTTGTAATTTGCAATGGGAGGAAAGCGTCTATGAAAAGATGTCTGAGATTAGCATTCCAAGAGTTAGTCTCATCTCTGATAAGCTCTGATACCATAGAAGGGACAAGAGAAGGTCATAGGCATAATAGGAGATCTCCCTAATCCAGTCATCTCGCCATGGTCGATTGACCATTTTTGACACTGCTTTAAAGAGTCAGGCTTTGATAGCACATAGATATGTCTTTCCAAAAGGTTGAATGTTCAGGAGAACATTTGGCTTCCAAGAAATCCTTGGAAGCTTTCTCAAGAGAGTAGGAAAGATTTTTGGAGTCATGTGGACCCGCTAGAATGCGGTATGTTGGTATGGAAGCTAAAGAGGATTTGACCATGACTGTTATCCCGGCTTGGGATAAGGCATTTATCTTCATTTTTCGATGACATTTTGAATTTGTCCTGAATCAGACGCTATTAAGGTCTTCAGTCTAGTATTCTCAAAGGCCAAATAAAGATCTCCATTGAAGATTCCAGAAATAGTGAGAATTTCTTTATATAAATAGTTATAATTGGCAATTGGGACTCAAAATCATGGAGGATTTGCTATAGTTCACCTTTTGACCCGAATAATTACAATAGTAATCAAGGAGTCTGCCTAGTGTCCTAGTTTCACGGGGAGAAGATTTCCCAACTAGTAGAGTCAGTGGATGGAGATGGGAGGAGCTGTTCTATCTAACTTCATGCCCTCAATGCAAGCAGAATTCAGGCTTTTGAGGAGGAGGCGATTAAGATCAAAATATAAAGAAAAATGGATACCAGGGGAAAAATTAGGCCATTAGAGGGAGAAATTCTCCCATGAGATGAGCCGTTAATGAGCAAGGATAGGAGACCTTTGTGATGCAAGACCTGATCAGATTGATGATAGTTTGAGGGGAAAGGGGGTCTGGGGGGCTCCTACTAGCATTCATAGAGACTTCTACTTATCTATAGGAAATGACAACTTAGGGGGCAGGCAAAGAGTCGCGATATTCAATACAGTAAATACTCAAAGGGGCACGGATCCCACTGGAATGTCGAGAGGCTAGGACAATTGGCTGGGCAACTATTCTTCAAGCAGAGACAAAGACTTCAACTGCTACCCATGGCAGACTAAGGAATTCTATTCTACCTGGTCTGGACCCCCAGGGGAATTCAAACTCTCCTCTATAGACCAGGAAGGGACAGGGAATACATGGATGCTCACTCTGGACCCAGCGCTTAGGTTCTGCTTTCTAAGTCCTTTCCTTTGCTTAGGGAATGGTTATGTCTCTACTTATATCAAAGCTGCTTTCTATTTTATCAAAAAGTCGTTCTTCTCTAGTTCTTTCTCACTAGAAACCGGCTTGCTTCCTAAGCTAAGAGACTCACCTGTAGATCAAGTCTAGTTTGTCAGTCAGGCTGAGACTAGTGATAGGGGGATCTAACCCTCTATCAATAGCTTTAGCTAGATCTCTATACGACTCTTCTTAAATAATTTAAAGGGATATAGATGAATTTTCTACTTTCGCATTTGAAAGATGATCGACGGGAAGATCTTGCGACCTCTGATCTTGCTGAAGCTTTAGTGGAGCTATCCCCATTTTCAAACAAAGGCACTTGCGACAGGAGAGCTGACTTTCTTGTTCTATAACACAATATCACCAACTAAGAAAGGCTGCAGTCGCTTTCTTAGAAATTGGAATGAAAACTCGGCACTCCTCTCCTGTTTGGTTCTCGTTGCATTTCATTCCACTTGTTCGCTCCCCCCCCCCCCCCCCCCGACGCCCCTTGGCCTACAACACTTTTTTTTTAATCAAAGGCATAAGGTTCTTTCTCACCTGGACCACCAAACTAAGAAGGAACTAAACGTCGGATTAGATAGGTTGTTGACAAAGGGACGAAGTGACTTGTAAAGTACGCACCCTAAGATGAACCTCTATAGGGATAGATTGTGTGAGATGTGGTCTTAAATCATGTTCTTAGTTGGCCACGTTCCGTCATCGAGCTTATGAGCTACCGTGGATTGCGTGTTATAGTTGACAATTACGATGAATGAGTAGGCGGGACCACATGCTAGCAAAGAATTTGACACACTGCTAGTTAACACTTCTAGAACTCAAAATGAGAGAAAAATCAAATTCTTTGGTAAATAGTATTTGATGAAAGAAAGAAAACAAACAAAAACGAGAACAAGAAAGATTTATGAAGCTACCTTTGTTTTATATATAACTATAGATCCGGTTCCCTTAGATTTTGAATATAACTTAGATCCATAAGAAATTCAATGATATGGAAAGAAATAACATCTACCTAGATTATTTACATATCAAAATCAAAGTAGCTAGTCTCTGAAGCGAAAAAGAAGCCTGAAATCAATATGATTTTCTTTCTTCAATAGATCGTAGGGCACTCTTTCTCTTTGTAGAAGGTGGTATTGACTACTTTAGACTCATCACCAGTTAAAAATTAATCTATAATTTCGAATCCAATAATGACAAATTTCGGTCAGTGTTCTAGTGGATAAATCTATTTGTGCCTTTTTCTGTCTATTTCATTTTCTCTTTATTAGTGCTGTCTATAATAACTGATTGATCAAGAACTTTCAATTGGCTAGTTAGAACAATGAAATTGGTATTTTGTATTACATTACGATCCTATCTCGAGAAATTCAAACCCCTTGAAATATAATAGCGGTAAGTGTTTTATCAACATATGTAGAAAAAGACATATGTAATATAGCTTTTTCATACCTACTAGAACTAGTTATTTCGGTTTTCTACTGGCTGCATCAACTAGAACTTCAGCTCTATTCATTAGTTTAAACAAGACTGATTTGAAATATATGATAAATGAACATCATCAAAAGAAGTATTTTTCCGGGATTCCAAGTATTCTATGGTTCCTTAACCGAGACGTGTGAGAAGGGGTCAAGGCTAATTTATTGTCATTGAGATTAAGGGATGATTCTGAGAAAGATTTAGGATGAGATCTGACCTCTTTTTTATCAACTACACCTCAAATCAAAAAACAAGGTATATAGATGATTTATGCAGTTTTTCTATTTTGAATCGGATTAGGTCTAATTCCTATTACTTTGGCAGGATTATTCGTAACTGCATATTTACAAAAAAGACGTGATGATCAATTGGATCTTTAATTGAGTAACATTTCTTTTTTTGATTGACACTAGTTATAAGTAGAGAGGAGGTCAAATTCTCGCACCATTTGATTAAGCTCTTTTCTTATAATTAGTTCGTTATGGGCTGCTGAATAACAAGAAAATCATGCTCTGTAGGATTTTAACCTACGACATCGGGTTTTGGAGACCCGCGTTCTACCGAACTAAACTAAGAGTGCTTTCTTTGATTTATTGATGGCCTTTATATTAAAAGAATAGAATCAAAAAGAAAAAGATGATTTTTCAGATGAAGAAATTATGGCTGATGAAAATTGATCTCAATTATCCCTCGTTACTGCCCATAGGAGAAGTATATTAATCTAATAATGAATCCCTCGTTACTGCCCTTAGGAGAAGTAATAGGTATGGATGATAGGATTTTCACCCATGAAAGTGAGTACCCTAAACAAACGTGCAACCAAACAATGCTACATCCCTTTTTGAAATTGTTGTAGAGGACATTCCCGAGTCAAAGTACAAAAGTAACTAGATATTGAAGCTTGTTTTCCACATCATTATTTGATTCTTTACCAAAAAGCATTGGAGCTGGCTTCCGAATCAGGATCCATATTATTGGTGGAGAAAAGAGTCTGTCATCAGAGATTTTGATTAAGGGTGTGAATTCGCGTAAAAATACAAACGATCTTTACCTATAGCATATGATCTTATATGTATGACAATAAAGAAAGAAAGAAGGAGGATTTCCAATGCGAGATATAAAAACATATCTCTCTGTGGAACCCGTGCTAAGTACTATATGGTTTGGGTCTTTAGCGGATTGATTGAAATTCATCCTTTCTTCCAAGAAGCCTTGTCATTCTAGTGGGAAAAAATGCAAAAAATGCCCGCGATCAATTTCTTCTGCTTTTTTCGGTTGTTTTGTATGGGAAAGAAGAAAAGAAAATGATCCTCAACATCGCATCGAGTAGATCTAAGATCGAATTTGGGAGAATAGAAATGCGGGTATAGGGTGGTCCCCCCGCAAAATCATAGGATAGAAGATACTAAAACGAAATATTTGAATTAGGATCAAAATAATGGAGTATTTTTCATTATGACAATCTAACGAAAGATTGAGAATTTCAAAATTAGCTAATGGAATTTTATTTTGGAATTTGATGCTCCTTTCTTCTATAATAGAAAAGTTGAGTCGAGGGGGTGTCGAAAGGGGGTTTACGGCGAAGGGTCGAGATTCGCCCGAAGACTAGAATTTAGATGCACATACGGGGCAAATGTTGTTCCGTAGACAGACTAGCCGTATCCTTTTCCTCTTCGGAGGCATTGTCACTTCTTTTTTTCCTTGGAGGATCCACTAGAACTCCTCTTTGGAATTGTCCGATTGGGGAACGACGCGTTGCGGTTCTCCGGTATCCAACGACCTACATCTTTTGGGAAATGAGGGAGACGAGTGAACCCGTGGGGCCAAAACGTTTTCGTCTGGTTCGCGACCCCATCTTCTAATCGCAAATATAATAGACATGATAATATTTACTAAATTGTGTTTCGGAGAGGGCACGCCCCCTCTTTTGATTATCTATATGAGATCCACACATTTACACCTAAGATTCCGGAAGGAGTAGATACGTTAGCGGGAGCATAATCAATTTTCTGTTCTAATACATTACGAGATGATTTTCCATACTTTCTGCATTCAGTTCGGGATATTTCCGCACCTTATGATCGACCTGAACAACAAATAAGTATCCCCTCCACCCCTACTACATCTGCCTTGAGTATGTGACTCAAAATGGAACGAAATGAGATTCTATTCTTCGGTTTCAAAGAGATGTCTTGAGCAAACAGAGAAGCACTTTGATAAACTTATTTGATCTTTACCGACTCAATGGAGATCTCCGTCTTTGTTCTCTCTGACAAAAAAGATCACTGTTTTTGCACTTTGTTCAAATAAGAGTTGTACCTGTATGAGATTTCTCAGTTTGATCTCTATAAGAATCTCTATTCCCTTTATCAATTCTCTGGTACTACCTAGTTCCCTGCATTTATCTATCAATTCCATGACCTTATCCTGACCCATGAGTTTCCAACATTTTTGACTTAACTGACTCTAGAGTTGTTCCCGGCCCTTGAGGGTAGACCCAACCCCATCCCTGGGAAAGAAAAAGGTAGCACCAAAGAAAGGAAAGAGCGAGATGGTAGTTTTTGTTGTTCCCGCGATTTTTGGCCTCTTTTTGGCTTGGTCCAAACACTTTTTCTCACTGGTCGAACTTTCTACAAAAAAAGCGATGCGAGAGCGTATTTGGTGCTTGACTCCCCGCCTAGCCCCCCTCATCATAGATGGGAAGCCCGGTGCCACGAAATGATTGAGAACGTAGACGGGGTCGAAATGCATTTGTACTTTGTATTCCTCCAGTATTGCATGACCGAATAATTCAAGGCAGGGCACTGTGCGGGGAGGGTCCTTTTTAGTAGATGAGTCCTTGGGCCATCAGAGATGGGTGGAATTGGTAAAAAGAATTGGAAAAACTTCATTTTTCTGAGGGAGTCGTCATTCCAGAAGACCTTGTAATTGAAAAGCCCTATGTCTTTCGGATGCACGGATGCCCCCCCAAGTTCTTTCTGAGGATGATTCTTTCTTGATGGAACATGGTATCCATAGCCTTGCATTTTTTGGCCAAATCTGGATTGAGTTTTGCTTCCCCCTTCGTAACACCCCCATTCATCCCCCCCAAAAGCCCCCCCGGCCTCTCACGTCGGTTCATTCTTCCTCTATACCCTTGCTTGAATGAAGACACCCGATCGGCCCAACTTTCCCAAATTCCCCCACTGGCCCTTCTCCTTTCAGGGTCTTGATTCGTCGCCTCGTTTCAGTTGTAGTGGTCCATGGGTCAGAAAGAAATAAATGAATGTCCCTTTGGCAAAATGTAGAAGGAGACACCTACCCAGACGAAAGCCTAAGGTTGAGATCGTAGGTGGGAGTATCGAACCGAAAGAAGATCTCAGAAGGAAATCTTGATACACTAATTTAACATAATAATAAATAGAGTCAATGGTGACAGAGCTGTGGGAAGAGTCGCTTCTTTCTTGCGGGGGCTTCCCAGCGCATCCCCTATACAAGTGCTCTCCGAACCGTGCTGGATAGTCACCCATCACACGGCTCTCAAACCCAACTCGTGGTGCGGGGGACAAAGTCAAATCGTTGGATCCTTTAAAACAAAGCCCTTGATTAAGTAACGACGTAGCTCATGAGGGAGGGAGCCGCCTTTGGGATTATTAGCTCGACGTGTCCCAGCTATATATAATACGGTTCGCCCAAGTGGTCTTCCTAGGCCAGGCTTCTGGGGAAAGGGAGGGGTGGGGCTGGGCTAGCCTGACGCCCCCCCGGGGCACCCTGAATCTGAAATGAACAGCCAACTGCCATCACCTAGTCTCGCCTCACATTCCACTTCGACCGAGGAGAAGCTTCCTGTCTCTCTCACACAGTTTGGCAAGAACTGATGAGGGGCAATGCTCCCCACGTGGGCCTACGAGCGAAGCCTGAGGCGGTTGAAGGCAGTCGATTTAGGCACCTTCCCTGCCACTGCGGCTGCCGCGCGTACTATGAGCCTTCTGCCCCACACATCGTAACTGCTCGCGTGGTTCACTGGTTCCACCGAAAACTCTCATTTGTGGAAGTGGAGCATAGGGCGGCGCCGAGCGAGAAGGGTCTCTTCTTCTTTCTCCGAAAAAGGGCTCACAAGGAAAGGTCTTGTTTGATTATTTCTTTGGGTCTCGGCATTCGCAGAAGTCAGCTGACCTTCCCAAAGATGCACCTCTCAGATCAGGCCTCTCCAGCTCCGCTGGGCTAAGGGGCCCCGGATGCTCCCGTGATTGGCACCTCTGAGGAGTGCTTTCCAGGCTTGATCGGCCTGGTATCCTGCACCTCGCGTTCATGATATCTACATTCCACTGTGCCCCGTAGATAGGGTCGAAGCACGCCCATCCAGTGTGCTTCTTTCACGACATGCTTTGGTCCCGGGTGTCTTCTTGTGGTCTTCGGGATTCCGAAGAAGTCGTGTCCGTCCCTCCGCAACGTCCTCCCACACGAGGGTCCGACTCGCTCTTTCCCTCAATTCTCATCGAGTACCAGCGAGCCGCAGTGAGGTTACGAACGTAGGTGAGAGACTAGAGAGAGGTCGTCTTTTTCCACTGAGTAAAGCTTTTTTGACAAAATATAGAAATGAAATTCGATTATATAATCTGATCTGGCCTTAATATATTATACGGTATTTCTCTCTTATATATGAATAGGTATTATAAGGTTGCTCGGGGGTTCTCACTTTGAGGCCCGGATATATAGTGAGAGTTGGCGACAAACATACTTATATAATAGTCTCGCTGGGCGAAAAAGCCTACCCGCTCGCTTTTCGGGTGGGGTGTCCGACCGGGGGCCAACCTTATTCGGTGACTTTCACAGTCACCCTCACTGAACCGACTTGGATCTGAACTATGATTTCGAGAAAGTCTGACTGAAATCGGATTTCCTTTTTGTGCCATATGAACTACTAGGAATTTGCCCCTTTCTTCCCTGTCCAATATTTCTTCTTGCTTCTTCAGTCCCCTCATTTCCCCACCCCTCCCCCTCCACCGATAGATCGCAAGCCGCCCGGCGTGTCCTTTATTTAGAAGGAACGGGCTTGGCAGGGTCATAGGCCAAAGTCTATCACCTACGCAAACTATATATTAGCTATCGACTTTCTGAAATATATAGTAGCGAATATCAAAATTCTATTTTATTGACTCGCTCGACTGTTTATTTTTTTGATTTCTCGCGTTTGCCTTAAAAGCTCGAAGGCTCTTTCTCCTCTGTGTTTTAGTCGTGGTGGGGGGGGTCCCGTGGGGCTACTCCTCATTTTTCTCGATCGAGCCACTCTCCCTGATTCCACTCGTCCAACCCCCTTCACGAACTTGTACAATCGATGCCACATATATCGCCAACTCGATGATCAAAGAAATCAGGAAAGAGGCGATGATTGGTCATCATATATCCGGAGGTGTGGAAAGAGCAGTAGTGAGAAGCGAAAAAACCATCAAAAAATGACGATTGTTCGTGACCACTGAAAGACCCCTTGGTTCTGGCAAACGGATCACAATGACAGATACCTGGGAGCATACCGATGGAATGAACGAAATACAAAGAGTAAGCATAATATTGTCATAGATCTTAGGTTGTAACTTGATCATGAGAGACTCCGTTGATGTTGCACCCACGAAGTACGAAAAGTGCCAAACATTGGGAACTACCCGGGGATGAGTTAGGAACTGGAACAAGAAGAAGCGAGAACCACTTAAATAGAGGAATCGATTGTATTTCGTCCTTTGTTCCCTATAGTAACTGGGGATCGAAAAGTAAGAAATTTATTGACTTATTAAGGTAAAGACGAAGTAAGAGCATGCTATTGGGGACGTTGCAACATATGCCCGGGAGGCCTCCGTTGATTGTGTACGAATAAAATACGAGTCCAAAGGCAGGGTCAGAAAGGGTGACGCTAATAGAGAAATTGACTCTTCCGGGAACCAATAACGCGTAAACCATGTCAAACCAAGACCGATCAATATCCGAACTCCACGGATTCGAACTTCTCTCAAAATCATTTCAGGTGCGAAATTCCATTCATTGAGTAATTAAAAGGATAAAAAGATATGATTCGATCTTCTCCCAAATTCTTTTTAGTAATTCACAAAAAAACATAGACATTCGACCTGCAACTGGGGATCGAGTGGGAGGTCACAGTGGTCTCTTCTATCGACATGAGAAAGTGAGAGTGAATGTCATTATCCTCCTAGACTAGAGGATGCTTAGCGCTCTGAGAACTTCGAAAGCTAGGATCTGACACTTCCTAGGATGACCGGCAGGTCCCGCACAAAGCTATGTCCCTATGTTGCCTAGTGGGTCCGTTATCGATCAAAGATTTCGTCCATTCGACCATTACAATATGCAATTACAAGTCGGAGTGGAGAAAACTTAGGGTTATGCCTCGTCTTGTTGCCTCAAGTCGCTCAATCTGAGTATTCTCCTATTTATTTATCTCGTTTGAATTCGTCATGCTGAACACGACACTAGATGGTGATAGGTAGGGAGTCATCAATCTCTGAACGAAGGTCTTGGTCTGACTACTTGACAGCCTTGATCTCCAAAGTCGGGAAGCTAGGTTGGCCAATTGACGTCGTCTGCTCACGGTCAAAATGCTTGTCTTAAAGGACCCAATCGGGGTAGCAAACTCTGTGGCAGGAGAGCAGCGTGGAGTGAAGTATGCGAGTAATCAATGAGACCAAGAAAGACTCTCTGAGACATCTGATTCGAACTTGTTCCATGGCATTTCTCAATTAGCCCTCTAATAGTCAAGTTAATTGAATTGTAGAAGGAGTTCTTTGTACCTCTACATCTATGACTAGTATGAAATTGAAATGATTGGAACACAAGGGTCTCATCTACCTAAGCTTGACTTAGATATTTCACCTATCTCAAATCATCTTAACTATCGCGACAGGTAAGTACCAAGAACAGCTTCAAATTCAATAAGATCATATATAATGGAATCCCAGTGAAGGAAGGAGATTGTGAAGGTTGGAAGACTACGTGCTACCACCACTTAACTATGAAATCAAATGGAAGTCAGATGCCGAGCTATGAGAAATTAGAATAGGTCCTGGGTGAAACTAGAACTGAACTTCAAAGCCCAAATATCAGAGGTTTAGTGATTTTGTCTCCTTTCTTTGATCTTCGTGGACATAACCGAAGCCCGAATTCATTAGTTGGTACTAGAAATGTTTGAGCCAGAAAACAGAAGTGTACAGTCGCAGATGATCGTGCTAAGTCAGTGTATTTGAGATGTTATGATGGAAGAATGAGAGTTTCGATACGCTATCTCATGATCTGAGGGAGAAAGTATTGGATTGTAGAATGTATGAAGCGGAAAGGTTATACTGTTGTGTTTTTGCATCTTTCATGCAGACTCATTCACTTCTATATACTCTTTCTGACCACCCATAAATTGCCCTCGCGATATATTACTATGACTCACCTCGGCCAGCATTGCCCTATGACTGTGCACGTGTAACAGTTCTATACTGTGTGGGTCCTGCAACTGAAGGTTGTCCCTGAGAGTGAGTGGCCCAAAGTGCTGTCGGATTTAATATCCGGGCCACGACTCTGGACCTGTTACTGGTGGGTGCGGACAATAGGGACACATCAAGAGGGACTGCCCGAGCAAAGCCAATACCTCCATAGGTGTATAGTGAGCGACGAGTATGGGGAGGACTCAGACAACAAGTAGTCAGTGTTGCAACTACACAAGTGGCAGCTCATGTCGCCCATCTGAGTGGTGGAGGATTTCCACATCCTCAGTGCAACACGACAGCAACAACAACCAGCTTAAAGAATTGTGGGTTCTAGTACGACCCGACCAGCGGGCCACATATACGCCCCATCACAGAAGGGCACACAGGTAGAGCTTAGTTATTAATAGATGGTCGTGGGAGTTAAGGAGATGTGAGTGAGTTTATTCCCAAAGGACAGGAGAAGCGGGAGTTGATGGAGGAATCCACTTCTTTTCTGAAGCCCGGGCTGAACTGTTGATGAGGAGGTGAGGGGGGTGAAAGTGGGAATTCTCAGTGAGCTATACGTTCTTGCTTCCTTCCTTCCCTCTTCTTCCCCGCCTTCTTCTACAGCTCTTTCTAGTCTTCTGGTCATCTATAGCTTTCCCCTCCCTTCTTTCCTGAGCCTTCTTCGAATATATCAAAAAGCTCGTCGACATCACTCTTGTCAAAGACCTTTCTGAGTCAAAGACCTTTCTGATGCTCTACTCCTTCACTCTCAACTCAACAGTTGTTGTTTGAAACACTATAATAATCTATCAAACTTGATTCTGACACAACTTCATTAACATCTTCCTTCAATAGTTCATATCTCTTTTCTGCCCACGGAAGTCAAATGCTGGAATCAGTATGGCTTATCTTTTCACCTGACTGAGCTTGCACCTATTCAAAATAGAGGATACGATCAGAAGCGAAATACATGGAGGTCAAAAAAAGGTTGAAAGATGGACTAGAAAAGAAGGAGGGACCGGGGCAGTGAAGCGGCTTATCGGAATTGGCCAAGGTAAGCAATTAGCTGAGAGAGATGATCAGGGCTTACCACATGCTTTTTTTCCTTGGAGTAGGGGCGGGGCATCTGTGAATGAATCCTTTAGCTTTCCCTCATACAAGGGAAGGTATTACTCACTATATATCAGGGGCTTACACGGGGACAATATAGAGAGGTTTTTATGAGAGCAATCAACCGACTCCCTTAGCCTTAGTCCTAGTCCGCTAAAATATCTGTTTTTTGGAGGTACAAGATAGTTCTATAAGTCCAGGTATGCTACTTATGCTCCTTCTCCAGAAGAAGAAAAAAAAGGTCGATCCGCTGCTGCTTTTTTCAAAGCAGGTCTTAGCACTTTACTATTGATGACCAGGGGTTTGTTTGGGGGGAGGGAAAGTCCAAATAGCATCCCATGCAGCTATCTCTAGCTTCCTCCTTCTTCCTTATATAATACTGATGGCTTGATAGAGTCAGGGACTGAGAATTTATCATGTTAATCCATTTGGACCTTGGGGACTGAGACTGCTACAAGAGGGAATGCCCCGCAAGATAGAGCCCTATAACCTGGTTTTCAGCAGATATAGAGGATCCTGCCCCTCTTTCAATAAACTTGCTTGCCGCGTCTATCCTGAGTTTTCATGTCCAGCTTGCTTGCGTATCTTGTCTTTGCATCCTGGGCTTGGGCTAACGTTCTTCTTGACTCATCTTACTAGCTTGATACTAAACGTAGATAACGAAAGATATCAATCGCCAATGAGAGAAGAAAATCAAAGAACTTATATATCGCTCGGCTGACAGGACAACAAAAATACTTGACTTTTAAATACGCATTGCAGCTTGATGAGTCAGTGACCCCCATATATATTTCAAATTGGGGGAATGGATGGGGGCTGGTTCTATGGAATCAACTCAAAAAAAGATAGTCAGCCTACCAGATTACATACAAATTACTATAGCCTGTAGTAGAGAAAAGAGTAGTATAGTAGGGAGAAAGAAATAGATTATCAAAATCTGTTATCTTGTGAGAGTGAGACCAACGTCACTATAAGGGAGGTCTTCATTCGAAAATCATGACCGGTTCACTTGCTTTCTTCTGATATGCCATGACTCTTTTTCTAGGGGAAAATGTACTTGAGAAAGCGGTGGTCGTCTTCTTGGGGTAGGTCAGTGACGGAGCTGAAAACTAGGACTATAAAAAAGCATCTCATCGCTCAATGCAAGTGGTCTCGAGGCCTCTTCGTGAGTGAATCTCCTTCGAAAAAGGGTGCTTTAGGATAGATGTCGACGTATTATATTAACCTTTGGTAGTAATCCTCTCGAGACCTCGTTTTGCTAGCGAAGTCAATCGCTTATCATTCTGACGAAGCTGATTTAGATCTTTCTGGACTGAAGAGCAGCCTGGTATGGAATGAAAGTCGTGTGGGGTAGAGGAATAGCTCATCGGGCTCATAGTTTTACTAATGATTTATTAAAGTCACTATTGAACTTTTGACCTAGACAATGGATGTCCCCTTTCCCTATGGTCCGTATGAGTGAACTTCTTCTTTTGGGACTTCTTAAACGTAGTTCTTTTGACTCTAGCTCTCATTTACATCGATCCTGTCCGCTTGCTACCTCTCTAGTTCTCTCACTACAATTATGTAGTTCCAGCTATTAGCTCTTATTCTATCAGTTGAGCACTAAAGCGGCCTATAGCTTTGCTTGAGGATAGACTGCAGGATTTCCCCTACCCTAACTCGTCTAACTCTTAAAAGAAATCCCCCAATAGATAGTCTTTTCTTCTCTTCTTATTCTCTTTTAGTCTTCAAAAATCTCTTTTAGTCTCAAAAATTCTCTTCTAATAACATCAGAAAGACTGGATATATACCTTATATATGCTCATCTTTCTTACTAAAACTAGCTCCCTATAATGCTATTTGGAAAGGGGCTATCGCATTCTTTGAACCAGGAGAACCTCTCTAATTACGTATGTGAGTGTCTTGTTTGTTTCCTGCTCTTCTATTAAAGAAAAGTGATCCTCCGCTCGCCTAGCCTGAGAGACGACCAGTGTGGACTGAAATGGCGAAGCCGTTCCCCGGTGGGTCGGACGTCCTTCTCTAACTTTAAGAGCAGCTAAGAAGTAGACTCCGTGATAAGGTCTTCTTATAGCGTTAGTGCTGGTCTCTTTTAGCGCTTGCTGCTTGTCGTCTTTCTAGCCCTATTTGACATCTTCATTTTTTCTCTTGGCTATGTGCGGGAGCCATCCTGAAGGAGAACCCAAGATGGTACTTTCCTTGTAAAAAAACAATCCTCATAAGGAGTACGTCCAACCTAGCTCATTCGTCGGATGAAGAGCCGCCCCTTTGAGCCTGACTGACATCATTCGTCGAATGAAGAAAAGTGCGTATCTGGGAAGATGTCTTGTCCAAAACGCGAGATCTGCAACCCCGAAACTCAAATAGTCGATCTTGGAAGTTGTTGCAGCGAGGATAAATGAGAACCGATTCTCTTCTGGGAATGGAATCCACCTGACCCTCTAGTAGGTACTCTTTTTCGCTAGCGACGACTGAATACCGCCAACATCTTCGGGACTAAAAAAGTAAAAGTGAAAGAAAAACCATTATATTAGGGCAAGGCATTCGACTAGCTTCCTGCAACCAAGTAAACCAGCAGAAAGCCTGCTTGCTGCGTACAACGAAAGAACGAGCGAAATGGTGGGAGGGACTGGGGCGCATTCAATTAGTGATTCTCCTGAAATGGAGAACTGATCGGCAAACATCCTATTCGAAAGTGAGTATGATTCAGAGAGCTATCGTGATTCAGGTTGAGGCCCTCCTTTTTCAAAGAGCAAGCAAGTCAACCCTCGAAGTGGGGAGTGAATTGGGGTCAAGAAAGCCTCACCACTCCTGCACCTAAGAATTGAGTGAGCGATCCCCAAGTATTTGATGTCTGGCGAACCAGGCCCATTGATGAGAAGACTGATCGGGGGATTGGGGGGTGAGCTCCCCAGAGAAGAGAGCGGGGCATCCATTCTTTCAAAAAAGCAAGAAAGAAGAAAGGGAAGGGGGAGTGGTGGGAAAGCTTATATAGTCAAAAAAAGCCAAAGATCGAGCTCAACGGCTAGTCGGAGATCTCTCATCCCGTCAAACATAGATGACTCGACAGTCGAGTTGTTTGCCTCTATCGACTTCTGCTCACGATACCAGGTTACCACGTCCAATGATTGTCACGCACTAGGAAGTCCTCCACCGAATTCGTCATTCCATCGTCGCAATGAAAGCCCCCTCCCACCACCCTCCCCTCTCCTATTGACGGATGGATAGATAGAAATCCTCCCGGCCCTACCTCTACTAAGAATGAGGGAATTCTGAACTATCCCAACTAGTAATGAAACAATGCCCTTCAGAGGGCTTTTTCTGAAAAAAAGCTTAGCTGCTTCTATTGTTGGGCGTGGGTCTGTTTCCTCTCTTTCCTTTGTTTCTTATTCTACTCTTATTGCTCTACTGCACTATATCTCTGAGCATGAAGAGTTGACTCTAATTCTCTTTTTTTTTCATGTTCTCCTTGCTTTCTTTCACTAGACTTGACTACTTAATAGAATCATATCCTCAAAATCAAGAGGTCTTCCCCGCTGCTTTCGCTTTTGTCTCACCCCGCGGTTGATGCCTATATATCTACTGAAGAAAAACTATGAGATTAATATAGTCTGCAAGAAGACATCCGACCATCAGAATTAGAAGGCGAGCGAGCTTTAAATCAATGCCCCCTCAGACCCCCCTTTGAGAAGAAAGGCTAGTTCGTCAAGTCAATTTCATAGGTCTACCAGTTATCAACAACGACGACTATTGGAAGTATGTCATTTCGAATTGACTCCCAATTCCGGTCTCTATGCCTTTATTCCTGGGATGAGTCTCCTTATTGGCCCTTTTCCTTTTAGCAATCTCTGGAAGCGAGTAGTCTACAAGCACCAAAGCCCAGATTGAAGCTCGCAGTCTTAGAAAGGAAAAAATGCGTGATTTTTGCATTACGCAGATGAAGAGAGGAGGAAGATTATAGGTCTCTTGATAGTCAGTCTTGCCACTGAAGACTATCGAAGCATTTAATATAATCTGGGCCAGTTTAGGAGAGTCAGTAGACTGGTGACCTAGACGAGGTAGAAGAGATGACTGATATCAGCCTGATGCTTAGCTGCCTAACTGATGGTCCTCTCTCCCGATAAGCTCAGTTCTGCTAGCACATGAAAAGGCTAGTCCTAGTATTCCCGTCATTCTCAGCCGCAGGAAAGACAAAGGTAGTGAATGAATTTCGTATTCATACTAGATCTATGTCAAAGCTGTCTAGAAAAGCCTCTTAGGACAAGTTGTATGGGACTGATTGGGACAGGGCTCGGTAGAGAAATATGATCAGGAAAGCGTCAAGGCTTCGAAGTGCCTCTATGATCGTGCCCGAGAAGCCTCCGTCAAAGAGAAGGGTAGCGGCGAATGCGAGAGGAGCAAAGCTAGGTGCACTGGAGTTCCCTTCATAGGTGAGTGGTGGGCGAGAGGCTGCTGATGTGGAGTGGTACAAGGCCTAGAAGAAGGAAGCATGCAATGCAAGTCCAAGCAAGACGAGCGAGGCGAGTGGAGGCTAAAAGCGAAGGGAGGCAAAAGCCATGCGACGGCGATAGACGAAGGGGAGGCAAAATTCCTGCGACGGTGATAGACGAAGGGGAGGCAAAAGACCTGCGACAGCGATAGACGAAGGGGAGGCAAAAGCCCTGCGACGATAATAGAAGAAGGGGTTCACTAGTACTTTCTTTATGGGCAATAGCTTTTCGAGTGTTGAGTTCTCAGGTTCGCGAGCAGAGCGCTAGGACTCGCTCCAAGCGACCTCTCTACTTCCATCTCTTTCTATATGAGATGTGATTTCTCTCTTCAGTGCTCACAGTCTGGGCGGACCTCGCGACTTATAAAGGGTGGACTTGGCCTGAAAGAAGCAAGCAATAGTCCTCCCGGTCATCTCATCTCCGAATTTCTCTAATCTAAGGCCACACTTCTCATGATAGACTCCACTCTAATAAGATAGTGAACCTGACGCTTGCTTGTTCGGGCGGAAATGAGGTAGTGGGCCACCTTTCATGGCTAGATCATCAAGAAAGAAGATCCCTCGTTACCATCGCACGTCGAAAGGATTCCTCACCTGGGTCCCTTCTATTCTAGGCTTGCACACCTCTCTCCTTTCTCACTCTCGCTCACCTGCATCTACTTTTTGGCTATATATAATGCTCGCTCTTTCTCTTTTTTTATAGGCAGCACCCAGGACTTGATGGTGGGTCATGGCTCGCATCGCTTTGCCTCGAACCATCCTACTAGATTGTTTATTATAATATAGACTGAGTGGGATTGATTGCTTTCCCGTCAAGTCTGAAGGCTTAGTCGAAATGGTGCTATAAGTACATGGATTTACGTGTCTTCCTTCATGCACAAGTGGATTGGAAAGCTCGGACATTCCTTTGGGGGCACTTTGAGAAAGAAATAGGGATCCCGCAAGGAAGAGGACTCCTTAGAGAGTGCTATACCCCACCGAGGAGGTTAGCAAGGAAGATCCTAGGCCTCTGACTGAGGGAAGACTGCGTCGCGATATATAATAAGGAAACATACCAATCATTCATTCACCTACACTATCCCACAGCAGATGCAGCGGAGGGGCGAAGACCTGATAAGGTAGTCTAGAAGATTTCACAGAAGGTAGTCGGCATATATGATAGTTGATGCTGTCCTCTTCCGAGGGTAGGGGGATTTTCTCAGCATTGGAGCCCTCCAGGGGACGAGTGAGAGGGATGCGTGTGGTCTTATCTGGGAGGTGGTGTCATAAGTCCGGAAGAAAGAAGAAGAGTCGGAGATATACAGTAGCGAGTTTGACAACAGTGCGATGGGTTGGGCGGGAAGTCGAGGTGCGTCATTAGTGGGAGAGGTCTTGTGAGAGGAATGAGAAAATCGAGAAGTTGAGTTTGATAGTTGATTCCTTCTTGGATTTCCGCTTGACTATTGCGTACTGTAATGCATGGTGCGCTGCCACCGCCAGGATTGGGGGGTATCCTGGGTGCCCTGTGCAAGTGTGAAACAAGTTAGAAAGGGCTAGGATCCACTCTGATGCAAGTGTGCCAATCAGCCGATCAGGCTCCGGGGGGAAGAAGGGGTATGTGGAGGGGATTCAGACCGCAATGGAGGTCAAAAGAGTGTGGCGAAGGGGGGATTGTAGGGGGGTTCAGGAAAGCCTCATTTTGTAGCCAAGTCAGTAGACTTGCCAACTGATCCGAGTTTTCTATGGGAAGAGGTCAGTGCATCTTTCCTTTCTTACTGTATTGCCTTATCCTTCTCTGAGTAGATTGATTCGGCTCTATAGTCTAGTTTTGATTGGGTGATAGATATTCATCTTTGCATAGATTCAGAATGGGCTACTTCTCTGGAATACAATACCAAGAAATCTCCGACATCTAGCATCATATTTGACTACCTCAATCAATGCCCGAGTAAAGAAATCTTCTCTTCCTCTATCCCTCGGAATATATAGTATATAGTTGCGATCATGTCCCTCTGCCAAGAATGGAGAGAGTTTGACTCAGCAAACAGATTCGGATTAGTCAAAATAGAAAACGACGGACCCATAAGGAGGAAAGTAGGCCTACTCCACATTTTACTTCTACTTTAAAAATGAAAATGATTTCGAACATTTTCAAATGCCTATTATATTATTTAGAAACTACATCTTTATATAGTGCTAAAAAAAGAGATAGTGGAAGTATAGATAGAAGAAGTCGAGCGAGGGTCCCCTATATATTTAAGGGCCGTGAAAGTGATTTCAAAAAGAAAAAGAAGGGCTAAATACCTATATGGAGAGGGACTATTATTCGTATAGAAGTGGAGAGCGAGCTCTTATAGATATATGTTGTAGTAGCGAAGCGGGAAGGATCGTCAGGGGGCTAGGAGCTGTTGTTCCGGTCACTCATCCGGGAGGGCTAAAGAGAAGGTAGCAGAGGGAGCCGTGACATGTTGACTCTGCCCTATAATATTACGAGTCTCATCATCAAAAAAATCAGCACCACGAATAACCTAAATAGCTTCAGAGATAGCCTAACAACATTTCTGATCTCTTGGACCTGGCTCTATCTGCTACTGATTGAGAGAGAGAGGGACAATGTCACATGATCGAGTTCTTTTTAGAGTAGGGTCAGAGATGCGTCATATATACCTAGAAACGACGGGCAGTAGTGAACAAACTCTTGACGCCTGCTTGACTGTGGTGTTTAGGGTATACGAAGAAATGTGCGGGAGGTAGGTCTTCTTCTTCGTATTCTCTTCTTCTTCTTCCCCTCAACTCTATATCTTTCTCTTTTCTTTTCTCTCTGCCCGTATCTCGCTTTAGACTATCGAATCTTCTACTTTCCTACCGCCTCGAATACGCAAAGTGGAGTTCAACCGATTTACGTGCCCTGTATCCTACTTGATTAGGGAGAGTGGGATGTGCGGTGTGGAAACAGTTGCGGACTAGCGCTTCCAACTTCTTTTTTTAGAGGGAATCTCACTATTGAATTGCTTTGCTTTTACTCGAGTGAGCTCTTGACTGTCTGTGCTACATTGCCTGCCTGATCTGTGGGAGAGAGTCCAATCCCTTATACACTTTTGCTTTCAATTCGCCTCTGACACTCCAGCTTCTTGCCTAGGCTTTCTTTTTGATCCTCGTCGTCGACCTGAATCGCGATAACTCAGATTCTGCGGATAAGTTGTCTTTCGAGTGCTTTTGAACTACATTAAAGCCATACTAGC
Organism: Ottelia alismoides; assembly: GCA_037367405.1. Taxonomy (NCBI): domain Eukaryota; kingdom Viridiplantae; phylum Streptophyta; class Magnoliopsida; order Alismatales; family Hydrocharitaceae; genus Ottelia; species Ottelia alismoides. The sequence goes on from JAZKJV010002936.1 coordinate 275,255, forward strand.
CTGCTTTTCTTACCCTCGTTGAAGTCTAAGCCCTCATGCCCACCTTGTCTTAGGGGATTCCCCTGGTCAAGCCTACCTACTCTTGTCCTAATACAAAGGCACCACACCTAGAATGAAATACAAGTATCCGCCTCCTCTGCCTTTCTCTCTGTTCCTTCTTCCGAGCCCAACTTCCATCTGCTTATCCGAGACCATATGGTCAATCGCCAATTCAAGCTGTATTCTATATAATCGGAATTAAAGACCCGAAGGAGAAGTTATGAACATCCTTCATCTCTCTCCACTAAGTGCTCTACTTTCAGCTTCCTCTCTCCTTAGGGCTAGCCTGTTTGATTCCGGAGAGTGGTCTTCTCCCTCGGTTATTCCTGATGTCATATGTCTTTGTCCCTGTTCTTCCTTAAGTCTTTATCCCAATCATTCCTTACTTCTTTATAAAGTACACAACTCGAACCAGTCTTTTCCTCAACTTCAGAGAAGTAGGGGTCTAAGAGTGTACATGTGGCTTATGGGAGTCTCTCAGAGAGTTCGTCATGGTCCTGACTTTCTGGGATTGACCCAAGGGTTCTTCTTCCTCCCGCTTTCCAGGCCTAAGAACCAGCCATCCTTGAGGGATTGGGAAGTTCTATCTACATACTCCTTTCGAAAAAGGGCAAAGCACGTCGAAAGGCAGGACTTTTCCTAAAATCATATGTTTCTGAAATCAACCAGCGAGCTCCCTGTATCTCCAGCCTCCCTCTTTATACGCGTCTTTGATGCCCTAAATGACTACCAGCTCTTCCTGCGCATTCTAGTAATTAGTTCCGCTCATAGGAGACTCACATTTTAGAGAGGTCAGTTCCGCGCCTTTATTATCCACTAAGAAAAATGCTTCGCCACTATATATCTGGGGATCGGGATTCCTCAGATATTTGCTCCAGACTCAAAGCCAAGCCGAAGTCACTATAGGATAGCCGATCCTCATTCCGGAACTGTGCTGCCTTTCATCAGTCCCATCAGCAGATGGCAATGGTGTCGGAAGCCTATAATGATGTAGGATAGGACCAATCGCACTTGTAGGAAGTTCCGGGCGCACGCAGCCCAGCCAGCATGCAGTGCTATTTGAAAGAGGTCGAGGACTACTAATCCTGAAAGCCCTATTTTCTAGAATCTCGAGTCTTGTGTCTTTTCCCTTCGGACCTGCCCTTCCCTTTCTCTATGCTCCCCTACCTATTTAGAAAGGGATAGCCTACTAGCCTTCCTAGTTTACCTAGTTGGGACTTCCCCCTCCCTTTCTTCCCTAGCAAGAAGGGCATGTGGACTGGGATCTTTGATGATGAAAAAAGTCATCTTATTCATATACTCTACCGGTGATGTCTAAATAGAATAATCGCTTGTGCGCCTCATGGAAAGAGCCTATTCTAACTACTATCTTTAGTCCTCTTTATAGTTTAATTGCAAGTCGAGGCTATTTGCCAGTACGTGCTAGTGGATGGAAGAGTCTTTCACCTCTCGATCAGGAGGTCTGGAAGAGCCCCCTGGCTTATCAGACCTACTTCCCTCATTGCGAATGAGCCCCTAAAATATAATCCGTCGAAGCAGGCTTTAGCCAAAGCTGAGGCTTCCCTTTCCCAGAGCGTCGACCGGGCGTGTCCAGTGCTTTCTGACTACCCTTCATCTACCTGCTCGTGAATCAAGATACCTCCTGCCTGCCAAATTGCCTCTTCTTCCTGCTCGCCTAATCGCTCTCCTCCCCGTCACTTTTGTCATTCACTCCTTGCCCCTGACTTCTTATCCTCTATCATCAAGAATTGCGGACAACCACTCCTCTGAGGCAGCTAGACCTTTCCTTCTTTTCAAGGGCCATACATACGTGGAGGAAATCCCGCCGTTGGCTTGGACCTTTCATCTTTCTCGCTCCGTAGCTTCTACTCTTCTGCTTCTCATCATGGGCAAGATCTTTCCGACTTAGTCGTCCCTTTTTGAAAGCAAGCCAAGACCCGTCTTTCTATACCTATTCGATCAGTTTGAGTTCAGCCTGAACTAGCTTAGTTAGACTCAGTCTGCTTCTACTCTTCTGCTTCTCCCCTCTTGGATGATCCTTCAGAGGCCAATTGGATTCAGGACCCGGACGAGCAGGAAGGATGGGACTTTCGACAAAACCTGTTACACGAGCAGAGTCTGGAGGGACTGGAGCGAGGGGGTAGGATGAGCTTCCAAGTCCGCCAATCTCTTTATAGTTGGTGGATCCCCTTCTCTTTGATGGGACCCCCAGATAATTGCTGTAGGCGGAGAGAATGCCTCTGCCTTTCGAGAACTGAAGGCAGAGTCGAAGTTCAGCCCAGTAGAAAAGGCAGTCATCAAAGCCTGACGTGACGCATCTCATACTTTTTATAACATATTTATATAATAAATAAGTGGCAAATTTGCGAAGGATTATCTTGATATTTCATTTATATAAATGCAAGAATTGACTATAACGATAGTTGGTTATTTGAATAATATTATGTGGTTTTCATTAATGTTCACCATATATATAAATATGTTAGTTCAAAATGTCGAGCTTGCTCTATAAAAGGTCAGAGCTGGGCCCTTGGAGTACTCTTCCCTCCTCTAGCCAATGGGACCTTCTTTCCATGGATCCGCTAGTGAATCTCCTTTGAGCCACCTTTGCTAGCACCTCGGGCACTCAAAGACATCTCTCGTAGACCCGTGTGCCTATACCCAGAAAAAGCTCAGAAGCATGCTTTTCCTCCCTGCTTTTACTGCTCGTACGAGCCCTATGTTATTAAGGACGAAGCCAACAACTATCGATAGAGCGTTGCTTCCTCCTGGGAAAGAAAAAGAACATCTTATGTAGATAGGCTTCACACCTCTTGATTGACACTAATTATATAGGAGAAAAAACTAGGCTAGCTTCCTTTTTGCGGGAGTCCTAGGAGCATCCGACCTCCTTTCCAAGATGTACTCATCAGCGCTTTCTTCTAAAGAAAGAACTTATAAAGCAACATTCTGACTATCTTACCTAGCTTGATTAGAAATCGAACTTCCTCTACTTGATATTGATCCCGCTTCCTCACTGACAGACCTCGATGCCAGCATTACCTTGGAATGAGAATGAAGAGACATTGAGTCTTCCCGCCCGCTTGCACACCTCAGACTTGAAGGGCATCGAAGTTGATAAGGTTTTCTCTCTCTACTTTGTTAAATATATAGAAGTTTTGAAAACTTTGATAACATTTCTCATTTTTATAACATCACTTTTATATATTGATATTTGTAGGTATCAAAATCTAGTAGAAATCACCACTAGAATATATTAAGCTGGGCGAGAAAGGAGCTTTTTCGTGATTCTAGTCAGGCATGCTCAAATCAAAGGGGGCAAGCGAAGATGAATGAACAACGCCCTCCACCATCATCAAAGGTTACTGAGATAGGAGTAATCATAGCAAAGAAAGAAGGGGAAGAGACCGAACCCTACATCTCCTCAAAGGCCGCTAGAATGGCATCAAGTCAATTCACCTCCAAAGAATAGGGAGGACCACGAGGAGAATTAGGCAACCTGGAATGCTTACCTACTCCTCTGAAAAAACCAACTGACCCTGCTTTTTACCTAGATAGGGAAAGCTAGGTACTGCTAGGACTATGTACTTCTTCCACTACTGATGAAATCGGGATATGATGCTTTTTTCTTTCCAGGCTGATCAATTGATCATACTATGCTTTGACCTCAAGGGAAAGATCTTCCATTTCATTCTTCTTCCTTAATACCCTTAGCTCCACCGCGACCATTGCTACTTGCTACTAGACTTGATATCCCCCTTTGATCGCCTCCTATAGTGATGCATCTCAGACCTAGAACCAGAGTCCTTGGCCCCTAGCTGTATTTGTCTGCTGCCCGTCGACTTGTTTATCCGGTCTCTACTTTCCTGTGTAGAGTGACTGACCTTTCTCTTGCATCGCTTCTCTCCTTTCCTGACCTCTCTCTCCTTGCTGCAAATCACAGGGATTCCCCAAAATATAGATAAGATAGTCGATTCTTCTTTTCCCATCCCATGTGCGCAGACTATGTGTGCTTCCCATGGATTCGTCTCTTTCAGATCAGATGGGCATCCTCTTTCCAGCAGAGCCACTATTGTCAATGATTCCTTTGATTTCTCACTCTGTACACTGGCGACTGACGAACTTCTCTCTCTCGTTCTTAGCCTGCGCCTTAGGCTGTGGTCAGACTCTGTAGGTTTCTAAGGTTAGAGCCAACAACCATGCTCCATAAGGCAAAGTCCATAAGTCAGTCAGTCTCTCTTCTAGCTTATAGAAGATTTTCTTTGACAGCTGCGGTTGATGAGTGATGTACATCTCTTGAAGACCGGAAAGCCACATCTCACTTGACTCGGCACGGATGTTTCAGCATTCTACAGGTCTTTCTAAGGCACATTCTTGCCCGCCTAAAGGAAGACCGACCGGGGGACCAGATGAATTAGAGTAGTAGGGTCAAAGAAAAGGTCCTGTCAGGTAGAGACCGCAAGGGACTATAATATAATCTAGTAGCCTAAAGACAAGCCTAGCGTTAAGGGCAGGGCCTGACAATCCATTTGAGTCTCTCGCACCAGTCGCTCTGCAGTCAGACTACTGACGGGTGAAATTGCCCTGATTGACGCGCTGGGAAAGCCAAAACCCAATCATGTGACCGAGCCTCGTGATATATAAGTGGCTTCTACCTTATCTTTCTCTTTGATGCTGACCCTGACTTGACCTCTCGCTCGAGAGGAAGTAGCAGCATGAGAAAATCGTCGACTATTATGATACACGGATTCAAAGCACTCGCGGAAACCGTAGATCGAGCAGCCCTCTAAGTCAAGAATAGTTCGAAGCGCTTCAGTTTAATCAGCCACATATGATGATGGGTACTAAAGTACTATAGCCTGGCCTTCTTCCTATACTTTTCCCATTCACTCACTAACCAGCCTGCCAGCAGTGTGAGAATAGCAAGAAAGGACTCTCCCCATGTCAGTCTCCCCTTACTTAACTTAATAGAAGAGGGGTACTCCCCCGGGTCCTGTATTCCAGGGGTTGCTCACCCGGAGCCCCGACGGACCTTTTCGAGGTCTAGACTAAGAGAGATTTCTCGGGCAATCTTTACTAGAATTAGTGCTTTTATAGTGTTTTTGGTTAGTTTCAAAAATCGCTCCAAAAGTCTAGCTTGATTTTCAATAGGTGGATTTTCGAGGGCACATAGAAAGTCCTAGGCAAATCCCGGGTTTGCTACCTCCATTAGTTGGCTTCATCCGTCCGGGAAGACCTTGTGGTTTGAGATCGTTAAGTGGATTTGATGCACCTACTTTGAACCTATTTCTTAGAAAGATGGCTAAAGTTAGTATTATTTCTTATGTTAGCGATAGCTGTTGTATTTATTTCTTATGGATCAGAACCTTGATCTAAATTATGAAAATTTGAGATCAAATCTAAGGGAACCTGATTTAGTGATTTGAGATGCGTTTGGAGAATTAGAGAAGTAAGCCAGAGTCAAGCACGGATTTTCGAAGGGTCGCCTATTACATAGAAATGCATGCTGGTTTCGGTGGCTTCTAATACATGCATGAGGGATCCAATGCCATGGGATCCGTGGCATCATTTCATCCGTCCCCTGGCTCTGAGACATGTCGGTCCCCGAGACAGGACAGAGGCATGGCCCCATCCCTTTTCATCATCTGGTTCTCTTCGATAATCTAAGATGAAACTAGATTGAGTTTGGCTAGACAATTTACCTTCCCATTTCCGCATTGGCTACAACATTTGCCTTCCAGAAAAGTCATAGTATTTTAGGAATTCCAACCAAACTCTAAACTAGGGGCCTCATATTCAGCTCCCACTAGATAATCTTCTCTCTTCTCTTGCGATCAGTAAAGACCCCAATTTTTCCCCATAGAGATAATGTCGTCATATCTTTAGAGCAAATACTACCGCAGCAAGTTCCAGATCATGTGTAGGGTACTTTCTCTCTTGCGGCTTCAATTGACGTGAGGCATATGCTACGACCTTCTCTTTCTGCATAAGGACACACCCAAGTCCAGTACCAGATGCATCAGTGTATACAAGAAAACATCCGCTGCCAGATGGTCAGGTCAGTATTGGAGTCGTAGTCAATCTTCGTTTTTGTTCTCTAAAACTCTGCTAACATTTCCTGACCATTCAAACCTCACGTCCATTCTCGTCAGCCGGTAGTGAAATCTTCGAGAAGGCCTACCACGATAGACGTGAATGACCGATAGTATCCAGCCAAACCGAGAAAGCTGTGAATCTCAGAAAGATTTTTCGGCTGGCTCCAGTTCACTACTGCTTCCACCGCTTGGATATGACATGACCCAGAAATGATACTTTTTCTAGCCAAAAGTCACACTTCGAGAATTTAGAATCAAGCTGGTGCTGATGTAGCGTCTCAATTACGATTTTGAGATGTACTCGATGCTGCTCTGGATCAGGCGAGTATATCAGAATGTCATCCACGAACACGATCTCGAACTTCTCAAGGTCTTCCCGGCCTATTCATAAGTTCCATCAAACCCATTCGTGAGACCAAAAGGCATCTCTAGGAACTCGTAATGCCCATATCTCGCACTATATATCCGGGCAGTTTTAGTAAGATCATCCTTTATTCTGAGCTGATGATAACCTGACCGCAAATCTTTCTTAGAAAAGCAAATAATATAATAGTGTTTCTTACTGGTCGAACAAGTCATCAATCCAGATATTTTTTTAACAGTCACCTTATTCAAAGTCAATGCAGAGTCTCAGTTTATCGTCTTTCTTCTTCACGAAGAGGACAGGTTCTCCCCAGGGAGAAAGACTAGGTCACAAGAACCCCTTATCAAGTTGTTCTTGCCTTTAGTTCTTCAAGTTCAGACTTCAGAGCTCAGTTGAGAAAGTGGTGCCTGGTGCCGCCCGGTAAAATATCAATAGAGAAGTCCTCCTCTCTCTGAGGAGGTAGACCTGGAAAGACATCATGAAAGTCTTGTACAACGTCAAAATCTTCCCTGAGAAGACTCTGTGCTAATTATACTAGCTAGGTATGCGGTGCAACCGCAGATGGCTTGCATTAGACGATTGGGCTGAGATAATCACTCGATCGCCTCGTCGAAGGCCATGGATCACCACCATCATATATTAAGCTGGTTAGGTCTACTAAGTCAGGACTACTTTCTTATGTCTGCAATACACTGCATCATAGTGTTCCCATAACCCCCAATATGACATCTAAGTCCTAATATATTCTAGTTGTAGAATTAGGTTGGCAGTAAGAACATGCTCCTCTACTATGATCGCTACGTCATTCAAGTACATACCGGTAGTTACAATCTAACCCTTAGGTTCAACAACTATTAATAAGAAAGAAGTGTGTATGGTCATTTGTTGAACAATGCATTTTTAGCAAATGGATGTGAGATGCCAGGAAATTCAGTGTGGCACCCGAATCAAAAAGATGTACAACCCGTGTCATCCTTTGTGAGAGCAAATATCCTCCCTGCATCCTTTTTCATCCCCAACTCGTCTCATCTCCTAGTCTAGTCCCTCCTCTGCTCTTTAACATTTTTCGTGCTCGGATCGCTCTCTCTTCAGCTCATATAAATGTCGAGCGAGCTTTAAAGTGAAGTTCCCACCCACTATTTGTCCGCTCGCGACAATCCTCAAGGTCCTCGAGGAGAGGGGCCGATTTCTTATATAAGACTAATTGCCGAAGCTAGGGGGCAACATCATCTTTATAGTGAGATTGACCTATATAGTGTAGTGGCTCGAAAGGGAGAAGCAATCGATGTGTGACATAGCAAGAATAAAGGCATTTATTATCAGCGTGCAGGTCTGTTGGCCGTGTTCAGCCGTTGTTAGCTTGGCAGTCGTGACCAGCTTGGGATGTGCGGTGTCACCCTAATGAGGAGCTGTTATAACCTTCTTTAAAGAGAGGGGAAATTGAGACTAATTTGGAGAATCTATTTCTTTCTCCTCACAACTTTTCTATATTTGAGAGAGGAAAGAAAGATTTTTTGCACAACCCGGTTGGAGGGTAGGCTCCGAAATGGGGAGGAAATAGCAAGAATGGCTGCGGAAGCCTGGAGGCTGATTGGAGACAGCCCACTTGACCAATTTTCCAGTAACCCATTAATTATGATGAAGGTGGGAAATCTCTATTTTCTTTCCCGTGCCTCAGTCAATCACCTCACCTGACGTGAATGATGCCTTAGATATAGAGATATATAGTAGGACTCGACTTGTCTCACGCTTTCCTAACTGGTGACGAGTGAGTCCCAGGAAAAAGCACTCCATCAAAGGCCTAGTCATACCTTACTAAACATAAAGACTTCACGGACCCTCATCACATCTACTATCTATAATAAGAACTGAGGATGACCTTTCCATCAGATCATCGTCGGAGGAGGGCCAATCCTACTAATCATTTCCAATAAGCCAATCAATAGAGGAATTAAGTACTCACCTCGGTACATAGCATATTGTTGGAGGAAGAAGACCTAGCCCCCCCCCCCCCCCCCCCCCCCCGAGGATGCTCTCCAGCCAGATTATCTGAGAGCTTAGCTGCTTCGAACCTTCGAGAACTACCAATCTGTAGCTCGATAACCTGTGGACATAGATTTCCTTCTATCTGAGAATAACTGAGAGATTCAAGGGTCGATCTGAATGAATCATCACTTCTGTGATCGATCGAAACGTCACTATAGACCTTTCTTCGAATTAGACCTCCTGAACTCCTACTACTAAGCTCTCTGACACACGACCTCTTTCTATAACTCGCTCTTTTACTTATTACCTGGAGGGTCTCTTCTCTATATAGCGTTGGTGTCTGATATGTTTGATCGTGCCAACGCTTGATTCTGTCCTTATAGATCACACTATTATAATATGCCTTGTTTCTGATTCCCAAAAGCTAGTTCAAATCCATCTTTCAGCTCTGTTGTCCCTCATGTGTGGTCTAGTTCACTTTCTTTAATGCAATATCAGATTTGTGTATAAATTCAGCGGTCTGATGACATGGCTTTCCATAAACCATTCGGAATGGGAAGGTTCCAAGCTGGGTCTTATAAGCAGTCCAGTATGCCCATAGAACTTGGTCCAAGAGCTGGGACCAATTCTTCCTGTCAGGGCAGAATAGCTTCTGCAAAATGTCCTTCACCTCCCTACTCAACACTCAGCCATGCCATTCGATTGTTGGTGGTATGGACTAGCAACACGGTGCTCGATGTCGTAATCCTTTGTTAACTTTCTCATTTCCCTATTAACAAAAATGCTACCCCCATCAGTGATGATGCCTATGGGAATCTCAAACCATGAAATGATGTGATCTTTCATGAACTTACAGATAGTCTTGCTATCTGCAGCTCGGGTAGGGATAGCTTCCAGAGACCTAGAGAGATAATCAACCGCCAAGAGAATATGCTCATAGCCATGGTTGTGAGGGAATGGGCCGATGAAATCTATGCCCCAAGCATCGAAAACATCAACCATAATGAATGGTTGCATGTGCATTTCTCTGACATACTAGACACAACCTAACAAATGCATATGCATCATGGAACATGGTCGACCAGACAAACCACACTGAAGAACTTTCCAAGTGGTCCTCTTCCTAGAGTGATGTCCTCCCACCTCCAAGGAATGGCAGTAGATGAGGACACTCATGTATTCCTCCTGAGGAATACACCTCCACCAGACACAATCCGGACCTTCGAAGAAAAGGAACGGATCCTCCAAATGGTATTTCCTGGATTCTGATTTAAGTCGGTCATTGCTACTTTTGGGCCAGTCATGGGTAATTGTCTTAGACACAAAGAAATTCACCATTTTGGCATACCATGGAAGAGAGTCAACATAACAGATCGACTTGTCAGGGAAGGAGTCCTTTATGGGGTAAATATCAGAGGAACTATGTGACTCAATGCGGGAGAGATGATCAGCCACCACATTCTTCACTTCAGGCTTATCCTTGATATGCAAGTCGAACTCTTGGAGTAATAGAATCCACCTAAGAAGATGGGCCTTTGCTTCCTTCTTTTCTTCGAGGTACTTGATGGTTGTGTGATCTGTGAACACGGTAACCTTGGATACTAAAAGATGAGACATGAATTTGTCAAAGGGAAATACTATGAAAAGCATTTCCTCCTATGTGACGGTATATTTCCATTGAGACCGATCGAGTACTTTACTTGCATAGTGGACAACATAAGGAACCCCTTCTCTCCTTTGTCCTAACACAACCTTAACTATAAAGTCAGAAGCGTCCGCCATGATCTCAAAAGAAAGAGGCCAATCTAAGGCCTGTAGGATAGGAGCATCCATGATCTTCCTCTTTAGGAGCTCGAAGGCCTCAAGACACCTATGATCTATAATGAACTCTGCGTCTTTTCCTAAGAACTCTGATAGAGGTCGGACAATCTCTGAGAAGTCCTCTATGAATCTACAGTAAAAACCAACATGATTGAGGAACGACCGCGCTTGTTTGATGTTGGTTGGTGGTTGAAGCTTCTGGACCACATACACCATGGCAGGGTCAATCTCCATTCCCCTCTTGGATATGACATTTCCTAACACAATGCCCTCTTGGACCATAAAATGGCTCTTCTCCCAAAAGAGTACAAGATTCACCTCACTACATTTCTTGAGGACTCGATCCAAAAGAGATAGACAAGTATCAAACGAGTTGTCATGGACTGAGTAGTCATCCATGAAGATCTCCAGGAAGTCACCCACCATCTCAGCAAATATTGCAATCATGCATTGCCGAAAAGTCCATGGTACATTGCATAACCCAAAGGGCATGCGACTGAATGCGTATGTACTGAACAAACATGTAAATGTGGTCCTTTCATGGTCCTCAGAAGCGATGGCAGTTGCTTGTATCCCAAGTACCCATCTAGAAAATAAAATAATTCTTTCCCTTCTAGCCACTCTAGGATCTGGTCTATGAATGGTACGGGGAAATGATCCTTTTTCATTGCAGCATTCAAGCATTTGTAATCCACATAGACATGCCATGATGTGGGTATTCGTGTCGCAATCTCTTCTCCATTCGAGTTGCTTACTATCTGAAGTCCTGTCTTCTCAGGGACTACACGAAGTAGTGCCACGCACTTTGAATACAGATGGGATAAATAAACCCTGCTTCAAACTATTTTTCAATCTCCTTCTTGACCACATCTCGTATGTTTGGATTCAACCGACGTTAGAACTCATGAGAGGGACTAACAACTTACTGAAGGTAAATATGATGTGAGCAAAGAGCGGTGTTTATCCCACAAAGATCAAGCATGCACCATCCTATGGCACTGCGGTTCTATTCAAGAATCTCTAGCAAGCGAGATTCTTGTTCTCTAGTCAAGCTTGCACTGACAATGATCGAGAACTTCCGTGGTGCGCCCACAAGGAAGGCATACTTCATGGTGCGGGGTAGCAGTTTGAGCTCAGAAATGGAATGATCATCAGGTAAATATGTCTCAACTGCCTCTAAATCTAGCTCTGTGTGAAGGATATTGAGAATCCTTAAGCGCATCACGGAAGCGTGTCGATCGCATCATATGCAATCGGAGCAACTAGTCGTACTAGATGCTAGATGCAGCGGAAATTAAAATTTGAACTTTAAAGATGAAACCACATGATCACGAGAACACTTCTCGGATCGTTTCATCAAACCACAAAGTATAAGGAATACCTTTGAAGTGTGGTTGTGATCGCGAGATCCCAAACAAGAGATCCTCCTGTCTCAAGTCCGATCCACGAAGAACGCACTTGCGGGCACGATGATGAGTCACGTCCCTCCCGCAATCCTCGATGAAGATCCAAGCAATAGATCCCCTAATTTCGTCAAGCGAAATCCGTCGTCTTCCTCTACAGCAAGTAGCCACGAAGAAGAAGGAGATCCTCGAGTCATCGAAGGCGAAGGCGAGAACTTCTCTCCTTTCTTAACAATGGTGGTCGGCCACCCTATGGAGAGAGAGAGAGAGCACGAGAATGAGAGGGAGAGAGAATAGAGTTCTTCAACTCAAGAATGTTGTGTATTGGAAAAGGCTACCCTAGCCCTCCTTTTATACTAGTTTAGGGTCCAATGGATCTCAATCCATGGGACTCATGGATCCAAGGGCTATGCTTGGTCCATGCTAAATCAATGGCTATGATTGTTGTTGGTTAAAACCAACAACATTAATTTTAAATTAAAAAAATGTTGCAACATCATCAACATAATTTAATTTAACATAAACTAATTAACAAATAATATGATAAATAAAATGGAGTCAACCAACCTCCCTAAAAAAGGGGGGGCGTCACCCATGAACAATTCATGGGTGACGCCACCTATGAATGGTGGTTAATTTTGGCTCCTTTTTATTTATCTTATTATTCCTTAATTAATATTCACCAAATTAATTCCCAATTAATTTTGTGAATATTTCAATCATGCCATTGAATATTATGTGAATCATATTCACAACCCAAGCTAGTTAGTAAATTGCATTTCCAATTAATTAATAAATGTGAATCTAATCCACATTATTAATTAACAAATGCTATTCACATTGATTCTCTCTCTTATATATGTATATTATAAATCATATTTATAATACACATATATATCGTGGATAGTGTTATCCACATTCTCTTAATCCTTGATAATTAAATCCCATTTAATTATCTTAGATAATCATTCTCACAATATGAATCTTATTCATATTGTACTTGATAATTAAATCTCATTTAATTATCTTGGACACATTCTCATAATATGAATCTTATTCATATTATACATTGATAATTAAATCTCACTTAATCATCAAAATCTTCTTGCTTGGATACTAAATTCATCACAGGAATTATTCTTGAACTCCTTCAAGAATAATGTGTCTTCTCCGTAGATACTTGGAGATAAGGACAGGGCGATTGTATTGTTCCACGTATAGTGACTTGGATGTTGAGATCTCATCTCAAATCCAGATCTAACGGACCTCCCACAGATACTTGATTAAATCAAGTCCGTATACTTAATCTTCTCAATGCATCTGAATCACATTCAGATCAATGTCCAACATTTGGACTAAGATCAAGTTACTTCTCTACTGAGAGGAGTCACTAAAATCCAGACCTGTTTCATCACTCCCTCGGACTGGAAGCGTCATGGTTATACAATCGTTTATGATCACATCACCCTCAGGTATTCCCAATACCTGCACATCCTGCATACTGGAAGACCCATGGTCAGCCCGAAGATCAAGATCAATTTTACACTGTCTTCTTCAGGGTTTGATCACTAAGTTTCTCATTTCATCATTGGGATTTGGTATCGATCATATACTTTCCAAAAGAATATATCATACCTAGGTCTTGATCATATACTTTCCAAAAGTATATATCAAACCTACAAATTCAGTCAAGCTTCCAAAGCAAGACGACCGTGCACGAAATTTGATTCTTCCCAATATCTCATGAGTGATCTCATATCTTCCGGTTCAGTAGTGAACATGTATGATCCCTTTGAGAGATCGCATTACTCATATGCCCTTATATGCACACCAACGCGCCGGTGTATAGACCTTGGTTAGGTCATCAACCTATTGGTCTGTCAAATGTACACACTCAGACATATAGCAATACATCTATCTCCGATCAGAGGATGCGTGCCTATGCTGTGACAGCATTCAACATACGACTTAGGTTATCTCAATCTCGTTAAGTCAACTCTTTGACCTAACTAATCTGACACCTCCGAATCTCTATTCCTATGCAGAGGACCTGCATCAAGAGGTTGGTCAGATATCAACCTATGTGAGAAAGGATTGCCATCTCCTACTCAGGCTGGAGATCACATCTTAATAATCATTTGACGGTGCTTGATGAGTCCTCAATCTAACCCTTTAGATATTCATCCAAACACCAGCCTCTATGATTCAATAATTGAATCAACAGCTGTATGATTATTTAAGACAGCCATGGTACATAACCCTAATTGTACAGAGGGACCTATTATGCAAATTATTTATTCTTCATTTCAGATCAGGGAATGATATTCGCAATAACATTTATTGCATAATGGCTCGCCGTGGGCTCACATGTCCAACACTGTGGTGGATGCGGTTGGACATGCTGTGATAGTTGCCACCAACTGGCATCTCGGGGTTCAGCCCACTGACAAATCTCGGGCCAATATCATCTTATTAATACCATGCCCTTGGCATTTTTGAATTAAATATATAAATCTTTCCCAAGTTTCATGAAATGGTTCGTTGGGAAACTGTCTGAAACTTGTGATCTTGATCCACATTGGTTAGTTCTTTTCACTGGGTAGAATTTCTTTAAGAACAGAGTCTTGAACACAACCCATGTGGTGACCACCTCCCCCAGACATCACAGGGGGTGATTGTCATCCTCATCCTCATTTGTATTCTTCTTAGGAGGCATCTTGTCTTCTTCTTCTTCACCTTCAGATATAGAGATACATGAATTAGATATGGGTGTAGAAGGGTAAGCAGTTCTAACAAGGATAAAGGCTTACTTGGTGGTCATAGAATTAAACAGAGTGTTAGTTAGGGATCAACTAAAACCTGATAGAGTCTTATTGGCCCTGGTATAGGAAAAATTTTCGTCCCAAGACCATGCATGTTCAAGAATAGGGTCATCTTGAATCTTTGGAGATGTGAGATCCCAAGGGTTTTGTGAATTATATGCAAAATCAAGACTTAATTCCCCACATATGTTCATCTTTGATGTCAAGAGGAATACGAAAAGAGCACGAGTGTAGAATCAAGAGATAGAATACACAAGGTGTATGCATGTACAATCTTTGTTCATACACAAAGCAAACACAAATCAAACCCGCAGATTCACCAGCTGGCATGTGAGCGTTCAGATACTTATCTTTTTGATTTTTGGATTATTTTCAAACACTTAACTATAGCACACAATCGACTTATAGTGATAGGTGGTCGATGTATACTTGGAGAGACTAGGAGATTCCTCACTTGAGGTAACAACGAGTCAATCCTCCTATATGATTTACCACACTAAGTCACTATTTCAGCTGAGAATGAGTACTTGTAATACCAAAACAACTTCCACCTGCCATACTCAAGTGTGCACAGGACAGTGGCCTTTGCTGAAGTCCCGATGAGATAGTACCATTCTGCCCTTATTTCTGAGTTGTAAATGCCGGAGGGGGGCACGAACACTAGCAAGATAGCATCAACAGTACTTCAGAAAATCCAAAAACTTATGGGAGCTCCTACTCTATGCTAGTGTTGATACGTAGCTTTATGATCTACACCCTCGAGTAAGGTTTCAGACAACCTGATATTCCTAGCAAACATCTAGGAAGTTGGGCAATAATCCTTAAGTGTGGCATGTCTCTCTCAGTCTGGATAGTACATGTGTTCAATGATGGATGCTAATCTCCCAAAAGTAAGTGTTCATTTTATTCCAATTAACTAAATCGATCATATTGGCAATCCAAATTTTGAGTTCGGACATCACTTTGTCTTAGAGAGTACAATTTATCTGTCTACTGATCAATCCTAATTCCTTCAACTTAGATGAGAAAACAAGAGGGAGGAGTCGAGAAAAACTGATGCACAATGGGTTCAATGATGGATGCTCGGTTAGAAGACTTACAATGTTTCCCAACGTTCTTTATGTGGGATGCATGGCATAATCAAAAAATTATTATAAATGAATGCAACCAATAAAAACACACCTAAACAGAAAGTTCTATTAGCTGGAAGAATTGATTTTAGAATTTTGCTAAGTTGACCGATCTACGGTGCATATAATTTGAGTGTTGTGTGTCCAAAAAGAGTTAAATGATCATAAGTAGATAAAAATTATTCTACCACTAATGCAAGTCCTATTTATATGTCAAACACACAAAACTTGGGGACCTGACTACACAGTAGTGGTCAATACAAGCCCAAGTGTCCCATGGTTCAGTCATGTTTAATTACAAGTATTAGGGTTCAAAGAGACCACTAAGGATAAAAGAAAATACAGGAAACAAAACTAATCTAATCTCTCTCTCTCTCTCACCCAAAAAAACTTCTCTTTACAGATCCTTAGATTTTTCCTTAGATAATGCTTCAAGCCAGATCTCCAAAGAGAGAATTTACGGTTAGTATCTATAGTAGGAGAGAAATGCAGTGAACAAAATATTGCGAAAGAAATACGAAAGAAAATTGACACAAATACTTGTATTATAAAAATTAATTACAAAAATTAATTTAAACCTTAAAGAATATGTTGTTCCCTGGCAACAATGCCATTTGATCAATCGTAAGCCTACCTCTTTTAAAATCATTGATCTAATGTATTATAGGAGGTAGAAATAATCTATCTAAAACCATGCTTTTGAATATGTGGTAAATTTTACTTGGTAAGTGTACCAAGGTTGAACTCAAGGAACAACGGTTTTTAGTTGCGTCGTTCAAATTAATATAAGTATCAAGTAATGTCAATTTCTAAGTCAAAAAAGAATACAAAAAGACAGAATTAAAAATAAATAGGGAATAAAACAAAATAAAGAGAAAAGAGATAGATCTGTGGTGATAATTTTTTATCCCAATAATTAGACCATTTAAATCTCTAATTAACTCACATATCTATGAAAAGATACAAAGATGATTTATCAATTATTGCTTCAGTGTTGCAAGTTAGGGAATATTATTTAAATTAAACTTAAAACATTAACCAATATAAAAATCCATTCCTCAATTTTTCCTATTTTAATTGATTCCGCAACAAATAATTTGAGTCCTTGATGATAAAAAAAATAATCTTTTTTCTTCTCAATAAAACCTCTGCAGAAATATGTCAAGTATCCCCAAGTGTGATTATAAGATCTTCGTCGAAATTAGCTTGCATCTGAATATTACTCCTCAAATAATAATTCAATTAATATGCCTTTAATCTATCCACAAGATATATAAAATGATAAAGCAAGGAAAGAGCTTTAAAATGGCACATTTTACGCAAATTTCAAATAAAATATGAGAAAGATATGCAATGTTGAATTTCTAAGGACTAAAATCTAATAAAACAAAGTTTTTATTCATTTTAGATCCTTACAAGGGACTAATATGCAAATAGCCAAAGTTGGAGGGGATTCTTCTTAAATTAGCCAAAGCGATGACATTTCTGTAATTTTTGGAAGGCAAGAGGAACTGGATGCAAAATTTCCTGGCGGGCGCATGCTTTTCACATGAGGGGAACCTGACTGCAAATTACGGAAGTTGAAGGCACTCTTCTACAAACTCTGCTAGCCAACATGCCTTCCTGTATGTGGGGGATAGGGTCTTAGCGAGGGTTGGTGGAGGCAAACACTTGGCAGAGTGGAGAGGCTCTTGAGGAGCCTTGGGTAGCCCAAACCTAGAGGCACGGATGAAGGCCCGGGTCGAGATCTGGGTCATTGATCTGATGTGATCCAAGGGTCCAAACACGACGCGGAGTCGCAAGATGATGATGGTATGCATGGGAAATTAGAAGGTCGAAGCTCCATGCATACATGCACCGTTGGATCAAAATCTAATGGTACTACTCTTTGTTCTCGTCCTCGAGCAGTGAAGGAGGTGCGGGGTCCTGCGAAACATGCATCAAATGCAAAACGAGTCCCCGTACAATGAGTATGAAAATTCTCGTTCATCTAGTGTTTTGGATCACATCCAAACCTTTTACCAAGGCTTTGATACCACTTGAAGGCTAGGTCTTATGCCTTAACACATCACGGAAGTATGTATATCACATCGAATACGAAAACTAAATCATATTTATAATATTTTTGATTATTATCGATAATGTTATCCATAATAATTATCATATTTATAATATTTTTTTATTATGGACAGTGTTATCCACATTAGTCAAATTATTGATAACTAAATCATATCATGTTTAATTATCCATTTACCAATTCTTAGATACATTATCAGCAATACAATTATTCTTGAACTCTTTCAAGAATATTGTGCTTTCTCTACAGATACTTGGAGATAAGGATAGAGAGATTGTACATTACCTGTATAATGACTTGGATATTGAGATCATATCTCAAATCTAGATCTTGGGAATCCCACAAAGATGTTTGATTAAATTAAATTATAAATCTAATCTTCTTATTGCATCTGAATCATATTCAGATATCCAACATTTGGAATAAGATCATATTAGTAATCTACTGAGAGAAGTCACTAAAATACAAACCAGTTTCATCACTCCATTGTAATGGAAGTGTCACGGCAATACAATACTTTATGATCACATCACCCTCGAGTATTCCTAATACCTTTACATTCTGCATACTGGAAGACATAGATTGAACCCGAAGTATTAGATCATATTTGAACTGTCTTCTTCAGTGTTTTATCATTAAGTTTCTCATTTTATCATTGGGTGTTGGTATCAATGATTTACTTTCCAAGAGCATATATCATACCTATAAATTCTGTCAAGCTTCCAAAGTGAGATGAGTGTGCATGAAAATTTATCCCAATATCTCATGAGTGAGCTCATGTCTTTCGGTTTAGTAATGAACATGTATGATCTCTTTGAGCGATCATATTACTCATATGCCATTGTATGCACACCAGTTCGCCAGTATATAGACCTTGTCTAGGTCATCAACCTATCGATCTGTCAATTTATATACTCAGACATATAGTAATACATATGTGTCTAGTCAGAGGATGCGTGCCTATATCGTGACAGTATACGACATAGGTCTTGGTTATCTCGATCTCGTTAAGTCAAACCTTTGATCTGACTTATCTAATACCTCCAAATCTCTATTCCTATGCAGAGGATTTGCATCAAGAGGTGGGGATATCAACCTTTAGAGAAGAATTTTCATCTTCTTCGCAGGTTGTAGATCCGTTCGTAATAATCATTTGAAGGTACTTCACGAGCCCTCAATCCAACTCTTTAGATATCATCAAGCCCTAGCCTCTCTAATTCAACATTTGAATCAACAGATGTATGATCATTAAGATGGCCATAGTACATAAACCTAATTGTATAGAGGGACTTATAATGCAATCATTCATTTAATCTCAGATAAGGAGTGAAGTAAAAAATTAACCTTTATTGATATATAAAAAATACAATAAAAATTTATTGTATAAATGGTTCATCCCGGGATCACATGGCTAACAATATCCCACTAGCCCTAAGAACCATTCAGGTAAATCTTTGAACCCATGCTCATTGCATGCTTGTCGAAAACCTTCTAAGGTAAAGGTTTGGTAAGGGGATCAACAACGTTGTTGGAAGAGGCCACCTTGGTGATGATGATATCATCGCGCTTTTGAATCTCCCGAATGTTGTGGTATATGATGAATCTGTGATTTATCACTCTAAAAGATGAAAATAGAACTTTGTTCCCAATTTATTAATTACATTTAAACATATATATTGCATTATTTTCATTCATGCATGTGTAAGTAATATCCATGTTTTATCATGCATAAATGCATTAATGAGAAGCCCAAATTTCTATGTACATTATCATCTATATATTACAATAAATTCCCCTAATTTTAGTTATTTTTCACTAACTCCAACTATAGTAAAATCAACTTTGTTGTGTATATACTGCTAACATTAATAAAGGAAAATATCGAAAAATACTAACTTGTATATATGCTCAATAAACCCAAATCCTAGTTTTCAGACAAAAAGCCGTAATTGTAAATATCTCTATCTTGTAGTCTCATATAAACTTCTACTTACTTTTATATTAATGTACATTCAATTATCTACAAAACAAGATGAAATTCAAAAGAATCAGAGTTCATATGAAACTTGGGTTTTGGGTCTTCATTGTATATTGTATATATTGCCTTTTTGACACCATTATTTTATGTAAAAATAACTATTTTTAATTTATTTCATTTTCATATATTTTCTTTTATTTTAAGTTTAATAAAGTATGCAATATCCAAATCAAAGTTGAATTAAAAAATCAAAGAAAATATGTCACTCTGAGTCTGTATATATGTGTCTATTCTTTTATTTCTATATTTTCTATATCATAAAAAATCCCAAAAAAATAGATTAATATGTAAATATTTATTTTATATTTCACTTGATTTTATATTGAATTTTTATTTATTTAAAATCACAAAAAAATTGCAAAGCCTAAAAATGTGGTATTATATGTAAATAGAGTACCAGCAAAAATACACTTTACATAGATGATTTCTTTTTGTTTTATTCCTTCAAAAAACTTGTAGATCTCGTCAAGACAAACAACTTTTATGAAGACAAAATTTTGATTTGACTTCATTTTCTATTATATTTTGAATTTCTTTTGATGTTCATTTCTCATTTTTCTAGGAGTGACACGTGGTGCCTGGAGCCACCACGTGTCGCCCCTTTACTCTTTTTCTACCCTTGATTTGGGTCGTTGGATGAAGGGAGCTTCATCCAAGGACCAGGATATTATTTTTATTACTTATTACTTATTTTATTTCATTTCTTATATTTTATTTTATAATTCTTTCTTTACCACGTGGCACGACCATGCCAGTTCAATCCCATGGCCTTAGTTGTTCGATCTCGACCGATCTTATGGCTGAGGACCCCTTCTGCTTCCTTAGCCCAAGTTCTTCGGTTGTTGAACGATTCCACTCCACCTCACTACCTCTGCGTCTTCCGCCTCTTTCATCCAACTCCTAGATTGAGCCTCCTCCTCTTCCTCTTACTCTATGTAGAACACCTCCTTCGTCCCACTCTCATCAATGACCGCCCGTAATCTCTGTGCACTCTAACCCCTTTCAAAACCCCATTCCTAGTCATCATTGAATATGATCCACTATTTGTGAGGAGAGGCCCATATCATAGTCCCAATAGGTGACAGCTCCAAGAGACTCCATCGGGCGACGTCCATCTTTAGGTGTGGTTTGGTGAAGGAATCACTATCATTCTAGATGCTTACACATGCTACTTAGCTCCACCTAGCCACGACATTTGAGAGACGAATCACAGAGCTCCAATGAGCTCTTCAACCCCATGCATTCATTCCACCCATCTCCAAGTAAAACGCCCTATCCCTTGTTTTTCCTCTTCCCCCAATTTTCCCTTCTTTTCTTTGTGTTTTCAGATCCTTCTTTGCTCTGCTTGTTTCTTTCACCTTCTTCCCCCTTTTCATATGTGAGATGCCTAGAACAAAATTGAACTCTGTACCCAAATCAAATTGATCCTCTATCGATCTATTCCCTCCTTCCGTCATCCCCACCCATCTTCAATTTTTGCAAGAAATCGATCTATTCGTCATTGACCCTCCGCCTTCTTCGCTTGAATTAGGTCCTCCAATCCCTTTCCATCTTACATCACATACTCTAGGTTGAGTCAGGAGACTCGAACATTGTCCTCTCCATGTGGGTGTTCTATCCTGAAGCAGTGTCAATCATCTCTACAGGACTCCCTTCAACCGAGCTCTGCAGCACTTGAACCATCTCATCGAGCAACTCACAGGCATCACTTCCATCCTCACCACCAATTGCTCGAGGGGATCTGGTAGTGTGTTTATTGGGACCTCTTTCGTTGAAACCTCCTTGCATCTTGTCCATTGACATGTTCTCTTCTACCATCTACACTTGGCTACATAGTAGCATCGGAGTTGTTTCTCGCTACTCTTTCCAAAGAAGAAGAATTACAGCGGAGGGGTCGATGTACAACTACCCTTTGATTCCCCCCTCTCTTGATCATTATTGTTGGACCTCCATATAGCCCTATACTATTCATTGTTTCCTTCCATTCTATCATATGATGGCCTACACTAAGCCATGTCATCTCGACGAGCCTTTGTCCATGCCACTTGGCAGGTCAGCCGAGCTACAGAGAATGACCACATGGATCAGAGTTCCCAAGCCTGTGCCCAGACATCAAATCAGATACATGCTTCTCATGTATGTGTTGGAGAATTTAGATCCATTCCCTCAGAGTCCAGGAAACTCACATCAAAGCCCACCCTTCAAAGTTCACGTGCGCACCACATGCCCCCTATCTATTTGCATAAATCCCCTTGCGGTTTTAGGTAATTAAAGAAGCATTATTTATGCTCTTTCCATCGTACTTAATTCTCATTTCTTGAATTTGCATTCACACCCTTGTGCTTGTGTATTCGTTTAAACCATCATTTTTCATTTGATTTTTAATTTCTAAAATATCGTGTTTATACCAATGAATTCTTTATCTTGTGAATGTTTAATAACATTTTTGTGAGCTTGAATTAATTTGCTAAAATTCTTTTGGTGTGAAATTATACATTTTACACATTAGTGAGTTGTTAATCCTTATTAAATATATCCTTCTCTAATATTTCTTTAAAAAACATATTTGGTAGATTTCCTGTTCTTTGTAACTTGCCAAAAAATCACATTAATTGCATGCATATAGTGCTCTAAACAAAATGTTTTATTTGAATCTTGATTGATAAATCTAGAATAATTTTATTTTTGGAAAATATTTTTGTTTTCTATTTATTAAAATTGATTTACTATAAATTGTTTAATATGCATTTTTTAACTCACAAAAAGCTCATTTTGCACCCAAAAATTCCAAAACAATACAGTAGGTTAATTTCAAAATAATTAGCATTCTATCAAGTTTTTATAATTTTTGCATTTCATTTGCATATAAATTGCATAAAACCCTAAAAAAGAGTCATTTTTCATGAATGCACATTAATCATTAAAAATATGAAAAAATATGTTCCGGATTTGTCTTTGTATAAATAATTAAGGAAAATATCATTCTAGATTGTTGAGCATATCTACATACTAATTCGGATTTTATATCCTAGGCTAATTTCACCATCATATTTGCATTCTGCTTTTGCATTTCATTATTATTTGCATAAAAGTGCTAAAAAATCCCCTAGAAAGCATATCACATAAATAATCTAAAAATCATCCAAAGGAGACTAGTAGCCTCCTTGAGTTTGACATTGGGCTTGCCCAAGTAAATAAATTTGACTCTTTTTGGATTTAAATATTGATTAAGTGATCTTCTTGATTAATCTGAATTACCTTCTTGCAATGATCATATCTTTACTTCCACAATATTAGCAAGAACGAACGTTGGGTTTGTCAGATGGTGTCATTGTACGATATTTTTTAGACAATTTAGAAGTTAGGTTTTTGCATTCCTCGTGTAGTCCAACCCCCATGTTTCTTGTAATTATTACTCCATTTATTTTCCTGCATTTTTATTTATTTCTTTCTTTATTTATTTTATTTTGTGTATCTCTCTGTGACATCATCTTTATTCTGTGCAAGGGACCCGGCGCATATGGAGTAGCTTTTCGGGAAAGATGCATTGGATACTGGCTCTTCGGAAATAGGCTGACTGAAGGATGCACCAAAAATTAATTGAGTCGAGTGATGAGAGAGTGCAGAGTCCATAGGATATATTCCTGTATTTTATTTAATTTTGTAATTTTTTGTAATAATTGTACTTTTATAGTAGTTCATGTTTGGGATCTCACATTTGTACATAGACTTAGACATTTTTATTCATGTGGCATGTCGAGACATGTCTCACTATTGTGTTGATGGTGGGGCTCTACTTGAGTAGCTCATAGGTTAGACGTACACTTGCGTC
Organism: Ottelia alismoides; assembly: GCA_037367405.1. Taxonomy (NCBI): domain Eukaryota; kingdom Viridiplantae; phylum Streptophyta; class Magnoliopsida; order Alismatales; family Hydrocharitaceae; genus Ottelia; species Ottelia alismoides. Next base: position 298,862 of record JAZKJV010002936.1, read on the forward strand.
TCTTAGAGCCTTTTTACATAGGTCAACTATTATTTTCTTATGCTCGTTTAATTTATGACCACGCTTCACATAATAATGCATAACTTAGAACATTCGACTTAGTCAAATTAAATTTAGATTCTTCCCGATTAATAGAAGTTATTGTAAGGTGTGGTTTCCTTGCTTGCATGTGAATTTAGTGTAAAAATATCAATTTTGTACTGAAACCCACATGTAGAGAGTTAGGAACCACTATATGTCTCCTAACTTGACATTCATCATTGTTTTCAACTTTGCATCAGCTTTTTCGAGCTCCTTCCTATGTTTTATAACTTGGGGCAATGAAAGGAATTGGGACTCCTGGTAGATATGCCTAGTGGTGGATTAATTACAAGTGGTAACCAACTTAAAATCAGGACTGCTAATACAATTTTGACCAAAAATTGCATTGAAACTAAAATTATACTTGAAAGAGCAACCACATCCTTGGACACATGTACTTACCCCCCAAACAGAGTGGGTGAGGACGCAGCCACTAAGATTAGAGCCCAAATCCTTGGAATTACCCCCAAGTCTCCATTTATGACTCTTACGAATTTGGTATCTACAAGGGCTTGCCTTCAACCTTAGAAATATGTTTCGGTAGTGTAATCATGGTAGTCTTCTTAAGGGTGTGATAGTAAAACCAGGTATCTTGGGAAGATCACCCCTTCGATTGGGAACAATTAGGAGCACTGTTGGGCGTAAGGCAACTCCGATGTGTTTAAAGAATGTGCAAGATTGTTTTATCACCAAATTAAAATTGAAAGGATAATTAGCTTGACACTATGCGGCCTTTACTATGAGTAGTTGGTGAATTTGGTGTTTGCTTTGTGTTTGCATGCAGGGGGTGTCTTCAAAGACCATGATCTTAGCATCTTTCCAATCATTCCTTGTTTGAGATGTTCTCTTCCATCAAATCTCTACATAGAGAATGGTGAATTGGTGGATTTTTGCTCTAACTTTGTGAGCCTCTCACTGAACGCTCCAAACCGATTTTCCTCACGAGCTAGGGATGACTCTCTTCCAGGCCCCCCTTGGCATCAAGGCAACTCTTTCCTCGAAACCAATGCTAATACGACTCTTTCTTTTCTTGAGGAGAGGCAGACCCAAACCTCTCCTTTTTTCCCTTCCCACACTAAGGAAGATCCTCACCTCGGTGTTTCTAGATAAGCTTCTTCTACCCATACTAATTCCAATCCCATTGATTCTAAAGTTGAAGAAAACAACTGAGCAAGATGTTGCCCTAGAGAAACCATATTAGGGAGACTATGATGCATTGAGGGATTTACCAGCAAGACTGGCACAAGCTGAGCAGCGTAGTGAACAATTTAGAGATGAGCTTGGTCAGCTGACAAATGGGGAGGAAATGGTCCTGAGGGGGGATCAATGAAGGATTCTTACAATCCTAGTTCTCCACAAAATGAGAACTATCTTAGGCCAATTGTACCACAAAATGCTGGGGAACTCAAGCATCGTTTTTTAACACTCATGCAAAAATTCTATGGCAATGCATTACAGGATCCATACATGTTCTTGCAACAGTTTGAGCTGGATTGTGACAAACTAGGATGACCCGGTATTTCTTAGTATATCATCTCTTATTGAATCACCATTTTGCATAATGCAGTGAATCATGCCATTCATGATTCTATGTCGAGAGCACATATGTACGTAAAGACATCTTCTTAGGTTTTATAAGGATTTTTGATAATTACGATCGTCATCGACATGATACTTCTAAAGCACATTCAACAAGAGATCAAGACTATAGAGATATAAAAACCCAAGGTTGTTGTCTTATTGTCTATTTAATTGTCATTCCTCATTATTATGAGAAAGCTTGTACATTACAACCACATACATTATGTGTCCAACTGCAAGTACAATATCTTGATCATGGATCCAATCCATGATATTTTACAGGTTATTATGGACTATAGTTTTGAGTGGGTTTAATGTAGGTTATCTAAAATAAGATAATTTGCATAAATTCATATTTTACATTAATTAAGGATTTTATATCAACACTGTCTTTCCTTGTCAATTCTGAAAGTTCATTCCCTTATTCACATTCAAAGCAAGAGACATACTAACCAGTATATCTCAAGCAAGATCTAGGATCTCCTTCCTACCTTTGTTACATCCCAAAAATATGAGAAACTGCAACTCGAATAAAAAGAAGTAGGAACTGTTTCTGCCTTGCAAGTCCAACTTGCATTTCCCAATTCAGTCTTTAACACCCTGACCCACCTCCCCTAAGGCAATGTTGACACATTGTTAATTCAACCAACCGATAATAGGATTAAAACTCGCTATGCGCAATCAAATATCACACCAATAATATGAGGAACCAATATTGGGGTCACTATGCATACGAAATTACTCTTTCGAGTAGAATAGAGCTCGATCCATGTGCTCTTGTATTAATGAGTTGTCTCTTCTAATAGGAGTCTCCTACATACAATCCACGACGATGGAACCCTTCGCCTTGACGGCAGACCATCGATGTCACTCATGTGATCCTCCACATCAGTTACTTATTTATTATACATCATATTCACATAATTATATCCTTTAAGGGAAATACTATTCAATCCATAATAGAGTATTTAATGGATACAATTCATTTAATCATATTAAATCAATCATCAATCCAATTCAATCAAACAACAAGATAATTAGTATTTGCTTGATACTATTATATATTATACGTCCTCCAAGTATGTATTATTTTGTATTTTAAAAGTTAGAGTACAACTTAACTTACTCGTACTATTCTTTCCTAAAAAATGGATCCGGTCAGTACACATGAGTTATGCTGGGAGAGAGCATTTCCATGACATACAAGGTGCTAATTAGTAAACCAAGCCAACATACTCGTACTAGACGCCTTTACCATTTCGATTGAGAACAATACAAAATAATGCCAATGTACCTGGGGTTTTATCGATCAACTTTGATGGCAGGCATTATACTATATAATAATCACTAAAAAAATTAGAAACATTTTTTAGATCCTAAAATTTCTAAGCATATTAAGCAAACATCTTCTTGGTTATGCATGTAAAAGTTGTCCTACAACTATTGTAGGATAAACTAGGGTTTTCATGAAACATACATTCAATGGATAATGATGATTAATCAATTATTTTTATAATTATTGGGCATCAAATTAATAAAGGAAAATTCAGAATTTCCATTGATTTGCATTGTATGATAAACAAATTAAGTAAGAAAATTTGATGATCCAATCATCATCCGACCCATCTCCCCTAAATATGGAATATTTAGGGAAGATAAAGTCTGAATCGCACGAAATAAATTTGACTGATTTGCTGGTTTGATTCTCTACTTAATATAAGTGTTAATTTCATGTTTAATGATGGGAAAACAATAAGCAAAAATAATATTCTTACAGATCCGTGAACGCATGCCTCCTCATTCCTATTATATGAGATCTTATATCTCATATAATCCTTAATGACATAGAACAACTTTTATTTTACATTATTTCACAAAAATAATTCCAAATTATTTTGTGAAGTTTTAGTCATGCCTCTTTGAAATTTATGAATCATATTCACACACACAAATTAAATTGTAAATTGTATTTTCATTTAATTGTCCAATATGAATCCAATTCACATCAACATTAAATTGTAAATGCTATTTACAAATAGCTCTCTAATATATTATAAATCACATTGGTAATATATATGATTAATATGGATAGTACTATCCACATAATTCATATTCATGATAAATAAATCGTATTTAATTATCTTTCACCATCATTCTCATGCATCAAAACAGTATTAATCTCATTCACATCATATAACTTAATTAAATCACATTTAATTAGCAATTTCTCAATGCTCGATATATATTTAACAATGGAATTTATCTTGCATTTTTTCGAGAATAATGTGCTTTCTCCACGGATAATTGGAGATAAAGACATGGCAATTGTACGTTCCACCAATAGTGACTTGGATATTGAGATTATATCTCAAATCTAGATCTTGGGAACCTCTCAAGGTTGTTTGATTAAATAAAAGTCGCAAATCTAATCTTCTCATTGCATCTGAATCACATTAAAAAAATATCCAACAATTAGACTAAGATTAGATCACTTCTCGATTGAGAGGAGTCACTAATATCCAAACCTATTTCATCACACCCTTGGAAAGGAGGCGTCGTGGTTATACAATCGTTTATGATAACATGACCCTCGGGTATTCCTAATACATGTACATCCTACATACATGAAGACCTAGAATGAATTTGAAGTTTTAGATCTCATTTATACTGTCTTCTTCATGGTTTTATCATTAAGTTTCGCATTTGATTATTGTGAGTTGGTATCGATCATATACTTTTCAAGGGCATATATCATACCTAGGTATAGATCATGTACTTTCCAAAAGCATATATCATACCTACAAATTCAGTCAAGCTTCCAAAGCAAGATGACCATGCACGGAATTCAATCCCAATATGTCACAAGTGAGATCATGTCTTCCGATTTAGTAATGAACCAGTATGTTCTCTTTGAGAGATCGTATTACTCATATGCCCTTGTATGCACACCAACACGCTAGTGTATAGACCTTGATTAGATCATCAACCTATCAGTCTGCTAAATTTACATACTCAAACATTAAAGAACACATCTGCCTCAGGTCAGAGGATGCGTACCTTTATCGTGACAATATACGACGTAGGGATTGTTTATCTAGATCTTGTTGAGTAAACTCTTTGACTTAACTTATATAACACCTCTGAATCTCTATTCCTAAATAGAGGGCCTACATCAAAAAGTCAATTAGATATCGATCTTTAGAGAAGAATTGCCATCTTCTTCTCAGGATGGAAATCCTCTCTTAACAATCATTGATGGTGCTTGGTGAGTCCTCAATCTAACACTATAGACTCCATCCAAGCAACAACCTTGATGATTCAACATTTAACCAACAACTGCATGATCGTAAAGATGGTCATGGTACATAATCCTATTTGTACGAAGGGACCTATAATGCAAATTAGTTATTATTCATTTCATATTAGGGAATGATATGCAATAACATTTATTGCCTAATGGCTCACCGTGGGCTCGCATGTCCAACAATCTCCCACTAGCCCAAAGAGTCATTAATGGGCTAATTTTTTAAACCCACACTCTTGTGATAATCATAAGCTACTTAGAATTATAATAACTTTGTAATCTGACTAGTCAGTTTGTTCCTGAAAGACTATGCCAAGTCCTTTTACGGTACTCGCATATCTCCTAGTAACAATGTCCGTATCTAATGAAAATGTTGCATCTTATGCAATTGATACTCAATTTTGTTAAGAGGTTGTAGTGTCTTTGATACCACAACACAATAATCATTATAACCAGTATGTAATTTCTATTATCCTTATCAGATTACACTTATTCATGAAGATCTTTATCTCCTAAGACTAAGACCGAGTCTTAAGTCTTATAAGGCATCAGCAGATAAGACCTTTTAGATCAGTATCTATAAAGTCTTAAGTTCTTGAAGATAAAACTTTAAGATCATTATCTCAAAAGTCTTGTCATCTTTGAAGGTGTTTTTATTACTGCAAATAAATGTTTTATCTCCAAAGTAGGATTATTAACAATTTACCACTCCCACTACATGGTAGACATCGGAATTTTATACACATCTAGCACTCACCGGGCTCCTAGTAACTGATGCACACGGGAAAGTGTCTTTAGAATTCATTTCCAAAACTCTTTGAGGTGTTATTTCTTCAAATGGGTCAGTGTCCTATCTTAAGGTAAGGAAGCCTTCCTTGGGTTTTCCCAAAAATTGGAACATGTCCAAGGTGTAGCACTAATGTGACAGTCCCAATACCCTCTTCTCTTTGCTTCTGAACAACTTCAAAACTAAGAATTGAGAGGTATCCATGAGGTCTTTCATCTCAAGGTATGGGGCAATCAGATTATAAAACACTTATTATCATCGTTATATCATTCTAACTGATTAGGACTTTATCTACATTTAGCATGATGAACACAATGGCACTCCCACTAAGCTTCACATTGTTCACTAAGACTATGTCTGAAATAATAACATTTATAATTTCATCGAATTTAATTTTCCAACTACAAGAGGCTTATTTGAGTCCATAGATGGAGTTCATTATGCTTGCAAACCTTGCCTTCCTCAAGTATGAAGCCTTGGGCTATTTCATATGAATATCCCCAGTGAGGAATTCGTAGAGGAATGCAATCTTGACTTCCATCTTATAGATGCCATAGTCAAGTTGTACCGCTACAGTTAGCAATATTTCGATGGGTTTAAGCATGGTCATTGAAGAACAAGTCTCATCGTATGCGATGTCTTCTCTTCATGTGTATCTTGTGGATAAGAGTCATCCTATGAAGGTCTCTACCTTCTTATCAGCTTCCCTCTTTCACTTGAAGATCCATTTACACCTAACAGGTTTTACCCTTATAGGTGGATCCTCGAGGGTCCATATACAACACTTGTATATGAAGTCTACTTTAGACTTTATTGCTAACATGTCTAACGTGCATATCCCCATGTCATGATCCTTATAAGCTTCATCATATGAAGTCAGATTATTGTCCGACTTATATGACATATGGAATCCATACCCTTTAGGTGGTCATACCACCCTCAAACTAATTTGAAGAGGTATGAGTGTTTCATCTTTAGTTGTCATTTTAGTTTCTGATTTCAGGAGCTTCATTATCTTGTCAAGATTTAATGAGTTCCTTTAATTCAATTTTATCTTGACTCTCAATAAAGTCGTCCTCTAAGAATAATATCCTTAGAGATAAATATTTTTAAGAATCTCAAGGTAATAAAGTAGTCATCCAATGCCATCCTTTATATTCCCAATGAAGTCGCACACTCTGGTGCTAGATTCTAGCTTACTTGCATACATGGCATTGTTATGGACCAAGTAACCCTAAATCCTCAAGTGTCCAACGTTAGGCTTGGTTCCAAACCATAGCATACTAGGAGTTTTTGGGTTTAGATTTGTATGGAATCGTAGTAAGGATATATATTGAAGTCTCTACTACATATATACATGGAAACTGTAATTATGATAATATTCATCATTGATCAACTTATGTCACATATGATCCAATTTCATCTCTCTACAACTCTATTGAGTTTAGGTGTAATAGCAGGAGTGAGATAGGAATGATATTCCTTCCTCCATAAGGTATTCCTTGAATTTATTTAATAGGTACTTGCTACCTTGGTTAGATTAATTCATTTCATCTTCCTTCTTACTTTGGTTCTCAACCAAAATTGTGAATTCTTTGAACATTCCAAAGGTTTCTTATATGAAAGTAAGAAATCTCATATCACAGATAATCATCAATTGGTATTACATATCATTTATTTTTATTATGATATAGATGATCCATATACACCAATATGTATGAGATCTTGTAGACCTCGGCATCTTACACCATTCCCAAAGAAAGGTGCATTGGACATTTTACTTTGAATAAAATATTCACAAGTATGAAAGATTTGAAACTTCAGACAGTCTAATGTTTCATTTCTTTCTAGTCTATTGATCTCATCAATAGACATATGTCTACGGCTTGATGCTAGATCGTTGTTAAATGATCTTCATCCTCCTATTGATATTTAAAAGTTTAATTTTTCAGTATTTAGAAATGTTAATGAACTATTCATTAATTTTCTTATTAAGTAGGGTCCTCCATGTTAGCAATGTGAGCCCGAGGCGAACCATTCCTACAATAAATGTTATTATAATAAATGATTTATCAATAAAAGTTATTGATTATGTTTGTTTCACTCCCTTTCTAATATTGTATGAATGAATGCACTATAAGGTCCCTCTGTACAATAAGGGTTATGTACCATGGCCAACTTGATAATCATACAACTGTTGATTCATTGATTGAATCATAGAGGCTGATGCTTGGATGAATATCTAAGGAGTTAGATAGAGGACTCATCAAGCATCATCAAATGATTGACAAGTGATCATCTCCAGCCAGAGAAGGAGATGACAATCCTTTCTCATTAGGCTAATATCTAATTGACCTCTTGATGTAGGTCCTCTGCATGGGAATAGGTAATTGGAGGTATCAGATTAGTTGAGTCAATGGGTTGACTTAACGAGACCGAGATAACCAAAGACCTATGATGAATACTGTCACATCACAGGAAAACATCCTCTGACCAGAGATAGATGTATTGCTATATGTCTGAGGGTGTACATTTGGCAAACCAATAGGTTGATGACCTAACCAAGGTCTATACACGGGCGAGCTGGTGTGTATGTAAGGGCATATGAGTAATACGATCTCTCAAAGGGATCATACAGGTTCACTTGAGAACTGGGAGACATGAGCTCACTCATGAGGTATTGGAACTGATCAAATTCCATGCATGGTCGTCATACTTTAGAAGCATGACATGAATTTGAAGGTAAGATATATGCTTTGTGAAAGCATATGACAAGGGCCAAGATTGAGAAACTTGGTGATCAGACCATGAAGATGACAGTGTAAAATTGATTTATATCTTCAGGATGATCATGAGTCTTCCAGTATGCAGGATGTACAGGTATTAGGAATACCTGAGGGTGATTTGATCATAAACGATTGTACAACCATGACGCTTCCATTCTGAGGGAGTGATGACAAAGGTCTGGATTTTATGACTCCTCTCGTTAGAGAAGTGACCTAATCTTAGTCCATATACTGGACATTAATCTGAATGAGATTCAGATGCAATGAGAATATTAGGTTTATGGTCTTGATTTAATCAAGCATCTATGAGAGGTCCATGGGATCAGGATTTGAGATGTGATCTCAATATCCAAGTCACTATACGTGGAACAATACAATCGCCCTGTCCTTATCTCCAAGTATCTAAGGAGAGATAGCATTGTTCTTGAATGGTTCAAGAATAATTCCATAAGATCTAAGCATTGACAAATTGATAATTAAATGTGATTTAATTATCATGACGTATGAGGAATTATCCAATATAATTAAATGTGATTTAATTATTATGGAAAAGAATAATGTGGATAGTAATATCCAATTATTCATAATATATTATAAATGAGATTTATAATGTATTAGAGAGAGCTAATTATAATTTATATTTGTTGAATAATTATTATGTGTATTGGATACACATTGTGTAATTAGTTGACAATGTAAATTATATATTATTTTGGGTTGTGAATGTGACTCACAATTTTCCAATGTCAAGATTACAATATTCCCAAAATTAATTATGAATTAATTTTGGTGAATAAAATCCCAACACAAAGTTGTTGGAAATAAATAATGGAGAAAATCTAGGAGGCATGCAATCTCATGGAAATCCATGAGATTGCCCCCACTTGGAAATGTGTGGGCGGCACCCAATTCCTATAAGGAATGGGTGGCCGTCCCCCTTGAAAGTACATGGAGATGTAATCTCCATGTATATTCTCTCCTTATTTATTGGTGTAGTTTAGGATTGATTTATATTTTATTTTGTCAAATATATTTTAATCTAAAGTTGTTGGCTTTTTACCAACAACAATCTTGACCATTAGATTGACATAAATAATTCTCATCCATTGATTTTATATGTCTCATGGATTGAGATCCATGGATCCCAAAACCTTATAAATAGAGAGGCATACCATTATCTCTAGTACATGTTATTGTATCACATCTCTCTCTCTCTCTTTCTCCTCACACGCCAGCCCTCTCCCTCTCTCTCTTGGTGGCCGACCACCATAACCCTAGGAGAGGAATTCATCGACGCCCACGCCAACGCGCCGCCGCTTCGACGCTTTGCAGTTCTCCATCTTCTTGGAGTGCTTCGCTCACGAAGGAGACGTTCGATCTCGTGCGACGAGATCAGGAGCAACGGTGCTTGGATCAACTCGTTGGATGTCGAGGACAACGCGACTCATCCCCGCACTCGCAAGCTGTTTCTACGACGATCGGACTTGAGACAGGAGGTTTTTTTCTTAGAGACTCGATCAACCATGCTTCAAGAGGTATTGCATTATACTTGTTGTGGTTATAGATGAAACGATCCGAGAATCGTTCTTGGATCATGTGGTTTCATCGCATGATTTTTTTTTAAATTCCGTTGCACCGAACAACTAGTACGACTAGTCGTTCTCCGTCGTATCCGATCGACGATCACTCTTCTGTGATGCGCTTGAGGATTTTTCTATATCCTTCAAGTGGTATCAAAGCCTTAGGTCGATGGTTTTGGATATGATCCACAAATCTAGGACGACTTGGGTTCATGGACGCATTTGATTTTCGCACATCTGTTTAGTGAATAAATTCGGCATTGTTTAAATTGTTTAAACACGAATTAAACACTTGTATTATTTTCCCCATTAAATAAGTAAACCATAGGATCTGAGTTTACGTAATTTGGATTTTGTTTGCTCGAGATATGGTTGTTTTAATGAACATGTATGCACTGTTGTGGGAACTGCAAATCTTAACGTGATTAAAGAGTTAATTACTGTTTAGATTTGCCATGAAATGCGTGAAACATCACTTGGGTTCTGTCCTAAATCAAATTATCAATCTATGAAAATTAATTTTGTCTAGTTGGATTTAATATGACTGAGATATGCTAATTTTAGTAAGTAGGGGTCACTGCTGAAATTACAGTCCTAATCAAGAACCATGTGATTGTCAATTAATGAAATTATTTGTTAATTTCAAGAAATAATTATGGAAAATATTTGAGAAATAGTGGAAGATGATTATTTCCTTAATTGACTTGTCCTCAACCAATAATTGATTAGATTTGATCTAAATCATAATTGAAAACACAATCATCAAACTCCTTGCTTGAATAGGATTGGGAATTTGTCTAGCAAATTTCCTTATAATCAAAATTGTTTTGATTACTATATGGTATATTCTTGGTTGAAGAACCGATGATCATCTCAAGTACAAATTGATATATTTGGCATTATCCTTTCCCGAGGTGGATATGGTGTCTAGTTGGAGATCGCTGGGGTAGCAGGTTGCAACGTATGTGGTCCGTCCCACTCTCGCCGGTATTGGCCATGACAGCGAGTAGGGACTGGATAATGCTGATGAATTCAAGATGTATTTTCTAATTATTAAAATACAAATTAATACGTACTTTGAGAATATATTCAAGTATAACAATCAAGTTTGATTGATTGAATTGGATTAATAATTAATTTGATATGATTGAATTAATTGTATCCAATTAAAATACTCTATTATGAATAGAGTTGATAATTCCCTTGGAAGAATTAATTATATGAATGTGATTCATGATAATTAATTAAATTTGAATAAGAGGTGGAGGATCACATAAGTGACATCCATGGTCTCCCATCAAGGTGAAGGGTCTCCGTCGCCAGGGATTGTATATAGGAGACGCCTGTACGAAGGGACAACTCCTATATGCAAGCGCATATGGATCGGACTCTTTGCTTCTCGAAAGAGTAAGGCCGTATGCATAGTGACCCCAATATCGGATCCTCATATTATTGGGGCGATATTGGATTGCACATAGCGAGTTCTATTCCTATTGACGGTTGGTTCAATTAATGACGGGTCAACATCACTTTAGGGATGGTGGGCTAGGGTATTAAAGACCGAATTGGGAAATGCAAGTTGGACTTGCAAGGCGGAACGTGTTACCGCTTCTCTTTATTGGAGTTGCAGTTTCTCATATTATTGGGATGTACAAAGATAAAGAGGAGATCCCAATTCTTGCTTGAGATATAGCGGTAAGTATATCTCTTACTTTGAAAGTGATTAAGGGAATGAACTTTCAAAGTTAACAATGCAAGAATAATTTGATTTAAAAAGCTTAATCAAATATCATAAATTTGAATATATGATTCTAATATAGTGCATTCTCAATTTCAGAAAATGAAGTCCATGAACCCACTGAGCCGGCTTCTGGAGGTCAACTAGTTGACCGGACCAAATTACTCAGATTGGATCCGTAATTTGGAGCTTGTACTCACGGCTGAGTGCATCAGTTTTGTGCTCTCAGAAGACAAGCATGAAAACCCTAAATATAAGGAAGAAAAAGCATATAGTGACAAGTATGATGAAGATCATGTCTTGGCTAGATGCTACATCTTGGGTTCTCTCTCCAATGTTCTTCAGAAACAACATGTGGAGATGAGTACTTGCCAAGAAATTATGCAGAATCTGAAAGATATGTTTGGTGACATTAACCACATCTAGCGGTACAATGTTATGAAAGAACTCGTTCGCTGCAAGATGCAGGAAGGGACTTCGGTTCGTGAACATGTTCTCAAAATGTTTGGGTACTTATCGGAGCTGGAGACTCTGGGGGAAACCATGGATGCAGACATGCTATTCGATTTCATTCTGTTGTCGTTGCCCAAGTCTTTCAATAACTTTGTGGTGTCATTCCACATAAACAAGCTAGAATTGACAAATGCTGGGCTTCTTCCTGTATTAAAGTCTGCAGAAGACGTGATGAAGAAAGATGGTCCCGCTGGCAGTGCAATGGTTGCACAGGTCAGAGGAACCGTGGTCGGAAGCATGGTTCTCAGAAGGGCCCGACCCAGAAGAGAAAGAAGAAGGGACAAAGTGTTGGCTTGTCTTCCAATGCATCCACTCTAATGGCATCGAAGAAAACCGACGTCTGTCACCACTGCAAAAGGCTAGGGAACTGGAGGTATAATTGCCCAGATTACCTGAAGTCGGTCGACAAAGGTAAAGCCCCAGCAGGTATGAAATCTACTTTTATCATTGAAACCAGCTTTCTCGTTGGATGAGAAGGAAGTTGGGTTATTGATTCTGGTGCCTCTGTTCATTTATGCAATTTGTTGCATTTGTTTCAAGAAACTAGAAAACTAGAAGAGGGGGAGATAGTCATCCAGATGGGATCTGATGCAAGTGTTGCAGCAGTCGTCGTTGGGACTGGTCGGCTATCATTATTTAGTGGAAGAGTCCTAGTACTTAAAGAGTGTCTTTATGTACCCAAAGTCAGAAGGAATTTAATATATGTATCTAAGCTAGTTAGAAGTGGATATTCGTTTTTTGTTCTGTAATAAATTAGTCATAAATCGTTATAATAAATATATTGTAGATGGCATTTTGACTTCTGGAGGACTCTATGAATTGCGCATTGATAAATATGTTATGAATGTCACAACCACTAATAAAAACCCTAAAAGATCCAGGGAGGATGAAAATCTTTCGAATGAGATTTGGCATCAAAGGCTTGGTCATTTGTCTGTTGATAAGATCAATAGACTGATTAAAGACGGACCTTTAGATTTTCTATAGGTTCAATCTTTGCCTACTTGCAAGAATTGCATTGAAGAAAAATGACTAGGATGCCTTTCCGTAACAAGGTTACAAGATGCGAAGGTATCATTGACCTAATACATACTGATGTATGCAATCCCTTCAGTACCACGACTCGAAATGGATATCGATATTATTTGACATTTATTGATGACCATTCACGATACGGGTTTATCTTCCTATTACGTCAAAAATCTGAAACTTTTGAAAAGTTCAAAGAATTCAAGGCTTTGGTTGAGAAAAAAACCCGATAGGAAGATTAAATGGATTCGATCTGATCGAGGTGGCGAGTATCTCTCAAACGAATTCAAGGAATACCTTAAAGAGAATGGAATTATTTCCAATCTCACTCCTCCCGAAACTCCCCAACTTAATGGTGTTTCTGAAAGACGCAACAGAACCATCATGGATATGTTTCGTTCAATGATGAGCAAAGCAAATTTACCACTTAGTTTCTGGGGATATGCAGTAGAGACTGCAATATATATCCTGAATAAGATTCCTAGCAAATCTGTACCTGAGACTCCTCATGAGCTCTGGTATGGAACCAAACCTAGTGTTAATCACTTGAGGGTTTGGGGTTGCTTGGTTCATGCGAAGAACGTGGACACAGGTAAGCTGGAATCTCGCTCTCATGAGTGTTACTTCATAGGGTATGTTAGAGATGGTATTGGATACCAACTCTATGACCCTGTGACTCAAAAGGTTTTTGTTACTAGAGATGTGAAAATTCTGGAGAATGATTTCCTTAAGGGTCAAGATAAATATGAAGTAATGGAACTCATTGAATCCCTTGAGGATTCTGAGCTTCCTGAACTAGAAACTGAAGAGATAAATAAAGATGAAACACCCATACATCTTCGAACGAGTTCGAGGGTGGTTGCACCACCTGAAAGGTATGGATTCCATGTGTCAAGTGAGATTGACAATGATCCTACTTCATTTGATGAAGCACTCGTGGATCATGACATGGATAGATGGATGCTAGCAATGAAGTCAGAAATTGACTCCATGCATAAGAATGGTGTATGGACCCTAGAGGATCCACCTAAAGGGATAAAACCCATTGGGTGCAAATGGATCTTCAAGAGAAAGAGGGGACCTGATGGGAAAGTAGAGACTTTCAAGGCACGGCTCGTAGCCAAGGGCTACACACAGAGAGAAGGCATCGACTACGATGAGACATTCTCTCCTGTGACTATGCTTAAATACATTAGGACATTGCTAGCTATAGCTGCATATCTTGACTACGACATCTGGAAGATGGACATCAAGACGGCTTTCCTCAATGGATATCTCGAGGAGGATATCTACATGGAGCAGCCCGAGGGCTTCATGACTGAGGATGGAAAAGTATGCAAGCTGATGAAATCCATATATGGGCTCAAGCAAGCTTCTCGTAGCTGGAACATCAGATTTGACGAAACCATAAAGAGTTATGATTTTGTGCAGAATCCTGATGAACCTTGTGTGTACAAGAAGCTTAGTGGGAGCGCCATTATGTTCATCTTGCTTTATGTAGATGACATCCTTATCATTGGGAATGATACAAGGATGATGACCAGTGTGAAGATTTGTCTATCCCATACCTTTGAGATGAAAGATCTTGGAGAAGCCTCTTACATCTTGGGACTGAAGTTGTTCAGAAATCGAGAAAAGAGGATATTGGGATTGTCACAACATGGATACATTAAGAAGATTCTTGAACGATTCCGTATGGATAGTTCCAAGAAAGGATTCCTACCCTTAAGACATGGTATCCACCTGTCTAAAGGAATGGCTCCTCAAACTGTTGAGGAAAAGAAAGCCATGGCTGGATGCCCTTATGCATCAGCTGTAGGAAGCTTAATGTATGCCATGATGTGCACTAGACAAAATATCTGCCATGCAGTGGGAGTGGTAAGTCGTTACTAATCCTACTATGGAGAACAACACTGGAATGCGGTAAAGAACATATTTAAATATCTAAGACGGACGCAAGATTACATCTTGGTCTATGGAGATGGTGATCTCCAAGTCTTGTGATATAGAGATTCTGACTTCCAATCAGATATTGATGATCGAAAGTCGATATCAGGGTTTGTGTTCCTGTTGAATGGTGGTGTTGTGAGCTGGAGAAACAAGAAGCAGGACACTACAACAAATTCAACAACAGAAGCCGAATACATTGTCGCATCGGATGCTGCAAAGGAGGCGGTGGGGTTGTGCAAGTTCGTGCTGGAGCTTGGCGTAGTTTCCTCTGATACTCCCATCCCGCTACTCTGTGATAGCACGGGAGCCATTACCCAGGCGAAGGAACCCAGATGGCATTAGAAGAGCAAGCACGTAGAAAGGAAATACCACATAATTTGGGAGATTCAAAAGCGTGGTGACATCATGATCACCAAGGTGGCCTCTGCCGACAACGTTGCTAATCCTCTTACCGAACCTCTGACACAGAAGGTTTTTGACTAGCAAGTAATGAGTATGGGTTTAAGGATTGTTCCTGAATGGTTATGAGGGCTAGTGGGAGATTGTTAGCAATGTGAGCCCGAGGCTAATTATTACTACAATAAATGTTATTGTAATAAATAATTTATCAATAAAAGTTATTGATTATGTTTGTTTCACTCCCTTTCTGATATTGAATGAATTAATGCACTGTAAGGTCCCTCTGTACAATAAGGGTTATGTACCATGGCCAACTTGATAATCATACAGCTGTTTATTCATTAATTGAATCATAGAGGTTGATGCTTGGATGAATATCTAAGGAGTTAAATAGAGGACTCATCAAGCATCATCAAATGATTGACAAGTGTTGATCTCCAGCCTAAGAAGGAGATGGAAATCCTTTCTCATTAGGCTGATATCTGGTCGACCTCTTGATGCATGTCCTCTGCATGGGAATAGTGATTCGGAGGTATCAGATTAGTTGAGTCAATGGTTGACTTAATGAGATCGAGATAACCAAATACCTATGATGAATACTGTCCATCACAGGTAAACATCCTCTGACCAGAGACAGATGTATTGCTATATGTCTGAGTGTGTACATTTGGCAGACCAATAGGTTGATGACCAAACCAAGGTCTATACACCGACGAGCTGGTGTGCATGTAAGAGCATATGAGTAATACGATCTCTCAAAGGGATCATACAGGTTCACTTGGTAATCGGATGACATGAGCTCACTCATGAGGTATTGGGACTGATCAAATTCCATGCATGGTCATCATGCTTTAGAATCATGACATGAATTTGAAGGTAAGATATAAGCTTTGTGAAAGCATATGATCTGTACCAAATCTCAAGGACCAAGATTGAGAAACTTGGCGATCAGACCATAAAGATGATAGTGTAAAATTGATCTATATCTTCAGGATGATCATGAGTCTTCCAGTATGCAGGATGTACAGGTATTATGAATACCTGAGGGTGATTTGATCATAAACGATTGTATAACTATGACGCTTACATTCCAAGGGAGTGATGACACAGATCTGGATTTTAGTGACTCCTCTCGTTAGAGAAGTGATCTAATCTTTGTCCATATACTCGACATTGATCTGAATGAGATTCAGATGCAATGAGAAGATTAGGTTTACAGTCTTGATTTAATCAAGCATCTATGAGAGGTCCATGGGATCTGGATTTGAGATGTGATCTCAATATCCAAGACACTATACCTGGAACAATACAATCCCATTGTCCTTATCTCCAAGTTTTTAAGGAGAGATAGCATTGTTCTTGAATGGTTCAAGAATAATTCCATAAGATCTAAGCTTTGAGAAATTGATAATTACATGTGATTTAATTATCATGATGTATGAGGAATTATCAAATATAATTAAATGTGATTTAATTATTATGGAAAAGAATAATGTGGATAGTAATATACAATTATTCATAATATATTATAAATGAGATTTATAATGTATTAGAGAGAGATAATTATAATTTATATTTGTTGATTAATTATTATCTATATTGGTTACACATTGTGTAATTAAGTGACAATGTAAATTATATATTGTTTTGGGTTGTGAATGTGATTCACAATTTTCCGATGCCAAGATTGCAATATTCCCAAAATTAATTGTGCATTATTTTTGGTGAACAAAATCCAAACAAAAAGTTGTTGGAAATAAATAATGGAGAAAATCAAGGTGGCATGCAATCTCATGGAAATCCATGAGATTGCCCCCACTTGGAAAGGTGTGGGCGGCACCCAATTCTTATAAGTAATGGGTGGTCGTCCCCCTTGAATGTACATGGAGATGTAATCTCCATGTATATTCTCTCCTTATTTATTGGTGTAATTTAGGATTGATTTATATTTGATTTTGTCAAATATATTTTAATCTAAAGTTGTTGTCTTTCTACCAACAACAATCTTGACCATTGTATTGACATAAATCAATCTCATCTATTGATTTTATATGTCCCATGGATTGAGATCCATGGATCCCGAAACCCTATAAATAGAGAGGCATACCATGCTCTCTAGTACATGCTATTGTAGCACATCTCTCTCTCTCTTTCTGCTCACACGCCAGCCCTCTCCCTCTCTCTCTTGGTGGCCGACCACCATAACCCTAGGAGAGGAATTCGTCGACGCCCACGCCACCGCACCGTCGCTTCGATGCTTTGCGGTTCTCCATCTTCTTGGAGTGCTTCACTCACGAAGGAGACTTTTGATCTCATGCAACGAGATCAGGAGCAACCGTGCTTGGATCAACTCGTTGGATTGCGAGGACAACACGACTCATCCCCGCGCTTGCAAGTCGTTTCTTCGACGATCGGACTTGAGATAGGAGTTCTTTTTTCTTAGAGACTCGATCAACCATGCTTCAAGAGGTATTGCATTATACATGTTGTGGTTATAGATGAAACGATCCGAGAATCGTTCTTGGATCATGTAGTTTCATCGCATGAATTTTTTTTAAATTCCGCTGCACCGAACAAATAGTACGACTAGTCGTTCTCCGTCTTATCCGATACGAAGATCACGCTTCCATGATGCGCTTGAGGATTTTTCCATATCCTTCACTCTAGATGTCAGATTACTATCTGAAATATATCTATCATAACTCTTTATGATAGGTCTATTCAAGAATGCATGTTTGTTTCCAACATTTATAAATAAACAGTGAATGTATTATAATATCTCGATCATAGAGACATGTTGTAAGACTAAGGGATCTCCAACTAAAAATATGTAGTCTATCTATACAATGGAGATTATTGCAACAATTGCATCAACATCCATGTGGATGAATATTAAACATTAATTTTAAATTTTCTAGTATTCTAAACATATGCAACCAATTGCATGTGTTATTAGAAGAATGTGATGCAATTATTAGACTTTGAAAATATATAATAACCAAGTCAATTTCAATGATTAAGTGTAGATATATAATATGCTGATGCATTATCCGAGTTCTTTTCTAAGGATCCTAGATAGTCTAGATAGTCATACCATCAATACATCAGCTTGTTGCAATATTGACATTCATCCAACTCTTTTGATGTCATATGTGTGGATATTTTAGAAGTAAAGTCAACTCTTTGACTTTCCTTCACTTGGGTCAGACCCTTGCCTCCATTGTGCTTCATTCATCTATAAACAACCATTGCTTAAGACAAAGGATCTCTTATGTTGAACTCAAAAGATTTAAATATAAGAGTATTTAACTATTTATATATGCTCCATTCAATTCATACAATATGAATATTATGAAGCTTTATGAAAGACTGGAGTAGATATAGTAGAATGATGACACTCATCGTATCTACATCCATCTTAACTCTTAAAGACTTTGGTTCAGGTAGGTACTCAAACATTTTGAGTACATCATCTCTTATCGAGCCACCATTCTACATAATGCAGTGAACCATGTCATTCATGATTAAGTGTCGAGAGCACATATGTATGCCAAAGCATCTTTTTAGATTTTATCAAGATTTTCGATAATTACGATCATCATCGACATGATACTTTCAAAGCACATTCGATTGGAGATAAAGACTATAGAGATATACAAACTGAAGGTTGTTGTCCTATTATCTATTGAATTTCCATTCCTCATTATTATGAGAAAACTTGCACATTGCAACCGCATACATTATGTGTCCAACCGCAAGTACAATATCTTGATCATAGATCCAATCCACGATATTTTACTGGTTATTATTGACTATAGTTTTGAGTGGGTTTAATGTAGGTTGTCTAAAATAAGATAATTTGCATAAATACATATTTTTCTTTGATTAAGTATTTTATATCAATAGTATCTTGCCTTTTTAATTCTGAAAGTTCATTCCCTTATTCACTTTCCAAGCAAGAGACATACTTACCATTATATCTCAAGAAAGATCCAAGATCTCCTTCTGACATTTGTTACAACCCAATAATATGAGAACCTACAACTTATATAAAATGAAGTAGGAACTCATTTCAGCTTGCAAGTCCAATTTGCATTTCCCAATTCGGATTTTAACACCTGGGACCACCACCCCTAAGGCGATGTTGACTCTTGTAAATTGAACCAACCGTCATCATGATTAGAACTCGCTACGGCAATCTAGCCCCAACAATTTGAGGAACCGATATTGAGGTCAATACGCATACGACCTTACTCTTTTGAGTAGCAAAGAGCCCGATCCATGTGCACTTGTATGAATGAGATGTCACTTAGGACATGCATCTTCTACAAACAATCCATGGTGACAGAACCCTTCACCACGACGGGAGACAATGGATGTCACATTTGTGATCCTCCATATTATGTTGAAATTTTAATTAATTATTATAAATCATATTCATATAATTAATTCTTCCAAGAGAAATAAGATTTGATTCATAATAGAGTGCTTAATGGATATTATTCATTTAATCATATATAATCAATCATCAATCCAATTCAATCAACCAACAAAACAATTAGGGTTTGCTTCATATTACTATATATCGTACACCCTCGCATGTACGCATTATTTTGCATTTTAATAATTAGAGTACAACTTGACTTACTCATATTATTCTTTCCTAAAAAGTGGTCCGGAAGTACACACGAGTTATGCTGGGAGGTAGCATTTCCATGACACACAAGGTGTTAATTTGTAAACCAAGTCAACATACAAGGACTAGACACCTTCACCATTCCAATTAAGAACAATACAAAATAATGCCAATGTACTTGCGGTTTTATCAACCAAATTTTATGACCAGCACAATACTATATAATAATCACTCAAAATCATTAGGTATCTTAAAATATTTTGGAGATCCTAAAATTTCTAAGCATATCAGGCAAACATCTTCTTGGTTTTACATGTAAAAGTTGTCCTACAACTATTGTAGGATAAGCTAGGGATTTCATGAAACATACATCAAATATTTTCATAATTTTTAGGCATCAAATTAATCAAGAAAAATTCATAATTTCCATGTTTTACATTGAATAATAAACACATTAATTAAGAAGATTTGATGATCCAATCATCATCTGACACACCTCCCCTAAATATGGGATATCTAGGGTAGACAAAGTTAGAATCACACGAAATAAATTCAAGTGGTTTTCTGATTTGATTATCTACTTAATACATGTTTGTTTCATGTTACATTATTGGAAAATAGTAAGCAAAAACCATTTTCTTAAAGATCCATGAATACAAGCACAAACAATATCGCGGTGGGAATTTTTCGAATTTCATTCGTGCACTTTTTTACCAATAAAAGGCCAATGTTTTTGAGACATTTTTAGGCATTATAGATACATTTTACTAACCATAAAACACATCTAAACAGTACACAAACAACAGGTTTTTATTTTAACGAAAAACCAATTCTGATACTTGCATCCAATGTAAAACAATGAGTCCCTGCACATCTGATTCATACAACCTTGTACATCTAGGGTTTTTGGATCATATCCAAGATCTCGACCATGGCTCTGATACCACTTGAAATTTATGTAAAGAACCTTAAGCGCATCACGGAAGCGTGAAGATCGCATCATATGCAATCGGGAGCGACTAGTCGTACTAGTCGCTCAGGGCAATGGAGTTTAAAAAATTTAAAGCAACGAAACCACAAGATCCAAGAACACTTCTCAGATCATTTAATCTAAACCACAATGTAGATTTCGGAATACTTCTGAAGCATGGTTGCGATCGAAGCCTTTAAACAATGAAACTAGCTATCTCAAGTCTGACCCAACAAAGGAGACACTTGCGAGCATGTTGATGAAATGCGCCCTTCTAGCAATCCAAGATGTTTATCCAAGTGACGGATCTCCTAATTTCTTCACATAAAATTCGAGGTCTTCTTCACGTACCGAAAGCATCGAGAAAGATGAAGATCCATGAGTGGTCGAAGCAGCATCACGACGATGTAGAGACGACGATGATCCTCTCTAGGTCACAAAGTGAACGACCACTTAGAGAGAGAGGGCATGTAAGATGATGAGAAAGAGAGAGAGCTTGTGAAATCTATAATGTAAAAGAAGATCTAGGGTTGCCTATTCTTTTATAATATTTTGGGAGTCCGTTGATTTCAATCCACAGACAACACAAAATCAGTGGCTGAGATTGATTTGTTATTCTTTCAAGGAGCATGATTTTGTTGTAAAATACAACAACAATTAATTTAATTAAATATATATAATAAATCATCAAATATAATTAATTCAATCAAATCAATATACCATGACGGATATGGAAGGAGGCAAGCCTCCTTCCAATTAAGGAGGAATGACCACCTTGACTCCTAAATCAAGAGTGGTCGCCAACTCTCCCATTATGGAAGGGGGGCTCCTCATTCCTATTATATGAGGTCTTCTATATCATATAATCCTTCACTATATAGAATAACTTTTATTGTATATTATTTCACAAAAATAAATCCAAATTATTTTATGAAATTTCAGTCATTTCAGTAGAAATTTGTGAATCATATTCGCATGCCCAAAATAAAATGTAAATTGCATTTTCAATTAATTGTCCAATCTGAATCAATTTCACATCTACATTTCAATTGTAAATGCTATTACAAATAGATCTCTCTAATATATTATAAATCACATTTACAACATATATGATTAATATGGATAGTACTGTCCACATTATTAATATCGATGATAACTAAATCACATTTAATTGTCGTCAGTCACCATTCTTATGCATCAAAATAATATGAATCTCATTCACATTATTCAAGATAATTAAATCACAATTAATTTTCAATTTCTCAATGCTCATATATACATTTAACAATGGAATCATTCTTGAATTCTTTCAAAAATAATGCGATTTCTCTATGGTAACTTGGAGATAAGTACATGGCAAGTGTATGTTCCATGTATAATGACTTGGATAATGAGATCATCTCTCAAATCCAGATCTCATGGACCTCTCAAAGATGCTTGTTTAAATCAAAGCTATAAATCTAATTTTCTCATTGCACTTGAATAAAATTCAGATTAATGTACAACATTTGGACTAAGATTAGTTCACTTCTCTAATGAGAGGAGTCACTAAAATCCATACATGTTTCATCACTCCCTTTTAATGGTGCATCATGGTTATAAAATCGTTTATGATCACATCACCCTCATGTATTCCTAATACATGTACACTCTGCATACTAGAAGACCTAGAATAAACCTAAAGTTTTAGATATCATTTAGATTGTCTTCTTTAGGGTTTTATCATTAAGTTTCTCATTTGATTATTGGGAGTTGGTATCAAACATATACCTTCAAAAAACATATATCATACCTAGGTATAGATCGTATACTTTCCAAAAGCTTATAGCATACCTACAAATTCAGTCAAGCTTCCAAAGAGAGACGACCATGTGCGGAATTCGATCCCCATATCTCATGAGTGAGCTCATGTCTTACGGTTCAGTAATGAACTTGTATGATCCCTTTTATAGATCAAGTTACTTATATTCCCTTGGATGCACACCAGGTCGTTGGTGTATAGATCTTAATTAGATCATCAACCTATTTGTCTGCCAAATATACATATTCAAAGATACATTAACACATTTGTCTTCGGTTAGGCGATGCGTGCCTATATTGTTATTGTATACAATGTATGCCTCGTTATCTTGATCTCTTTGAGTCAATTCTTTGACCTAAGTTATCTAACACCTCCGAATATCTATTCCTATGAAGAGGACCTAAATTTAGAGGTTGGTTAGGTACCAGTCTTAAGAGAAGAATTCACATCTTCTTATCAAGTTGGAGATCCTCTCTTATCAATCACTTGACGGTGCTTGATGAGTCTTCAATCTAACTCTTTAGATGTCATCCAAGCACCATCCTCTATGATTCAACATTTGAATCAATAGTTGCATGATCATTAAGATGATCATGGTACATAACACTAATTGTACTAATGGACCTATAATGCAAATTAGTTATTCTTCATTTCAGATTAGGGAATGATTTGCAATAACATTTATTGAATAGTGGCTCATCGTGGGCTCGCATGTCCTACATGGACCTATAATGAAAATTAATTTTTAACACTCTTTTCAAAAATATATTGCAATGCAATATAGGAAGAATACATGTTCCTGAGGAGTTTGGGCTGGTTCGTGACAACCTTCGACAACTTGATATTTCTCAAGACTATATCCATCTTAGGTCCATCCCATTTGCTATAGAAGACAAAGCAACATACTGGCTAAAGAACTTGGGAAGGTAGTCACCATGTAGACCGCATTGAAGGATCTATTTCTCAAGTAGTTCAACCCCCTAATTAGAACTAGTCAGATGAGGTCATAGATATCTAGCTTCACACATATGTCCCATGAGCCTTTCCACAAGGCATGGGAGAGGTTTAAGAATCTGATTCAAAAGTGTCCATGCCATGATATCAATAAGTCGATTCTAGTCCATAACATGTACAGCGGTTTGACTCTCGAGGTTCAAGGTCTATTGAGTGCTGCCTGTGGAGGCAGTTATATGAAAAGAGGAGTCGATGCTCATTGGACGATCTTCGAGCAGATGGTAGAGACCAGCCACACCAAGGCCTCGACTAGGGCTTATGATAAGCCACCTCCCCCTCGCTTACGTCAGGAGGTGGGTTGGTTTGTTGTCATCGATCTGATAAATGACCTACTCCCCAACATGGCGATACTCAATTATCAATTAACCAAGGTTGGCCATATCGAGAAGAAGGTGAGCGAGTCGAGTGATTGAACCTCACCAAGCTTCCCAGACATATGGCAGAGTTATCTGAAAAGTATCTAAGATTAAGATACATGCCCTGTCTGTACCCCTGCTCCCATCTACTATGTGTACCACATTCAAGAGAAGCCCGTGTATGGGACTCGGTATGTGGGCTCAGGGTCGGCATGAGCTCCACGAGAGCTAGTTCACAGAGCTGACCATCGAGATAGTCACTGAGGAACCTTCATAGGCACGAGAGGTGAATGGGATTTAGTACATCAAAGATCCCATCACCACCCAACAATAGTCATAGCAGTGCCTACAATTCCCACAACATAACCAGTACCCCCCAGTCCCAGTACCGCCAATTTCCACCCCCTCATAAACAACAGTCGGGCCATCAGGGTCCCCTTCAGTGCCAATATTACCCCCCTCAGCAGAGCCAATACCGTCACCAGGTCCATCAGGGACCTACAGACCCCATCAGGGTTATCAATAACCTCCTTAGAGGTACGTCACGGGGCCTCATCTTCGAGTACCTCTGATATTTATAGGATCCTCCATGAGCTCAAACTCATCCACAATGAGCATCAGGACTAGAGAGACAATATCAATTTTCTTTAATGTTGGCAAGATGAGTTTACCTCCCCAAGGACCTTCATCAGAACAAAAGTTCATGTTAGCCCCAACAACATAAACAAAGGATAGAGCTGCTAGAAGGATTATGTACTATTCTGATTTCCATGAATCAGATCATGAGATTCCACCGCATGGTATTCACCATAATACTCTCAAGAGCGGTAGGACCGGGTAGACCTATGATCTGGCAAAACGTAGAGGAGCGGAGGATACCGATGAGCCAACCCATGTGGAGAGCTCAGAGGAGAATCATCACCAACATCAAGACTGCCAGGGGGATTTGAATCAATGAAAATTTAAAAAAACAAATAATCAAGAAAACTAAAATAGAATAATGAAGCAACATCAAGCACGATTGCAAGAAATGAGTCTCTGGAGATGAGAAGGCTTCCATGGATGCAGTACTAGCAATTTTTCCAGATGTTTCAGTTTCAGTTCCTTTTCTTGCATTTTGATAGAGTCCCCTATAGAGTCCGAGTTGTAGTCAGAGTTGTGTAGATTCGCATGTTGAATTTAATAAAAACTCAGATGGTAATGCTTCTGTTTTACATCTTGAGTTGCAATAATCCTTTTCCCTCAAGCCTTGTTGAAGGAAATAAGTGATTTTATAAAAAAAGAATAATGATGCCTTCGAGAT
Organism: Ottelia alismoides; assembly: GCA_037367405.1. Classification (NCBI taxonomy): domain Eukaryota; kingdom Viridiplantae; phylum Streptophyta; class Magnoliopsida; order Alismatales; family Hydrocharitaceae; genus Ottelia; species Ottelia alismoides. The sequence goes on from JAZKJV010002936.1 coordinate 324,690, forward strand.
GGAAAGGATGTGTCGCAAAAATGTTAAAGTTGAGATCCCTTTCCTTAAACAAGTAGATGTGGTTCTTGCATTCAAAAGGTACCTATAAGTGAGATGCATACATGTTAGAACTAGCTTGAAAAAGAACACTCAAACAATGAAACATGTGTTATCCATAGTTGCTACCAGTGCAATCAGAAATGAGATTCCAAGGAAGAAGAGAGATCGGGGTCCCACATCATCACTAGTCAGATAGCTAACACATCATTTGCTCGCACATTGCTCAATAAAGAATCCTAAATAAATATGTTGCCATGTTCCCTCCTAGATCATCTAGTCTTAGGTCCATTAAGTATATTGAGAGCACTCCTACAGTTTGCAGACCAATCTATTAAGAGGCCTAAGGGAATGCTGAGGGACATTTTCCTTGGCATCGAATTGAAGCAATACAAGGTGGACTTCAAAGTGCTAGACATGAAGTGTCCCCGAAGATGGAAAGATTCCTAGATCATACTTGGTTGACCTTTTTTGAGGATGGTTGGAGCCATATTTGATTATACTCTAGGAAAGATACCCTTTCATGGACATGATGAAAGTGTAAAGATAGAGATACAATAAATGAAATGGCAGAGACCTGATTTGGAGAGAAAAAGGAGTATCTCTAATCGAAAGTTGAGTGCTATAGAGTTGACATAGTTGATTACTAGCAACAACAGTAAGTGTCGGTTGGCGAGTCCCTCTCACCAGAAGAGGAGAGTGTAGATGAGGCAGTTCGACAGATCTTGCGAAATCCTACCTCACTTACAGGAATTTTTATTGATGCATCTCCCTACATCCTCGATGACTCAGAAGCTTACTTCATCTTGTCAGACTTGTTCCCTTCAGGTCAATCAAAGGATGAGTATGACGAGTCGGATGCATCTTTTGCCGATTGTATAGACACCTTTGGCGATCCGACTCCTGGGTAGAATCACTTGGTGGCTACTATCACAGTAGATCCAGCAACATCCACCATAGAACTAGATTCAGAAGTAGTTAAGCCGGATATTCCCTATGATCAAACCATTCCTGATCTCAAACCACTTCCCCCATATTGAAATATGCCTTCCTTGTGGGCTTACCTCAATAGTTCCTGATCACTATCAGTGCTAGCCCGACTGGAGAACAAGAATCTTGTTTTCTAGAGATTCTTGAATAGAACTGCAAAACGATGGGCTAAAGCGTGTCCAATCTTTGTGGGATTAACCATGCTTTGTTCTCACACGATATTTACCTTAAGGAAGGTGCTAAGGTTTAATCCAAACTTATGGATGTCATTAAGAAAGAAATAGAGAAATGATGTGATGTGGCGTTTATCTATCCCATCTCTGATACTAAGCCGGTGGCACCACTTCAGGTAGTCCCTAAGAAGGAAGGACTTTAGATAGTCACTACCTCGGAAGGAGAGGAGATTGTGACATGAGTACCCACGATGTGGCATGTCTGTGTGGATTATAGATGCCTGAATGTTGTGACAAAAAGGATCATTTCCCCTTACCATTCGTTGATCAGATCCTGGAGATATTTTTGGGGAAACAACTCTTTTGCTTTTTAGATGGGTACTCGGGCTAAAATATAGTATCCATAGCTTCTGAGGAGCGAAAAATACTACGTTTACATGTCCATCAAGTACTTACGCATTCAGGTGCATGCCCTTTGGTCTATGCAATGCACTGGGGACTTTACAACAGTGCATGATTGTGGTATTTGCCGAGATGGTGGTGATTTCCTAAAGGTCTTTATGGATGACTTATCGATCCATGGTGGTTCATTTTACTCCTATCTATTTCATCTAGATTGAGTCCTCAAAAAAGTGTAGTGAGGTGAATCTTATGTTCACTTAGGAGAAGAGCCATTTCATGGTCCAAGAGGGCATTGTATTGGGACACATCATCTCCAAGAGAGGAATGGAGGTTGACCATGCCAAGGCGGATGTGATCAAGAAATTTCAACACCAACCAACATCAAACAAGTACGATCATTCCTCAGGCATGTCAGTTTCTACTAGAGATTTATAAAGGACTTCTCGAAGATTGCCCGACCGCTAATAGAGCTCTTAGGAAAAGACATGGAATTCATTGTAGATCATAGGTGTCTTGAGGCCTTTAACCTCCTTAAGAAGAAGATCATGGATGCTCCTATCCTACAGGCCCCAGATTGGTATCTACCCTTTGAGATCATGACGAACACTTCCGACTTTGTGATTAGGGTCATGTTAGGACATAGGAGAGAAGGGATTCCTTATGTTGTCCACTATGCAAGCAAAGTACTCGATCAAGATCAAAGGATTACACCATAATAGAGAAGGAAATGTTTGCCGTAGTATTTGTCTTAGATAAATTTAGGTCACATATTTTAGGGTTTAAGGCCATTGTGTTCACAAACCATACATCCATCAAGTACCTAATGGAAAAGAAGGACACGTAGGCATGTCTTCCTAGGTCGATTTTACTACTCCAAGAGTTCATTGTGAAGATAAAGGATAAGCCTGGAGTGAAAACTATGGTGGTTGACTACCTCTCCAGTATCGAGCCACAGAGTTCTCCTGAGACCGACCCTATCAAGGACTCCTTCCTCAACAAGTCGATCAGTTCTATCGACTCTCTCCCATTGTATGCGAACATGGTGAACTTCTTGGTGTCTAGGACAGTTCTCCATGATTGGCCCAAGCACAGAATCGATCAGCTTAAGTCGAAATCTTGGAAATACCATTGGGAGAATCCGTTCCGTTTCTTTGAAGGATTGGATAGTGTCTGGCAGAGGTATATTCCTCATGAGGAAAACATGAGTGTCCTCACTCACTACCATTCCTTGGAAGCAAGAGGACATCACTCCGAGAATAGGATCACCTAGAAATTACTCCAGTGTCACTTGTACTGGTGATGAATCTCCATTTCATCACCTTTATTCATCTATTTTGGCTTGAAATCCATTACAAGACACTTGTAAATATCATTAATTTTCACTTATTAATAAACTTGTATCATCTATAAATTTTGTATATTTATCCTTATTTTAACCCTAAATAAATAAATAATAAATAAAGTAAAAAGAAAGCAAAAAATAAGATTGTATATATGTAATAAATACATGTTAATCCTTACCCAAGAGTAGGTCAAGACTTAACCTAATCGATAAGGAATAAAGTAGGGGGGATAGGGTCATTAATCTATTAATAATCTAGAAAACAATTCCCACAGGTACATATTCATCATTGTGAAATGTATATATCTTCTACAATTGAATTGTCACCAAAACAAATTCAAACAAAAATATTTTCCTCTTGGACCTTGTATATAAAAATAGGTTGTAAATAATAAAAATAATTGCAAAACAAAACCTGTACAAACTAAGAGAGACAACACTCTGAAAAAGTTGTAAAGCCATAATTATCAGATCAATAGCTAGTACATAAAAACTCAAAATAAATCAAACTCACTTTCGTCGTGTTTGAAATTAAATAAGCTTTAAAATGGAAATGGTTCATTAAATTGGATTTAAGATGTGAAAGTCAGATTTTTGCAGTGTGATTGTACATAGTGTCCACATTGTACATATATTTTTATTTTATTTATTATTTTTTTCTTATTTTTGCACATATTACATTTTTATTAGTTTGTATATATTTTATTTGATTTATATAAATTATAAATAAAAATAATAAAATGGAAAATAAAAATAATAATAGGGTAAATTACAAACAAGGACCTCAACTATGTCTCAATTCCTAATTAAGGGACTCATTTTTCAATTATAACAAAGAAGGCCTTGATCTTATGTTTTTTGTCTCAAATAGAGGCCTCTATAATCTTCAATGACAATTATATGTTGATGTTAAACCCTTAGGTTGAAATTTCAGGCCCTTAGTTCTTATAATTAAAAAATGAGGCCCCCAATTGGGAATCGATGTATAGTTGGGGTCCTTTTTGTAATCGACCAAAAATAAAATAAGTATTTTCTACTATAGGTATATTATACCTATGTTGTACATAGCCCTATTTAATTAACCTATTAAATTAATTCATAAAAATAAAATAAAAATATGTTTAAAATCCTTAAAATATTCTGTAAATAAATAAAATATTAAAATATGTATTTTTGTATATAGGAATTTTATACCTATGAATAATAGTTTTTTATTTATTTTACCCTAATTAATTAATTAATTTAAATTATTAAAAATGACCGAAAAAGTTAAGTTATTAATTTATTAACATTATTTATTTAAAAAACTTTTAATTTAATTTCATTTGCTATTTATTTTCTATTTAATTATAATTATTTTTAATATTTTTGTCCTTTTCTGTTTGAACTCATACGAACTCGGTCCTGATTGGTCCAACCTGTGTCTATTCACCCGGGTCAATTAGACCCCCTCTTCCTCACCATATTAAATAAGACGTGCCTTCTTATTCTCAGATTTTTTTTCCGACAATATCCGCCTTTATTCTTGCCTGATTTCTTCACCAGTCACTCACCTAAATAACACTCTCACTTTGCTAAATAATTTTTGATCCGTGAGCCTCAGATTACACGTCCTTTTTACTTTTGAATATTGTTAGGTCTCTTGCTCTATAAATAAGCTCCCAGGTACCCTTTCATAATTTATCCATTTTTAAGCAATTTTCACACTGAGTACCAAAGGTTGTGACTGATGACATGAGCTACTCTCCATGGTTAGGAGCCCGTGATTTGAGCTTGAGAGCGAGATCCGATCAGCCAATGGAGCTCTCCGATGAGCTCAGATTCTGCAACCTTGATACATTTGGATCAAGGAAATCATCCTCCCCATCCACTATAGGTTATAATAAGTTAAATTTCAATTTAATTCGCAATTTAATTCACAACTTTTCTTTTGATTTACTCTTTGATCATTAGTTCTCATATTAGTCTCTAATCTGCTGATCGAAGGCTGAAAGTGTGTTCTCCATTAATTCCGATCATCGTGTTTTCATCATTGAAAATTTGCCCATCTTCCTATCACCATCTGATCAACAGATACTCCTCGAGTATGAGATTTTTCCCTCTATTCCTTGCAGAGGATCATCAGGATCCTTTTACAACCTTCAAGGATCAGACCTAAGTCTGATTGACAGAGATTGTGCCAATGAACTTCATCTACTGAAGCCTTTCGGGTTGTTATTCTGAGCATCTCCATAGATGTTAGATCGAGAGAAGCCCCCTCCAGATACAATCTAGACCGTAAAAGCGTGCCCAAAGTCAGACTATCAGATCAGGTCCTCTGGATGCAATATTAACCAACCACTTGTCATGTGCATCACATGCGTTACTGGTGATTTTACGCTTCTCACCCTGCAGTTTCTTATTGTTGTAAATAATTACAATTTGCTTACGTGTCATGATTTTGCGTTCTGAATAATTGCATATATGTTCTTAGTTATTTCATTATTTTTAATCTAGTCCTCATTATACATATCCATGTGCATCGACATGTGTTTTTTTGGAAATTTTTCAATAAAAAGAATGTTCATGTTATTATTTGATCTATAATTTTTGGTTAATCTCAAAACCTTGTTTACCTGATTCTTGTGCTGGAACATGTGGATTTATGTTATTTTTGCAATTTTTGTTCTGTGATTTTATTGCTTGTTCGTAATTATTCCACAAACATTAAATATTTGCTTTTCATTCCTTTGTATGTAGCTTAATAAATTCGTCTTTAATTATTCTTAATAATTAGTTAATCGCTTGTAAAAAATCCCTAAAAAGTATATTAAGCTTTTGATTAAATACTCTATCAATAAGAATTTGTGTTTGTAAAATTTCTGTTATTTGTTATTTCAAAAAAATAAAACAGTGTTACTTTTCTTTATTTAACTTTAAAAATTCATAAAAATTTTGGAAAATGTTTGAAAATTTCTAAAAAATACTATAGTTGCTTTTTAGTACATTATATCATAATATAAATTTCAATAAAAAGTACTTTCACAAAACCTTAAAAATTGAAAAATACATAAAACATCAAAAATTCATATAAATTCAGAAACATAAGAAAAATCACTAAAGTGGTTTGTTTTAAAGCTTGAAAGGACCTCTTTGTTTATTTGATTTATAGTTTAATTTATTTTATTTTATATTTTAAAAATTCAAAAAAGTAGATTAATTTTACTTTATGCACTATTTGTTGTCTTAATTCATTAAAAATCCTCAAAAAAAATCTCAAAATTATATAAAAATCCAAAATTAGTAGAAAATTTTATAAAATATAAAAAGATTTTTATTCTGTATTTTTGATTATGTTTGTTATATTTGAAGAATACAGAAATGTCATTTATTTATTTTGTATATATATTTTATAAATTATTTTCAAAAAAATAAAAAGATAAAATTATGAAAAATTAAAAATCTTTAAAATTTGAAAATTTGAAAGTATGAAAATATATAATTGTTTAAATCCATAAAAAAATAAAAAGCATTAAAAAGACATAAAAACAATAAAAGAAAGGAAAAAATACTTTTTATAAGCAATGATTAAATAACCCTCGGATATTGTAGCCTCCCTGAATTCGTTTCTATTTTTTCCATACAGTTTAAATAATAGCATTTGTTCATTTATCATGTGAACCAAAATTAATTTTTGATTTTGGAAGGGATTTTTGGGATGCAACGATGCTACGTCACATTGTTCATATTCTTCATGTTTTCAATAAAATAAAAACTCGCATAATTCTTGCGAAAAATCAAATGGCCTTGTTGCCGGGGAGGTACGACAACGGTAGTTAGGATTTTCTTTCTTTTCATCTGTTTGTTTGCTTGTTGTATTTCCTGTTTCATTTCATTCATTGCTATCTCTTTTATTTTCTTCTATTATTTTATCATACTTGTTCTGAAACACTTTTTTCCTCTTTATTACGAGGGCCCAAGGAGCGATGGCAACGATCCTGTGAGAGTCGACAAATCCAATTGAGGTGGAGACCGTGAGCTTATTTACCAATCAGTTGGAGAGAGCAACTGAGGAAGAGCAGGAGGAGCAAAATATCACTTTTATTTTATTAGATTTTTTATTTTCAGTCATTTTATTCATTTTATTATTGTAATTTATTGTAATAATTTGTTGGCATTCCCCCCCTTTTTTTCTATGGAGCCTTTAGACCCATCTTGTGCTTATTCGAGGTATGTTTCACCTTGTGCCACTGCACTAGAGGGGATCCCAACGTGTTTTGTTTTCACGGTTATTTTTTCTCTTTATTTCACGTAATTTGAGTTTTTTGCATTTATTTTTATTTGATTTTTGTTCTTGATACCTTAGTTTTGGTTTCTACAATCTTGGTTGAGCTGAGTAAATAATAGGTCCACACTCCCTAATATCATATTTGTTCCTATAGATTCATTCAATCTTGGACTTAATCAAATAAATCTGGTTCTTCACGATAATAGAAACTCTTTCTAGGATAGTTCTCCTTTTGCATTTCATATAGGACATATTTATTTTTACATGCGCGGATGATTCTTCATGTAGACTGCTGACGAAAGGTATGCATCTCTTTCTTTGCATGCATAATTGATTTTCACATGCATTGGCTTTTCTGTCTTCTTTCTCTATTTTTCTGGACTTAGGATTAAAAGGAATGGGTAAAATCGTTCGGTGGTTTTATTTGAAAAATATCAAAAAATGATAACCTAATAAAATTTGAGACTTCTAATATCATTCGACCTTACAATTAAATGTAACTATCATTTTGTATTAGGGAGTGTAACCCCATTATAGCTCACAGGTACTTACCTCTAGATAGAACAAGTGAAGATGTAGCCCTAAGTATAGAGCCCAAATCCCTGGACCTGTGCCCTAAGCACTTGTGTATCACTCTTAGGTACACGGTCGCAGCTGTAAGCCCTTGCCTCTGACCATAGAAAATCATTTCGGTATGCTCTACCTCGCATTTCCCTTTGGGCCTGATATAACATGACAACCTAGGCAGATGGTTCCATTGTTTGGGGAGGTATGACGACGTACGCTAGGCGATAGGGTGATTCCACTTATGTATTTGTGGTTAAGTAAGTATGTGATTTGCTAAACTCTAAAATTGAAAATATAAGACCAAACTCTTATGGTATCCATTTGTGTTGAGTTGGTGAGTTGAGTGCTTGGTTTATGTTTGCTTATTAGACTAAATATTCATCCGTGCACTTCACGCCTTTCTTCACTTTCTTCTTCTTGTTTGACCTCCTTGTTCTCGCATCTTCTACTTATATCGAAGATGTCATATTGGAGTACTTGTTGGTTTAGATTTCATGAACTTATCTATATACACAGTTTGATCATCTTCACCTATTCGGGATGATTCTCTTCCTGAATTTTCTTCTATTTCTATTTCACCATTTTTGTCTCCAATAATATCCTTGTTCGAGATGGATTCCCAACTCGAACTTTCATTTGAGACTCCTACTTTTCTGAGGAATGATCGAGTGCCTTGAACATTTTTAGATGCTATCTTTGAGGACTCGATGGCACCATAAGGGAAGGCACACTTGGCAAATAAGTATGAGATCAACACGACTATGTTGGCATCCATTCTGGCCATTCAGGCTCAGTTGACAGAGCAGGACAACATACATGCATCACTGAGGGACACAATTTTACATACGAGGAATAATAGAGAGAGGAGAGAGGAGGATGATCAATAGAGAGGAGGTGGGAATGGGGAAGAGAATGAGCAGAACCAAGCAGATCTTGTTGTAAAGCTGAACTGGATTGAGCCAAGCTAACCCTTGGAGATGCCTATAATCTAGGAGTAAGACAAATAATTACGTGGATTTGGATTCCTACCGCTCAAGGGTGTTTCTAACCGAATCCCAAACTACTTTTATTTCTCCCCATATTCCATGGACTTATTAATGAGGAACCGTATAAACACCTCCAATAGTTTGACTATGAAGTACAATGCACTATCCTAATGTCCCGTTAGAGGTAGTGAAGATGATAGCTTTCCCATTTAGCCTTACGGATAATGCATTATATAGGATCGATAATTTAGGAATGGTGGTGATGTCCTTGGAAATGATGAGATCAGTTATTTTGAGAAAATATTATCCATTATGATGATTGAATCAGATGCTTTTATTGATCGCCAACTTCTCCCAAATGTCATGAGCCCATTCATGAGGCATGGGAACGCTTAAAAGATTTTATGGAGAAGAGCCCCCATCATGATATCCTGAAGACAAGCCATGTGCAGAACCATTTTTAGGGTTTGAGCTTAGTGAAACGAAGATTGGTAGATATCGCTTGTGAGGGTTCACACTCCAATAAGGATGAGGATGTACTTTGGCAGATATTTGAGAAAATGGGGAAGAGCTCTATAGCTCTGCCTTCTTCCCGCGCATTTAAGAAGCATCCTTCTCTTACACCCCACAAGGTCATCAACATGAAGACATATCATGATGTGGATAAGGTGGACAGTTTAGATTTGACCATTATTAGAAATCACCTACATAAAGTCAATATAATAGAAAAGTGATCACAAGATCTAGACAAATTACATGTGATCGAACAGAGGATGAAGTAGCTAGATAAGCTAGATGAGATCACGAAGTGCCTAGAGTTACTTGTGAGTACCATACATTCATGCTAGAGTTCTAGTGCTATAGTCGAGGCTTCTGCACCTGAGTCTACATCTTCCACTCCCGTTTAGTAGAGTACTGGAGCACCTCCTGTAATTCAACACATTTTTTACATGCATACTCCAGACTAGGTCCAATAGCAACAGACTCTGACATATGTGGTGTCGTATTACCAAGAGACTCCATATCTTTCAGAGCCACAGTTTCCACCTCCACCTCACATTCAGGCGGTTAATGGTATTTGGAGCATTCCAAAGCGCAACCAGACCCGTCCCCCTGGGCAGTCTCAGTTGGGTTCACATGCCAATTCTAGGTCGGTTCAATGATTTTAGGGAGGTAGACCATATAAGTACCATAATCAGCCACAACCTCATTTTTAGTGTCCACCACACCTTCAAATAAAGAGACACGAATTTCAGTGGACACAACCATCACACTCATATCAACAGTATCATCAGCAGCCTGTGCAGTATTGACATCCTCTTCTTCTTCAATATCATTATACACTGCAGTCTGCTTCTTCAGGGTACCAGCAACCTCCATACTTATAGTCTGAACAACCACCAGTTTTTGAGCAACCAGAGGCACCCTCGGTGAATCCCACGCTAGACTATCTTACCCATCTTATTAAGAATATGGGTGACATCAATAAGAGTCTAGATGACCTGATAGCCATAAAGACCATCATACCATAAATCTCAAGACAAGAATGTAGTGGTAGATCACCTTTCCTGATTACAGATGAAGAGACTCTTGAGTAGTTACTACTTCCTATTATAGAGACTTTTCTAGATGAGGCAATCTTGATTGTTGACTCAACCCCATGGTATGCTGATATTGTGAAGTATCTTGTCTCCAAGAATTTTCCACAAGATTGTCCTAGGCTTAAGGTTGAAAAGTTCCTGTATGAAATTCATTTCTACTAGTAAGAGGATCCATACTCATTTCGTGAGGGTGCAGATTGTATCTGGAGGAGGTGCATTCCTCTGGAGGAATATACCAATGTCCTAGATCGTTGTTACATATTAGAAGCAAGTTGACACCATTCAAGGAAGCACACGATAAAGAAGGTTCTATAATGTGGCCTTTGGAGGCCAACTCTGTTTAAGGATGCTACATCTTATGTGAAGGGTTGTACTGATTGTTAGAGAATGGGAAGAACCATCGGTTCCAAAGATATGATGCCTCTCAAGTATATCTAGATTTCAGATGTTTTTAGTGCTTGGGGCATTGACTTCATGGGCCCATTACCTAACAGTTAGGGATTTGAGAACATCCTGCTTGTCTGGATTATGTTAGTCGTTGGGTTGAGGCTATACCCACCCAAGCCACTGATAGTTGTATTGTTTGTCACTTTCTCAAGGACAAAATTATCGTGTGGTTTAGGATTCCCAAGATTCTCATTTCAGATGGAGGAAGACACTTTATCAACAGAGAGTCGGAAAATTAATTAAAGAGTATGGCATTGAGCATCGTATCGTGACTCCTTACCACCCATAGACTAACAGCTTGGCTGAGATTTCAAATAGGGAGATAAAGACTATTATTCAGAAACTTGTTCATCTAGATAGAAAGAAACGGTCAAAGATGATTGAATCGTTTCTATGGGATTATCCTATTGTGTACAAGTCTCCTTTAGGTATGTCTCCCTATCGCTTACTTTATGGAAAGCCTCTCCACTTTCAAGTTGAATTGATTCATAAATCTTTGTGGGAAATCCATGTATAGAATTTCAATTATCAGAGAGCAAGATAGAGTCGGAAAGTGGATGTGAATAGATTATTGGAATTCATAGACTTTGCTTATGACAACAACCTGATGTATAAGAAGATAGTCAAGAGATGGAATGATAAACACATTAGTATAAAGATTTTCGAGCCTAATCAGAATGTGTGGTTTTGACAGAGATGAAGTTATTCCCAGGAAAATGCAAGAGCAAATGGTCAGGATCGTTTATAGTGAGATATGTGTGTGACAACAGGAGCATTGTCAATTCTGGGTTGTCATCTGACGCACAACAATTTGTGGTTAACGTACAGCTGCTGAAGCCATATCTAGATCGTGATACATTCTTGTACGTTGTGGATTCCATTTATATGGTATCAGACGATGATTCTTTGACTTATTATGCACTTGATACATGAGCGAATTTTTGTCCTGCTTATTCCTTTCATTTTATTCTTTCGTTCTTTTGTGTTTATCATTCACCTCTTTTCCCTTTGTGTGTGTGTGTGTGCTATACTTCGGATGACTAGATCCTAAGGGTTAGTTTGGTTAGTGGGATGGGGTTGTTGGGGTAACGCTCCTGTGAATAGTAGATGTTTAAATGGTTATGAGGGTTGGTAGAGGGTTCGAGTAAGGATTGTGATGTGATGTCATATTGATTTGTGATGGAATTCCAAACCAGGAATGGCCCAAGAATGTGAGGGGTAAACATGGTTACCTTTGGGTGACCCAATAACCAAACAAACCCTAATATAGGGGAGGGTGAATGACTTGAGTTGTTCTATTTTTGTTCTGTTTTATCACTCTTGTTATTGCTTATACTAAGGGACAAAGGGAGTGATGTCGTTCATTTTCATTCTTCTTTATTTCTGTTTCTATTTTCTTTCTATTATCTCAACTATCCCTCAACTCGTTGTTATTCTTTTCTATACATATGGATCTTTACACTAAGTATTGGGGGGTCAGGTCGAGCCATCGAGATTTTACATTCGTTTCCTTGGTTTTCTCATTTGTATATTCTTATATACTTAGGATTATTGGATCCTAAGTATAGGGGTTATTACCGACTTCTATTCAATTTATTCTTTATTCTTTGAGTCATTGTAGCACATGATTCTTTTCACTTTTATGTACGTAGCACGAGTTATGTCTTCCTCTTGTCGCTTCTTCGTCTCTATGAGTATATAGTTCGAGATAAGTATAGAGTGGTGTCGTATATTATATTTATATACACTTTAGGCATAACTCATACTTTTATGTTTTATAATATGGCTATCAAATTTAGAATAAAATATTTCATAAAAAGTTTGTAAAAAATCTTTTGTAAAATAATTTGTAAATATTTTTGTAAAATTGTTGTAAATTCTTTATAAAAATCTTTCTAAAATTATTTCTCTTACAATTTTTTGTAAAATATTTTTAAAAATTATTTTGTTGAAAAATGTTTATTAAATTATTTATTGTACAAATTTTTTTGTTTGTAAATTATTTGTAATATTTTAAAATAATTTTTTAAAAAAATGGGTTTTTAAATTTATGTAATTTTTGTAAAATATTTTGTATAATATTTTGTAAAGTTTTGTGAAATCTTTTGTATAATCTTTGTAAACTACTTTTGTAAAATTACTTTCCAACCTTGTATATAAATATCTTGTGTTGTAAATATGTTTATAAACTTGTTATAAAATTCTTGTGAATAAATATTGTAATAACTTGTAAAAAAATGTAAATAAAATTTTTGAATACAAGTTGTACTTAAAATTCTTATATATAATTTATTTAACAAAAGTTATTTATATAATTATGTTTAGATAAAAACCTCTTAAATTTGTACTTAAAATCTGTAAATAACTTTCTTTTTGTAGATAAAAATCTTTACAAACTTGTATAACTTTTGTATATATAATTGTATAAAAATATTTTTAAATATGTATAAAAGCCTTAGGAATTCTTGTAAACATATCGAATTCTCTAACTCTACTAAAAATGCATAAAAATTTGAAAAGTTTAAAATTCATAAAAATTTGCAAAAGTTCTCTAAAAATCACAGAAAAAGTTTAAAATAGAAAAAAATTCAACTAAAAAAATATTGGGCATTTTAATTTTTCATAATGATATCGGCGCTTAAACTAGTCTAAAATAAAAGTCTAAAGGATGGAGCTTGGTTAAGCCCTTAATCCACTCAATTTAAGAGGAACCTTATAGGAACTGGAGTTGAAACTTTTAAGGTCATAGAGACTTAATTCTTTGGATCCATAAGACTATGTTCACATGTCATCTTAATTGGTCTAAGTACAATATTTCATACATTTATTATTCTTTTAGATAGTGACCTTACTTGGATAAGCACCTTGTACATAGAACAACACAGATGAGGTGTTGAGGGACAGAATCAACAGGAAAGAGATGCATGTGAATGGAAACATACATAGTCGCTTCGAGGGGCCAATGCACCGCAACCTAGTCTAGCGGCATGGACATCTAAAGACAAGATGTTGTGGGTTGAAATAGATCTTCGGATGAGGGATGGTATGATGGCACATGTTTTTCTTAGACCTCAAAACAAGGATGGAAAAAAGATTCTATATCTGTCGTGACAAAATATAAATGCGGTCCAACAATATTTTCTCCAAAAATAAGCCATACATCAAATATACATATATTACCACAATGGTCCGAGCTTTAGAGAACCTACATATCTTAGTGGAGTCATGGCTACACTGGTCGGCTTCACAAGGAGATGTGCGTACACTGACCACACTCTAATTCACTTCTTATTCTTCTACCTTCCCCCTTCGATTGTGGACACATAGCGTACCACAACTTAGAAGGAAATACCCCGATTCTCGAGGAAAGGGTAGCTACAGTGGGGAATTAGGGTCACCTTGCTAAGACAAGGTCGTTCTTTGTCATTTCAAATGTGGGGAGTTATATATCACATTCACAATACAAGTAAGATTCATAGTCATTGGAATTTGCGTATGAGGACTTGGTCTAATGTGACTGTCAAGGCTAACTGATTAGAGACTTGTGGAATTTAAAAACATTGAGTCCTAAATCTTATTCCCAATAAGGTTACGATAAACTAGTAATCTAAATGTATGATTGAGCTCCATACTTTGATTTTATGAAGAATGGTTTAGAAATCAAATTTTTTTTCTATGTTCTTTCTTTTTATTTATTCTTTTTCTTTTTTATTTATTCTTTTCTTTTTAGTCACTTATTCTTCAAATAAGTGTTTTCTAAGGGACTAACAAATGTAAAGTATAGGGGGATGATGAATCTCCATTTCATCAATTTTATTCATCTATTATGGCTTAAAATCCCTTACAAAATAACTGTAAATATCATTAATTATCACTTTTTAATAAACACTTATCATATATATATTGTATATTTATCATTATTTTAACCCTAGATAAATAAATAAATAAAGGAAAATGAAAGCAAAAAAGAAGGTTGTATATATGTAATAAATACAGGGTGATCCTAAGAGTTGGTCAAGACTTGACCTAATCGACAAGGAATAAAGTAGGGGGAGTATTGGATCATTAATCTTTTAATAATCCAGAAAACAATTCTCACATGTACATATTCATCAATGTGCACATTGTATATATATAATACTATTTTATTTATCACCAAAACAACCTCAAACAAAAATATTTTCTTCTTGGAACTTGTATATAAAAATAAGTTCTAAATAATAAAAATAAATGCAAAAAGAAACCCTATATAGAATAAGAGACACAACACTCTGAAAAAGTCGTAAAGTCAGAATTATCATATCAATATCTATTCCATGAAAACTCAAATAAACCAAACTCACTTTCATTTTTTTCAAGATAAAATAAGCTTTAAAATGAAAGTGGTTTCATAAAAATCGAATTTAAGATGTGAAAGTCAGCTTTTTGGAGTGCCATTGTACATATTGTCTATATTGTATATATATTTTTATTTTATTGGTTTATTTCATCTTATTTTTTAAAATATTGAATTTTATTATTTTTTATATATTTTATTTGATTTATATTAATTACAAATAAAAATAACAAACTTGAAAATAATAAAAAATAAAATAAGTCTATTTCTACTGTAGGTATATTATACATATGTTGTACAAAACCTTATTTATTTTAACATATTAGATTAATTCATAAAAATAAAATAAAAATGTGTTTGAAATCCTAAAATTATTATTTATTTGTAAAAATAATTAATTAAAAAATGTATATGTTGTATATATAGGTATTGTATACCAATAAATAAATACTTTTATTTATGTTTCCCTGTTAACTTAATTTATTTACATTATTGAAAATTCTAAAAAATTAAATTATTAATTTAGTAACATTATTTAGTTTGAAATTTTTTAGTTTAAATTCATTTATTATTTTTTTCTAATTCTAATTATTTTTATCATTTTGTCCTTTTCTATTTGGACTCATCCGGACTAGATCTTGGTTTGTCCAACCTGGGTCCGTCAACCTGGGTCAACTGGACCTATTCCTTCCTTGTTAGATTAAATAAGTCAGACATTCTTCTTCACGGAATTTTTTCGAGCAGACCTGCCTTTCATCTTGCCCGATTTCTTCACCAGTCAGTCACCTAAATAACATTTCACTCGCCTGAATAATTTTCAATCTTGAGCCTCGGATTACGTGCCCTTTTCTCTATTGCATTTTGCTAGTTCCCTTGCTCTACAAATAAAGTCACATGTTCCCTTTGACAACCTGATCCGTTTTTTAGTTATTTTCACCTCTAGATTGGGTGTTGGAGGTTGTGGCTTGTGATAAGAGCTACTTTCCATAGTCAGGAGTGTGTGATTTGAGCTTGAGATCGTGATTCGATCAACTCTAGGAGTTCTCCGACGAGCTCGGCTTCTTTGGAACTAACAAAGCTGGATCGAGGCCATTATCCTCCCCTTCTACTGTAGGCTATAATAGGTTAGACTTCAGTTCGAATCAAATTTTAATTCATAGTTTTCTTTTTGTTTACTTTTAGATCAGTAATTATCAAGTCAGTCTCTGATCAGTCAGATCAGTAGCTAATGGTGTGTTCTCCATCCATTCCAATCATTGTGTTTTCTTCCCGAACCATTTCTTCATCTTCCTATCACCATCTCATCACTAGATCTTCTTCGGGTTTGAGATTTTGGTCTCAATACTTTCACCTCAACAGAGATCAATCTGTTTCTCTCATTTCCTTTTTGTTTTTATCAAATAACGATGGTAGGTGCTTTGTCATTTAGTCTTCAATAATTTGCAGGTAGTAGGCAGTTTTTTGAAGCTCAGATCTATACATGGGAGTCAACTTGGACACACATCATATGCTTGAACTCTAGGTCCTTGATCAGCAGGACCTAGATCCGATCGTTCCCTCCAATCATTGTAGAGGATCATCAAGCTCCTTTTGGGACCTTCAAGAATCAGATCTAAGTCAGATGGACAGATATTGAGCCAATATAACTTCATATGTTGAAGCCTTCTTCGTTCTTCTTTCGAGCATCTCCATAGAGGTCAGATTAAGAGCATCCCCTCCAAATTCAATCCAGACCGCACAACTGCACCCAAATTCATATCGTTAGATCATGTCCTCCAGATGTAATCTTAGCCACCTTCTTGTCACGTGCATCACCTGCATTATTGGTGATTTTACGCCTCTCACCATGCAGTTTCTTTTGTTGTAAATAAATAGAATTTTCTTACATGCCATGATTTTGTGTTCTGAATAATAGCATATTTGTTCTCAATTGTTTCATTATTTGCAAGCTAGTCCTCATTATACATATTCAAGTGCATCGACATGTGCTTTTGGGAAATTTTAAAATAGAAAGCATGTTAGTTCTTTTTATTATGTTATCTATAAGTTTTGGTTAATTTCAAATAAGTCACTCCTTTTGCTGATTCACGTGCTAAAACATGTGGATTTATAATGTTTTTGCACATTTCATCCTTTTATTTTATTGCTTGTTATTAATCAGTCCATAAACATTAAATAATTTCTTTTTAATCCTATATATGCAACTCAATCAGTTTGTCTTTAATTATTCTTACTAATTAGTTAATCAGCTTTGAAAAATCCTAGAAAATTAGGTTATGTTTTTGACATACTATTTTGTAATCAAGAATTTTTGTTTGTAAAATTTATATTATTTGTTGTTATTTTAAAAATAGTGTTTATTTTTGTATTTAACTTTAAAAATTCATAAAATTTGAAAAACTTTTGAAAATTTTGAAAAAAATGGTTGTAGTTGTCTTTTGGTATATTCTATCATATACATAAATTTCATTTAAAAATACTATTAGAAAACCTTAAAATGAAAAATGTAGACAAATGAAAAAATTGTTATAAATTTAGAGAGAAAAATCAGAAAAAATCATAAGTTGGTTTGTTTTAAAGCATGAAAAATTGTCTTCTATTTTGAGATGATTTCCATGGGTTAATTTGTTCGATTTTATATTTTAAAAATACAAAACATTAGATTATTTTAACTTTATTCACTTTATGTTGTTTTAATACATTAAATATCCTCAAAAATTTTAAAATAACAAAAAATCATAGAAATAATAGAAATTATAAAACATAAAAAGCTTTTTATTTTATATTTTTGATTATTTTTTTCTATATATGAAAAATACAAAAAGTCCATTGTTTCTTTTGTATATGTATTTTTATAAATTATTTTCATAAAAAATAAAAAGATAAAAAGTTTCAAAATTAAAAATCAATGAAATTTTGAAAATCAGATAATATAAAAAACATTAAAAATATTAAAAATCCTAAAAATAAAAAAAGAATAAAAATGACATAAAAATGACAAAAAAAGAAAAGGAAAAATCGTTTTGAATTAGTAATAATTAAAGAACTCTCGGATATTGTAACCTCCCTGAGTTCGATCTTGATTTTGATATACTGGTTAAATAATAACATTTGTTCATTTATCTTTAGAATAAAAATAATTTTCATTTGGAAATTTGTGGGTTGCAACGACACTACATCACATTGTTCATATTATTCTTCATATTTTCATTAAAATAAGAACCAACATAATTTTGCAAAAAATAAACTGGCTGATCTTGTTCTATGATGCATATGCATTTGTTCGATCGCGTGTAGTGTGTTAGAGAATAGGTGGGATTGTCGGTCACAAAAATGAAATGTGCATGCATCCTATGATCGTGATTGATGTTTTGGATGCATGGGGCATAGACTTCTTGGTCCCATTCCCTAATAGCCTTGGCTATGAGTAAGTTCTACTGGATGTAGCATATCTCTCTAGGTGGGTGAAACAAGCACGCGGGATGAGGCACTTAACATCTGATCTTGGAGGTCTTGCAATGTCCGACAAGTCAAATCCAGTGATCGTTGTATCGACACCTCTCTCTTAACCAGGTACCCGATCCCATGTAATAATTTGCTTGAAGAGCAGAAAAAATATGACAAACTTTCAACAATTAACCCCTCAATAATGATAAAGAAATATAAATAAGTGAGCTAAAATCTATTATACCGCTACAAAAATGTATATAGTCACAAATAGTAGGGTTCAAACCACTGACAACAACGATGGATAGGTATAATTATTACTAATTAATAATAACTTTTATACTTTGTATTTTTTATGGGTTTTAATTATAATTAATTTTATGTATTTTAAATTGTATTTTTATATTTATATTTTTTGAATATTTATTTTCTTTTTAAATTTACATTTTTTAGTTTCTGTTTTATTTTAAAGATATAATATATATTTATATATAATAATATGTATTCTAAAAGTAATAGAGAGTATATGAAGTATACATATAGGGTTTTAGATTTTCAAATGTATATAAATATACTCATAATACAAAAAAAGGAAATGTTTTGTATTTTTAATGTTATTCTGTGTTTTTGGTAATTTTTTATAGAACTTTTGCTAATTTTTATGTAATTTGAAGTTAAGAAAAAGTGCAAAATAGTGAATGAAATAATATAGCTGAATGTTTTGAGGTTTCTAAAATAGATAATAGGTTCAAAATTTTCCAAAACTATTGTTAATATATGTATATACACACACACTATATACCAAATAGAACAAACAAACTTTTTATATTTTAAAATATTTTTTCTGATTTTTATAATACTTTAAGGTTTTATAATTTTTATTGTTTTCTTTTTATATTTTTTAGTGATTTTTGACTTGAAGGTATAATATATATTAAATATGCACCCTAAATTTTTGAATTTTAAAGATGTTTTGATATTTTTTGAGGTTTTATTCGACAAACAAGGAATAAAATGTTTCTAGTTGATTTATAGAAAATAGGAAAACACAATTAAATGCCAATCAAATTACCAGGCATGTTTAACCATGTCTCAGTCATCAACTATATTTTTCCCTAGAATTAAAACATACAAGAGCTATTTACAAAAAATAAAAATGCAAAATAAAAATACAAACCAGTAGGGACCTATTTGTAATTCAAAGAAACTTAAACTTGCTTTCAAAACCGCTCCAGAATGATATGATATAAATTGCAATTTTCCTAAAAAGGCACCTTACATGGGACGACACATGAGGTGAGATGGATAAGACCTAAATGTAAATAAGGAAAGCTTGAGGTTCTTGTTGTAGTATCAAAAAATAATACATGATAGATGAAACATCAAATACTAAAATGAAATACAAAAATTTCTGGGGGTTAAGATGCAATTTACCCCAAATAGGCATGATATCCAACAGTGCTAAGGTTGCCACTAATCCAAATGTCCCTCTGTGGACGACTGATACCCCTTTGCAAATGATGGGGCAAGATTAAATCCGACACATGATCTGATGGCTACTAGAGGGCACAATCTCACGGTGACTACTCAATCTGGAAGGGCATTCTTGATTGAACAGTGACGAGAAGACCTAGAGGAACTGGGAATATGCTCTGCCTAGGTGAGCTTCCTCCTACAAAATCTCCTTGCTCTTGCGGTGGATCTCGATGCTCTGATGCTCCACATACTCCTACTAGTTGTCGGCATCATTTGATTCCCTCATAAATGTCCGAACCCCAATGATAGGGGCCTTGAGCTTAAGGAATAAAGGGGCACCTGGAGGTCCTGTTCTCGGTCTACAACCCCCTCAGATGGGGTCTTACAGATGTCATACCTACATTGGAAGAAGGACAAGGTAAGGGTGAAGCGATCTGGGATTTTATTGAATGAATTCGACGTGAAATGGAATGGGGTGGAGGGTTGCGCTGAAGGTGGAGGAAGGAGACTTGATCTCATGATCTAAGGTTGACCAAGGGGAGTGGAGGCAAGATGGATGGAGTAGAAGTGAAGGGAAAGAAGTTGGTGGTGGTCGATGGTAGATACATGGCTAGAATGTGTAGATATAATGGCCGGGGCTCTAGAGCTCCGACAAACCTAAAAATCTAAAATCTAAACTAAAAATATGGTAAATGCATGAAATAAAAATTGGAAATAACAACAAGAATGGAAACTTACCTAGGAAGCATATAAAAAGGGAGAGTTCATACCTAGAAACCAGGGAGCAGAATCACCAAGAGGCGAAGCTCTAATAATGGATGGAGTCTCCTTGATCAACCTCTTCCTCGCTGTGGAATGCAGAGTGCCACTTATTGTCACTAAGGGAGAGCACCTTAGGGAAAAATCAAGGTTTGAAATGAATATCAAATAGGGGATAAGCAAAAATGGAGGAGGTGGAGGAGAATATGTTATAAACATGAGGCCATGACTGACGGTTTGCACGCGACTCGATGCTTGAGGAGTGAAAAAACTAATACGATGTAATAGAAGGATGTATGTTCTATAGATTTCATGAAGAAACCATGCCTAAAAGAAGCAAACATCGAGCACAAAAAAGTGGCAAAGATGGACTACTCACGCATTCTTACAAGTCAGAACTAGGGTTGCTTTAGTTGACCGACAGGTCAACCAAGGGAGAGCACCCATTAGTCCATGTAGGACCAGATGGTACAAAACTAAAAAAACAAAATTAATTCAGTAATAAATAATTGATGATTTTATAAATTAAACTCAAAATATAAATTTTTTTATTATTTTAAAACTATTTCAAGTATATTTTTATTTATTGTTTTGACTTTATTTCTTAGGTGTTGATTTTTATAAGTATACATATAGGTATAAATACTTGTATTTGACATATTTTATTTTTATTTTGTATTTTAAATTTTATTATTATATGTATGTATTTTATAAGTTAAAAATATATAAATACATATTACATTCATTTATTTTATTTTTTTGATTTGATTCATGTGCTTAACTAAATAGGTGGGTGTATATACTGTAGGTACAGTATACCTTATTTATTTTAATGTATTTTTTGTGTTTTTATTTTGTATTTTTTATTTTTCATATGTTTCAAATAATATTTACAAATATTCAAAAATATAAGAGAAGTCAAAATATAAAGAATAAATAAAATATACATGTATATGGGGCAATGAGAGCCCACAAAGCTAGCTTTTGCGTTTTTAATAATGAAACAACCTTTATTAGATAGATAATTTAATTTTTAGATCAATAGAGGCGAGTTTAGTTAATTTTGAGCTCGTACGAAGGATATATTGATCTGTGAAGTTTTATTTTTGGCTTCTTCATATGTGTGTCCTAGTCACACGGTGTATTATTTTTATGTGCAATTATTTTTCTATTTTTCTATGAATTGTTATATAAAATGATCATGAAGAATGTTTATTTATTTCATGTGTATAATGCAAAATAAAATTGGGCAAAAATGGCTATTTATTGATCAATTGAATTAAGTTTTTTATGTGTTTTCTGTATAATTAATTGGACCTACCCCAATCCCCCTCCCACTTTATTCCTTGTCGACCAACTTAATGTTGACTTGATCTCGGGGTCTATGGTCATTCTGTATTTGTGATACTTCATTTCTTTTTCTTTTTTTTCCTTTATTTTTTTTATTTTGGAATTAAATGTATGTATTCATACAATATTTTTGATTCAATTACTCAGTGTTATTTTGTGCAAATTAATGATATTTACATGCATTTATATAAAGATTTAATGCCAAAATGAAAGAATAAAGGTGATGAAATGGAATTCATCACCCCCTATACTTGCCTTTGCTAGTCCCTAGCAAACGCTTATGATAATGAGTGCATAAAAATAAAAAAATAAAAGAAAAGAAAGAACTTGGAATAATTTTGACTCTTAAACCATTCTTGATAAAAAAAAATCAAAGTTTGGAGCTCAATTAAGACCTTTAAATTGTTCATGTGTTAAGAACCACATTTAGATTAGGAATTGTGACACAACAACCTTTAGGTTCCATATTTCTCTATTCTATTCAATCCAATAGACATGTCAGAATTATCCTTTCAGATGTATACTCTCGTAACCTTGAAATGACAGGTATCATGTGTGAATTGTGTTAGCTCTTATCAGACAAATGGTCGAACTATCAAGTGATCTTCTCCTCCGATAAATCGTCCTCGAGGAGTTGTATATTTCCTTCTAAGTTCATGTATGTGCTAGTCCATAATGAAGGACAAAGAAGTTTGAAGAAAGGGAAAAGAAATGGAAATGTTAGTAACATTTCCTTGTGAAGCATGGTCAGTGTGACCGAATCTCCACCAAGAAGCAAGGCTTTTCCGGAGGCTCAAAATTATTAGAAATTTTGGTATAGTCTTCCTTGAGTATTTCTTTGTTTTTTATTGATCTACATTCTTCTTTTGCCCCGATATATATATAATCTGTGTTCCACCCATGTTTTGGGGTCTTAGAAAATTTGTGCTAGTAGACCATTTCTCTTCCGAAGCTTTATTTCAAACCATTCTCCTGTTGTTAGATGTCCATGCTATTAGAGAAACAAGTGGTTGAAGTACCGATTTTTACAGTCCCCAAGAATGGTTCATGAGTCGCCCTTGACGAAGCGGTCTAGTATCATCCCGACTTAGATTCCAAAATATTTCAACAATCCGTCTTGGTTGAGCTAAGTGTAAAGTATGAGGTCTCAAGTCAAGACATTGTCTCAAGAGTCGTACCGATGACATGCACGGTTCTAGTTAGACACATTGAATCGACTCATGAAGTCTCATTGAACCTAAAGAATTAAGTCCAAGTGACCTGAGGCATCTCAATTCTAGTCCTTAATGGATTCCTTTGAAATTAATTGGATTGAAGTTTAGTCGAAGCTCCAATCTTCTATTTTATTTAAAACTTTGTTTAACTATGAACATGATTCCAAAAAATAAGATTAATACAAGAACATATTTTATGAAACTATTTTTTTGGTTATGGGTATTTCATAAAGCTTTGCGAATCTTTATGAGATTTTTTAAAACATTTTGCAAATTTGTATAAGTTTTGAAAATTTTGAAAATTTTAGGTATTTTTGATAAAACTTAGTGAATAGTGTATGCCAAATATTTACACAGGAATGAGTGTATATTTACAAGAGTTGTGTGTGGAATTTACATAGGGAATTTGTACATATGTTAAGAGTTAGTTATCATTCATTGGTATTATATACAAGGGTTATAAAAACTTTTATTTGAGTTGTTATTCATCATAGTTATATACAAGGTTCTCAAAATACTTTGAAAACCTTTCTACAGACATTTTGAAAACTTTATTTTGTAAATAACTTTTACAAACATTGTACAAACATTTACAAAGTTTGAAAATCATTAATCAAAGACTTTTCCAAGGTATAGATAGATTTTTCAAAATATTTTTGCGTCCATTTTCCAAATACTTTGCAATTTCAAAACATTTTATTCAAACAAATAAAACATTTTTTTGCAAAAATTTACAAAAAAATTAAAAAGTTTGAAAATAATTTAAAAAACATTTTCCAAATGATTTCAAAAGATTTTCAAGATATTTTACAACCATTTTATTCAAATAATTTTGGAAAATATTTTTAAACTGATTTATTTCTTATATTTACAAAGATTTTTTGTGTATTCTTTACGGTTGATTTATTGTATACCAATAACCAATTATATTAGCCATATTATTAAAAAAATACAAAGTACGAGTTATGGTTGAAATATACAATGTATATACAAGCCCTCTTATACTTAGATTGAATAATGGAATCAAAGAATAAGAAGTCTATCGGTCCCCCTATACTTAACATCAAGTAATCCTAGTATAGTAGACTGTACACAAAGCGTGAAGGATCAAGGATCAGAATGAACAAATCTTAGCTCAGTTTGTCTCCCCCTATACTTGAAAGATCCCTAAGTACAATATAAAATATAAAGATGTAAGGAGACAAGCAAGGAGATCGAAAGAATTGACAACTGAAAAATAAAGATGAGAGAATGGACAACATCACTACCCCTATACTTTGGGTAAGAGATCCCTAAGTATGAGCAACGACAGGAGTGATTAAATAGAATGAAGAAAGAACACTCAACTCATCCACCTCCACTATACTTAGGATAAAACACATCCTAAGCAAGGAAAACACATGAATCAAAGTCGATGAGAAAATAGTAGATGGAATGAAAGAAATGAAAGAGACTAATAGAAGGCAATGAATGTACAATGATCAAGAAGGTAGAAACTTTACCCCCCTTGCACAACCATTGAGGAATGGATCCAACAAGGTGCAAGTCGATGTTTGGGTCAACAACTGACGAAGCTCAATCAAGATCGACATGGTGAATATCCTCAGTGGTCTAAAAATGAAAAGGCATGAACTCATCAATGGAAGAAGTCAGGTTAGGTTTGGCATGGGAAGTCCCTCATTTTCATACCCTCCGCAATAAGGTACCTGTAGTGTAAATTCTATGGACTTCATCGACACATGTCCACACACAAGAAGAAGGAATGTATAGGTCTATGCTTGCCGAGTCCTTCCCCTTGAAGAGGATTCTCTGGTCTTTGTATTTTCGATGGCATAGCAAAGATCTCTGATCTCAGCAACATGGTCATTGTCCCCTGAGTCGGCTAATAAAGGTACACTATCATCAGGGATGGGATTTTAGTGGCAGTAAGTGCAGTGATTGTCTCAATCAGAACACTCTCATTTTGGGAACGAAATCATTTCTCTCCAGATCCATAATCAATAACGGCCTTTGTAGTAGCAAGGAAAGGCTAACACATGATGATTGGAGTGCGCTCCATAGAGGTGGAGGTCTCCATGGGCAATACAACAAAATTAACTGTATAGCTCATTCCCTGGATCTGAATGACAATGTTTTCAATAATACACGTCATCCTATTTATTGATCGGTCAACAAATTAACAAATCATCATGGTTTTCTCGTGAGGCCTGAGATTGAGTGTCTTGACAACTGAGGAGGGTATAATATTAATATATGTGTCGTTGTCAAGGAGAGTGTGATCAAAGTGATAGTCAGAAATCACATATCTAACGAAGGATGTACCAGTTTCCCTATTCTTGTTGGGTAGACGATGGGTGATAGCATGGGCAGTGGCCATGGTCAGAATGCAGCGCTTAATCTAACGACATCTCTTCTTTTTCTTAAGTGTATATGAAAAAGTCCATGGCCTAGCAAAGTGGGGCCTTAATGATAGCTTGAATAGAAGCCACCACTTCAGGTTCAGATAACATTTTTAAATATTTTTATTTCTTCCTTTTTGACATAAACATTGGTTTACATCAAGGTTCAGCTTTGAGTCCAATCTTTATTATGGATAAGTTGACAAGTCACATTTAGGATGAGTTACCTTGGTGTATGTTATTTGCTGATGATATTGTGTTGATTGACCAGAGTAGAGATGGAGTAAATGAGAAGCTTGAGGTCTGGAGACATGCATTGAAGACTAAAGGATTTCGTATAAGTAGGACTGAGATAGAATATATGGAGTGCACCTTTGATGGAAGCAATGGTGAAGGAATCAAGGTGAAGATTGGTGACGATGACATTCGAAAGAGAGATTCTTTTAGATATCTGGGATTTATTTTGCAACATGATGGGGAAACTGATGGACATGTTACTAACAAAACTGGCTAAAGTGGAGAGGATCCTATGATGTGCTCTGTGATAAGAAAATTCCTTTAAAAATTAAAGGAAAGTTTTACAAAGCAGCTGCGAGACATGCTATGCTCTATGTATCTAAATGTTGGCATGTGAACCATAGACATGTGCAGAAAATGGTTGTAACAGAAATGAAAATGCTAAGGTGTATGTGTGGACACATACGTAAAGATCGGATTCGGAATAAAGGAATCAGAAAGAAAGTTGATGTAGCTTCGATCGAGGATAAGATGCGAGAAAACCGCTTAAGATGGTTTGGTCATTTGCAAAGAAGCTCAGTTGATGTACCAATTAGTAGATGCGAGTGTTGGGATATTGAGCCGGCTAAGAGAGGGTGAGAACGACCTAAGAAATGTTGGGAAGAGACTATACGAAGGCTTCTTAGTTTTTTGGATATAAGCCTAAGATTGAACCAAGATATATCTGAATAGAGGTGAAGAATTCATGTAGCCAAGCCTACTTAATTGTGGGAAAAGGCTTTGCTGTTATTGTTGTTTTTTTATTTCTTCCTTATCAAGGAAGTAGTCAGAATCAACGTGTATAAAAGGGTGACTAGAAGATTGTATAAAGTCATCCATGAGAGGTATGGTCGTGGGAAATGTGGTGTGTTCATGTGCAGGCAAAGTTGGTGGCATAGGATCCATTTGTTTACAATCTATCTTGGCTAGGTGTCCCCCATTATTATCTTTTTGGAATTTTATATTTTGCTCACTTTGGTATTTTTGGTGATGGGGTCTCCAGCGGGTTCCCACTCGTGACTCCATCTCACCAAAAGGTGAAGCAACAATGTGTCTCTTATTTAGTTCAGTGAGGGTTTCTATCATCTTCGGCATCTACTCCACTTATCAAGTCACGATAGTCAAGAGTTGGTTCCAAGGGAGGAAAATCCAATAGTGTAGCATCGAGTGAGGGCGATGGTGGGAAATGCAACTGTGGTGGTGGGGATGGTGGAGGCGGGTACTTAAAATCTGATGGCTAACACTGTGGGTGAACAGACTGCCATAATGTATATGGACAGTAAAAGTGTGTAGGTTGCACATGTGGCCACTCGAGAGGAGGGTCCATCTCAAAAGGTGGATATGTACAAAAAAATAGTCTTGATAATGCTCCTAATAAAATGGTGATGCACTGACTGTAGCGGAGTAAAAGAGGTAATGAATCCATAATTCGTTATTGTTTTTTGTTGCATTTTGTCTCAAAATCCTTAATAAATACATGTAAATATGCATTAATTCACATCTTCTATAAAAATGTCAGTCATGAATAAAAACCTTTTATGCATTACAAATATTTAAATAAATAAAAGAATAAAAAGAAAGAAAAGAAAAGAAGGCAGACCAAAAATGTGTATATATTATGTAGGATGACTAATAAATATAAATATTGATGTAAGATATATTTATATAACCTAACCCCGAGACCAAGTCAGCATGGTTTGGTCGACAAACAATCAAGTAGGGGGAGAAGGAAATGATAAAAATTAAATAACATAGTACATTATACATAATTTCATTTTTTATTATTTACATACAAATATTCATCTATTTTTAATTAATTCATCTGATATTTTTCACCAAACTCTTTTCCTATGTGTTGATAAAAATGAATATAAAAATATAAAAATCACAAAAAAATCAACATGTATATATATAAAACAAATTTGGTTTACAAATTGTCAATTTCCCAATT
The DNA here is from genome assembly GCA_037367405.1 of Ottelia alismoides. Classification (NCBI taxonomy): domain Eukaryota; kingdom Viridiplantae; phylum Streptophyta; class Magnoliopsida; order Alismatales; family Hydrocharitaceae; genus Ottelia; species Ottelia alismoides. Next base: position 352,709 of record JAZKJV010002936.1, read on the forward strand.
TCCGAACCTCATAACTTCTTCATATGAGCTCCAATTTCCCTCTAGTTAAAGTTCATAAAATAATATTATCTAATTAATGAAGGTGATTTCAGTAAAATCAGAATCTGATTGTAAAGTCGAATTTGGGACCTAATGACAACTGGGTTTATGGGATATTTATTTTATTTTGTACCTACTATTTATATAGCAATTGATTTTATAATTTTTTTATTTTCATTATCTTGTATTTTATATTTAAAAATTTTCCAAAATCAAAACCTGTGCTTAATATTTTTAAATAAATCAAAACCATTCAAATAAATAAAATTGAACTATAGTGTACATACATGTATTTAGTAATATATATTTAACTTAATTTATTAAGTCCATAAAAAAGCACATAACTATTATAATGATAATTAATAAAATATAAAATTAATATATTATTTATTAAAATATTTAATTAAAATGAATAAGCTATTTATTAAGTATATTATATATTTATTAATATTATATCTATACCCAATAAAAAATATATTATTTATAAATATAAATTATAATATAAGTTAGATACTTTAATTATAGTCATTTTTGTTTTTACATATTTGTAAAATAACTTCATTTATTAATTATTGTATATTTAACAAAGGAGTTTTGGGAATGGAATTTTGTGGTGTTGACATGTGACAGCATCACAACCTTCTTCCTCCCAGGAACTCAGGTTGTTATTTGTTTGAGCATCCCACCTTCGCCTAATTACTCCCGTTAAATTTCACTTCCAAAATCTCATCTGTGCCATCCACTTCGTAGTCCTAACAACTAGGATCCTCACCTACCCTTCAATTCAAACCAACTCCTCATAATTTCTCAAATTTAAATCCCTAAAGTTGGCTCGGGCCAACCAACTCTCCTACAAATTCTACTCCAATAACCTACTTGTTGTCGATCCAACTTCTCTGCCTTGCTCTACCCAACTCCGATGGTGACATCACCAAAGGGTAGGCTAGCGTGGAAGAAGGATGTCAGGAGGAGTGTTCCAAGGTGTCTATTCGCCTTGCACCGCCACCGTACGAGACATGCAGGTCTAGCAGACACCGACCGTTGAGCAACTACTGAGGATCATACACCCCTATTCCCCAGGTGAACATCCTTCATTCCATTTCCTTTCCTCAATTCTAGTGCCAAATTAGATCGATTAATCATCCACTTAGAGTCCTTAATTACCTTCCTATTCATTGCGATAAAAATTCCCTCTTTATTTGACTTGAATCGTGCCCCCTTTCTTTTGGAACTTCATTTTGCTTCATAACCCAACATACATTGAGGTCAATTCCACTAGAATCAAGCCCATTGAATCTTCTTGTAGGTAGATTATCTGCAGGAGCTTTTCAATCAATCATATGAAGAATGCTAGTATTATCAATCAAGACGAATCTTCAAACAATTTTGAGAATAGAGTAGCATCTCCTGGAGCTAAAACGTTAGTTGACTTGTTCCTCTTCTTTGATTTCGTCCACCTCACAGTAGGAGAGCGTGAAGGGGGAGGAGCCCCCTTCTGGCCCTACCTCCGATGATCAAGGAAAACTGCAATCACCATTAGCCACCAAGAAGAACCCTAATCGTCGAACCTCTCAATTTGGGGAAGAACAAAAGAAAGAACACCTCTAGTGCCAAGGTGCACTGGTGGAAGTCGTGTGTCTTTATCTGATGATCCATAATCAATCGCAACATCTAATATCGATCATAGATTCCCAATCAGTGTGAATTTTGTAGTGAAGCCCATCGTAAGTTCTAGAATTTAAGATCACACCAGACATTTTTCATATATACATTTTGGTCCATGTGCAGGGACCTAAGTGTAAAACAATAGACTTTTTTTACAAGTAAGTCACTGACTAGGGACTTAATTGAGAACATTTTATTTTCTTATTATTTTTTTATGACATTTGTACCCTTGAACAATAGGGCTATTTTGGACCTTCATTAGACATTATTTTTGGTTCATTTTATTGGGATAGTTAAACAACTACCCTAGATTTGTTTTGAGCCAATTTTCGAAGCATTTTATCACCTTTTTCATTGAGATCTTATTCTTCGCACTTCGACTCTGTTTCGAATTTATTTTGTGTTATTTTGAGCATGTTTCTCAAGTTTCCTTTGAGTCATATACTATATAGTACCACATATATTATGTACCATTGATATAATATATTGCAGATCACTTATTTTGAAAATCATCACTTTAAAAAAATAAATATAAATTGGAAAAAATATAAAATCAAATAAAAATACAAAAGATAAAATCAACAAAATATTTTATCCTAGATGAAAAAAATCACAAAAATATTTTCTTCCTCAAAAACCGGAGTGTAATTTTCTTGCCTCCTTTTGTTCGACCCATGAACGCTTTCATGGATAAATAAGTAGTGAATAACAAACTAGGAGATAGCAGCTTATTTACTTTTATTCTTCTTTTCTATCTACCTCCTCTAATTTTTTATCTATTATTTGGAAATAGCATCTCTCTTCAGTGGTTCACTACAGTTGACATCCTTCATTTTAACCACTAAGTCATACGATCTTTTCAAAATGGCGCAGTTGATAGTTGTTTGATATCTCCTAATTTTTTGACTTTTCTCTGGCCAACCACTCATTTTTTTCACTTATTTTCAAAATGACGCCGTTGCTGGGTTGGTCTAATTATACTTAATTTTTGGGATTTTCTTTCTTCTTCATTTCTTCTCGGTTTTTATGTGTTTTTATATTATTTTTTATTTTTTTCTCAAATTTCTGCACTTTCTTTCTCTTTTGTTTTCCTTATCTCCTTAATTTTCTTGATCTTTCTTTTCTTTTGTTTTCTTATTGATTTTCTCGATTTTATCGTCTTTTTGTCTGTTTTTATTTCTTTTAAATTTATGATTTCTTATCAATTTTTCTCGATTTTATTTTTTTTATTTTCTTTATTATTTTCCCGTGCTGACATGTAGTGCATGGCTTATAGGATTAATCAAATTTTTAGAAAGTCGGATCCATTGTGATCACAGAGATTGATCTCTTTCTTTATGAGGAGGCTGCAAAGGAGCGACACGAGCCAATCAACCATATTTCTATTGTATTCTTTCAGAGACATTCACATTTTTTCTTCCAAGTGAGAGGTCTTTACCTATTTTTCTATTTTTGTGATAGAGGAAGGGGCACTTGCCCATTTTTACATTTTGTAGAGAGGGGTCCACTGAGGAAAAACTGACTTGTAGACACAGACTATGAATTTTTCTTCTTAAGGTCTGTTTTTTCAAATGCTAGTGCACTTGTGGCACCTCACCGTGGTTTTTAATTTTCTGACTTTTTCTTTGTTTTATGCGATTTCGTGGAGCCTATGGATGTGGGTATGCTTAATTAGTCAAGTAAAGTAAGACCTACTATCGAAATCAACACTTAGGCATAATTCACGTTGATTTGGAAAATGTATTCATTCTTACGCTAGATATGCTTGTTTAGGGTGCGATTTTATGGGTTTTTTGCATGCATTATATCATGTTTACATTTTTGTGCGGATCATATTGCATATAGAGAGCAAGAGGCCGGTATGTCTTCTATCCCTACATGCATCATGTTTTCTCGCGGTATTCTATGCTTTCCCCCTCAGTGAGACACATTTTTCAAAAAAAAAAGAACTCTCGTTAGATGTTTTTGAATCCAAAATAAGTGAAAAACCTACAGAATAAAAAAAAGTTTTTTTTCTTTTAAACTTTGACATAAAATAAAAAATGTTTGGACATAGTTGTTTTCAGAGAGAAAAACCCTCATTGTTGCAGGCACTTACCTCTAGACAGAATGGGTGAGGACATAGCCCTAAGGATTAGAGCCCAAAATCCCTGTACTTGTGCCCTAAGTACTCGTGTATCAACTATCAATACACAATCGCAATTGCAAGCACTTGCCTCTAACCATAGAGAGCTGTTTTGTTGTACTTAGCTTCACATTTTCCTTAAGGCCTGGTATAACCCGATAGCCCAGTCAAATGGTTCCACTATTTGGGAGAGTGTAAAGACGTACACTGAGGGACAGGGAGTAACTACATATGACTCTATATAAAACACTGCTTGATCACCTAACTTCAAAATTGAAAAGATAGATGACCAAAATCTTACGGTCATCATTGTGTGAAGTTGGAGAATTAGGGGCTTGCTTTTTGTTTATTTGCAGGATGTGCATGTTCAACGTCTTACACGTCTTCACACTCTTTCTCTTGTCTTGACATCTTACTCAATTTCGTATTCTTTTGACATTGAGGATGATGTTGAGACGGTCTTTACACTTGGACTCTATGAGCCATCGATCTTCCATCATCTCATGTACATCTTCCAAGACTGGGGATGACCATCTTCCTGTGTTTGTCCCACCTAGTCATGAGGTGAACCAGACCCAGACTCTATCCTTTCAACCCTTTTGTCGAGGACGAGTCTCACCTAAGCTTTGTGTCTGTTTCACCTACACATTTTTCTTTGAGTGATTACGAGACTTTTTCCTTCCCAAGGGATTTGACAGAGACCATGGCTTGAGGGAAGGGACTAGTTGGTGATAGAGATGTTGAGGAGATACATGGTGAGGATAGACCATATCTAGATATGGATGTTACGATCGGGATTCTAGACACACTTAAGTAAATAAGCATGCAGATTAGATATTAGTTTAGAGTACAAGATGAGTCGAGAGATGAGATCGTTGCATTGAGAGCAGGAGTAGGGAACCCACCACCAGCTGTCGCGGTTCCCGTTACTTTGAGAGATGAGTATGACCTTAGAGCCAACATGTTATAGCATTACATTCGGCTACCACCGAATCAAGGGCCATGCAATCGGTGACCGTCCTTTTTTTCTTTGCATCCCAAGTTCTATGGGAATGTAACAGAGGAGTTGTTTACATTCCTTCAGTAGTTTGAGATGATTTATGGTAGGGTGAGTTATCTAGGAGTTACGTAGGAGGCTACACGCCTCAAAGCCTTCCCCTTCACCTTAGCAGATAAGGTGTACTACTGGTTGATTATTTTGGGGAGAGAGATTTCTTCTTGGGACAATCTGAAGTCCACATTCCCGCATAAATATTTTTCATTGGGATGGATGAACGCTATGAGAAGCCAGATATCCAATTTCACGTAACATCCACATGAGTTGTTCCATGAGGCATGGGAACGATTCAAGGATATGAATGTCTAGTTCCCTCATCATGAGATACCTTTAAAGGTGCTTGTTTAGAACTTTTTTTGTGGACTCTAGCCATTTATTGAAAGGAAGTGAGCACCATATTTGTTGATAGACATTTAAATAAGATGTCTAGTCTATTTTGACCATCTTTGTGAGGATGGCAAAGAACTCGAAAGTTGTAGGCTCTGCTCTAGCATTCCATAATGCCTCACATCCATCACAATTGCGAGATCATTAGAAGGTGGAACCCATTTCTGATTATGAGTCACAATCTTTTGACATGGGATATATTAGCGAGAAACTTACAGTTGTTGATGTGATTCAGAAGCAAGTACGAGACTTGCAGAAGCTGCGAGAGTTGGAGAAACTCTCATCATTACCACAGTAGTTGAGTTATCTAAAGAAAAAGGTGACTGAGATGGTCTTACAGTACCAACAGTCACTTTCTTCTTCTTCTCAGCATACACGGAGATCATTACCCGCTCCTTTCACCTGTCAGATTCAGTATGTATAGAGTAAGCCAGCATGTTCTATTGAGACTACACAGATAGATTGGCATGAAGATCCATCCATTGCCAACCAGAGCCAAATCACAATGCATGTAGTCAATGATGTTGATCCAATCCTTCATCCATCTTTGAGATCAACGGTATATGGTACGCTCTATTTACTTATCAGTCACCACCACATATTACACCTCAGAGCATACACCAGCAACTGTAGTAGATGAAGTACCAGCACGGATGTCCACATTTTCAACGCCAAGCTCCATACATGCATCAGTAGTCTCACCACATGACACATGTTCCATCAGAGACTAGCACAACATTACCAGTCTCCTACATATACACAAAGTACACCAGCAGCAACAATCATACATTACACCTCAAAGATCTCCTCAACATACACATCTCAACTGCAACACACTTCTACGAAGGAGAGAGCAGAGAGCCAGGGACAAACTATTGAGTCAGAGTTATCTGTACAATCCTTGGCATTGAACCAGATCATGTATATGCTTAGCACACTTCAGGTTTCACATAGGACAGAGATAGAGTAGGTTAATCATTGTCTGGATGAGTTAGTTGTGCCCAAGACCACTCTCGCAGCACAACAATATATGAACCCGAACAACAAGAGCTGCAACACAGATCAGATAGATGCCACTATAGGTAAGGTCACTTTTCCTGAATTTTTATCTTTCTTCATTTATCTCAAGAGTGGTACACATCCACGAGTACCAGATCTAGTGGAGGGGAGGGCACATGATGATAAAGAGCGAGAGCCTATGCATGATGAAAGACATTATGATGCTGAGGAGGACCACCATGATGACCATGATGATACCATATATGGGAGTGATGCAGAGACGATAGATATGGACATAGGGGATTAAAATGATGATGCCACAACAGGCCATACAGGCACTCCCATCGATGATTTTATTTCTTTACATGTTTTCAAGAGTTTTTACATACTTCGGAGACTCCCGATGTACATGTTGATTTCAATGTTGATACGAATAAAAATTAAGAAAATTTTTTTGTTCATGAGTTTGTTCCTTTTCTAGATGCTTTGTTTGGTTAAGGAAAGAAAAATACCAAAAAGAATGTTCTGACTCTAGAGACAGAATGGTTACTTAAAGATCACATCTTTTTGAAGATTCTGCTTCATGATGCATTGGATTATTTTCTACACTTAAGCAGCAATTGAGAAGCAAATGTACAACTTGTAGGAAAAAGAAGTCAGGCATTGAGAAACATGTTTTGACCAAGGCCACATCATGCGCTATTCTGAACAAGGTACCCAAGAAAAAGAGAGATTTGGGAGCTCACTATGTCAAGTGTGAGATTTTAGAACAGGATTTTACCATACTCTCTTAGATAATGATTCCTCGATTAGTTTGTTACCACATTCTTTACTCAATAAACTATAGTTAAGTCTCTTTACATATCACGTGTATTACTTAATTTGTTGATGATTAGTAAATAGATGTAGATGCGTATTGAGGAACATTATCGTAACCGTACAGGGTTTGCAACTTTCAGTGGACATTACTGTTCTAGACATGGAGTGCCTGGCACAATTACACCTTGTCCAAATCATCGGCATGACTTTCTTGTAGACCACGAAGGCCCTCTCTGATTATGATTCTGGGAGAGTATCATTTCGCACAGATAGGGGAGAGGTAACATTGAGATGGCGAGAGAATGTACCAGTCCCAGATCCGTATTGTCGTTCACTTCAGAGGACACAAATTTAGCTGATGAGGCACATAGATGAGATGCGTTCTCTTGGTCTTGAGAGTGTTTACTTTGATACCCACGATATCCTACATGAGGATGTAGTTGATCATGCAATACCTAGTTCTTTAGACGACTTCTTACATACATATATAGAGATCATATCGTGACCATATGAGCAGTAAGTTGCAGCAGATATTTCAGTGCCACAGATTGAGAGTTCATATATTCCAGCACAAGAGTCATTTGATTACATTTCATACATTATGTGATCTATTCAACATAAAGAGTCAGATGGTGTGATAGACACATTTACTGTCCCCTTATGTACTCTGACTCCAGAGACAATTAATAGACTAGAGAGACCTATGCCATATACAACAGAAACCTACACAGGCAGATCTACTCAGCCAACCAGGGATAAGTACATAGTTGCACAACGGATAATTTCGTACGATCCAGGTTGAGGTGATCTATTTTGTGCAGGTTTCTACTCTTCCACTTCATTATATCTTGTACAGAGAAGAACTCATGGCTACTCTTACACTTCATTATGTCTTGTACAAAGACCTATGAGCCATTCGTTTTCTAGAGTACACCACCACTTGTATATTCTTCATAGATCCCAATTGTCCTCATTTTTGCTTGTTTTTGTACTTAGGATACCATATCATAAGTATGGGTGGATCGATTGTCCGTTGATTTTTGCTTTATTGTCTTGTTCTTTTTACTTTTCTTTTGATTTGCCTTTCTTTTACACCAATCACTTATCCCTAATTTTTAGCCACAATTTTTTCTATACTTAGGATGTCTGATCCTAAGTATAGGGGGTACCTAGTGATTTCGTTGTTGTTGTTTCTTCTTTCTTTCTTTCTTTCTTTCTTTATATGTATATTCTTTTTCCTTAGTCACCTCATTTTTGTTTTCCAGTATACTTACGATGACCAGATAGTAAGTATAGTAGACGACCGACTTCTATTCTTTTATCCTTTTTCACCCACTTTTACTTAACACAAGTTATGTCCTCCTTTCTCGCTTTTTGGTACTATGATGACATAACACAAGCTAAGTATAGAGGGTGAGTATATACATTCTATATACACTTTTATCCTTAACTCGTACTTTTATGTATTTTCTATATCCATAAAATCCATAAAACGTGGGTAAGGGTGTAAACTTATTTAAAAGCTATTTATTAAGTATTTACAAAAGCCTTGTTAATAAGTAAAATATATGCAAAATTCTTATTTAAAATCATTATTTAAATTTTTTATTTAAAATGTGTATTTAAAAGTGTATAATACTTGTTTAAAGTTCTATTTATTAAAATATGTAAAAATAATTTAATATTTAAAATCTTTGTATATAAAACTTGTAAAATACAATAAATATTTAATCCAAAATAAAATATTGGTAACATCTTGTAAAATCTTGTAAAATATGCTAGTTTATAAAATTTGAAAAATCCATAAAAAATACAAATTCCTAAAATCTATAAAAAAAATCTTTAAAATTCAGAAAATTATGCTTCACAAAAACATTGTTGCATTTGCATTTACATTTTTCAAAATAAGTTTGATTTCTAAAAACTGAAGATTGGAAATAGTCTAAAGGATAGAGCTTGATTATGGCATTTGATTTTCATTGTAAGAAACCTAATTGGGAACTGAAATTTAGACTCTTCCGTTCTTTGACTTAAATCTTTGGGTTCCATGAGACCATGTTCAGAATTCAACTTAAACTTGCTTAAGTAGAACAGTTGGTGACATCTGTTTAACTCTTCAACAATGGACCAATTTAGGACACATGCACTTTGCAATTAGCTCTACTTGCATGGGTTTGCAAAGGACGGTTCATTTTAGTGGTGCATTTTCATCCTTGTCTAGTGGCATGGACGCCTAAATACAAGAGTTGTGGGGTTGAAATATAGCTTCAGATGAGGGATGGATTTGCTAGCACAAATTTTCCAAGACCCCAAAAATGGATGGAATAAAATATGCTATATCTGTCGGGGAATAAAAAGATTTATGCAGTGCAAGCAACAACAATACCAATTCTACCAAAAAGAAGCAAAACACCACATAAAAATATGACCATAATGGTCTAAGCTTCCAAAAATCCTGCATATCTTAGTGGAGACTTAGTTACACTGGCTGAGCTTCACCAGGAGATGTGACTACATTGGTCACACTCTAGTTCTTTTCTCATTCTTCTACCTTATTCTCCATATTTGATTGTGGACATAGCATGACCTGAACATAGAAGAAAATACCCCCTCCTCGAGAAAAGAATAGCTGGATGAGGAACTAATGTGAGTGTATTATTAAGATAGGCAGTTTCTTCGCTTCTTTATGCAGGAAGAGCTAACACAATTCACACACCATACAAATTGAATTCAAGTCTGACAGAGTTAGCGATATGGATAAGTGGATATGAGCTGGCTGTTGAGGTGAACCTGAATAAAGATTTGTGGAACTTGAGGACTTTTGAGACTAAAATCCGGCTATTAGTTAAGGCTCTGACAAAATGCTTATTCTATGTCTTTTGTCTATTCCCATGAATTAGTTTAGGAAAACAAATTCATTCTTACTTCTTTCTTTCTACTTATTCTTTAAAAAGTGTTTGCTAAGGGATTAACAATGTTTAAGTACTGGGGCTGATGAATCCATGATTTATTAATGTTTCTATCACATTTTGTCGTAAAACCCTTAACAAATACATGTAAATATGCATTAATTGGCATCTTTCATAAAAATGTCACCCATGAATAAAAAATACAATTTTATGCATTAAAAAGTAAATAAATAAAAGAATAAAAAGAAAGAAAAGAAGGTAGATTGTAAATATGTATACATATTATGCAAGATGATTAATAAATATAAATATACTTGTAAGTTGATTGTAAATATGTATATATATTATGCTGGATGATTAATAAATATAAAAATACCTGTAATGTATATTTGTAAAACTTAACCTCTGAGGCCAAGTCAACATGGATTGGTCAATAAATAAGAAAGTAGGGAGATATAAGGAAGAAAACAATAAAAAGAACTAATATTGTACACCATACACTAATTCCATTTATTTATTATTTGTATACATATCTTCATCTATTTTAATAAGTTCATCTATAAATATTTTTCACCAAACTCTTTTCCTATGTGTTTATAAAAATGTATATAAAATTGTAAAAATCATAAAAATTCCAATTGGTATATACGACAAAAAATCTGGTTAACAAATTTTCAATTTCCCAACTTCCAAACCTCAACTTCTTCAAACAAACTACAATTTCACTCTACTCACTTTAAAGTTCATAAAATAATATTCTATAATTAATTAAAGTGATTTCACTAGAATCAGAGTCCATTGGCAATAAGTCAGTTTTGGGACCTAACGGCAGCTGGGTTTCTAGTATATTAATCTTATTCTGTATATTCTATTTATAGAACAACTAATTTTATATTCATGATCTTGAAGTTTATCTATAAAAATATCCAAAATAAAACCATTAGTTTATATTTTTAAATAAATCAAAACATAAAAAAGTAGATAAATTTGAACTACAGTGTACATACTTGTATTTATTAATATATATAAATTAACTTCTTAAAAAAAAGCCCATAAAAATTCACATAACTCATGATTATTATTATATTCATTAAAAAATAAATAAAATTATACATTATTTATTAAAATATTGAATTAAAAATGAATAAGCTATTTATTTAGTATAATATATATTTATTAATTTTATATTTATACCCCATAAAATATATATTATTTATAACTATAAATTATACCATAAATCAAATAATTTAATTATTTATCATTTTAGGTTTTTCATATTTGTAAAATAAATCCATTTATTAATTATTGTATATTTAACAAAGAGTTTTGGTATTGGAATTTTGTGGTGCTGACATATATCAGCACCACAGCCTTCTTCCTACCAAGAACTCAGGTTGTTTGTTTGAAAATACCACATTCGCTTAATTACTCTCGCTCAACTTCACTTCCAAAATCTCATCTGATCCATCCACTTCATTTTCCTAACAACTAGGATCCTAGCCTACCCTTCGATTCAAACCAATTCCTCATCATTTATCATATTTAAATTCCTAATGTTGGCTCGAGCCAACCAACTCTTCCAATAAACTCTACTTAGACTTAGGCAATAAGAGGAATCGGAAAAATTTGTTAGACGTTTCATTTTTCAAAAAGATCAAAAAAGCGATAACCAATCAAGTTGGGACTGTTAACCGAACTCGACCTTAAAACTAAAAGTAAATATCAACTATCATTGTTTTGGGGAGAGTAACTCCCTCATTGTCGCAGGAACACTTTGACCGACTGAGGCATTTACATATAAGAAATAGATTTGCCACCATTGGACTTGTGCCTAAAGCGCTTGGGTCAGCTCTTGGGCACTGTTATTGCTGCAAGCACTTGCCTCTGACCTTAGATGAAGTGGTCAGGTGTTCTAGTAGGTGTACTACGCCAACTTGAACACAACCACTCTAGGAGACAACACCTATGAGCTTGTTAATAACTGCTTTGTCACCTAACTCTAAAATAGAAATGAAAAAATACCAAATATTCAGGGTCTTCACAGTGTTGAGTAGGTGAATTAAGGGTGTTGATTTGTTTTTATTTTGTGTGACTGATTACTCAACTCATTTGCTCCTTTTTCTATTCATATCTTGACTTGACTATCGTGATATCCTGATCCCCGCCTATTGAAAACTGAGATGACTATCTGGAGCAATTTTTATCCAGATGTCTTGGACGTCTTGATATTCAGATTTGACTTGTGGTTAAAATAAGTCGGTTGTAGAAACTGTAAAGAGAAACCTGTCTATCAAACAAATGACAACAAAAAAGGAGAGAAGAGAGAGAGAAAGAGAAGGTGAATACGAAGCTCTCTTCTATATTTGTTGTTCATGATTTATTTATCCATGCAAGTGTTCGTGGGTCAAACACAAGAAGGCAGAAAATTACGCTCGGGTTTTTGAGGAAGAAAAGATTTTTGCGATTTTTATTTCTTTTCGAAGAAAATCTTTTTGTTGGTTTTAGTTTTTGTATTTTTATTTGATTTTATATTTTCGAAAATTTTATTTAGTTTTTAAAAGTGATGTTTTTCAAAACAAGTGATAAAAAATATAGTATATAGATGGTTTAAAATATAAGTGGTACTATATAGTATATGACTCCAAGTAAACAGGAGAAACGGGCTCAAAAGCATACAAAATAAAATCGAAATGGAGTTGAAATATGAAGAATAAAATAGTGATGAAAAGAGTGATAAAATACTTCAAAACTAGAGTCAAAACAAATATAGGGTAGTTGTTTTACTATTCCAAGAAAATGAACCAAATATAGTGTATAATGAGGGTCTAAAATAGCCCTATAGTTTAGGGGTACAAATGTCATAAAAAAATATAATAAGAAAATAAATTGTTCTCAATAAAGTCCCTGGATAGGGACTTAATTGTAAGAAAAAGTTTGTTGATTTACCCTTAGGACCCATATAGGGACCTAAATGTAAATATGAAAACATCTGGCGCAGTCTGAAATTTTGGAAATTGTGTAGGTCTTAACAGCAAAAATCACTCCAGTTGGGAATCTGTGATTGAGATTAGATGTTGCGATAGATTATGGATTGTCGGATGGAGACACTTGGCATCCACTTGTCGAACTTGGAGCTAGAGGTGTTCTTATGTCTGCGATTCCCCAAAATGGGGACTGCGTGGCTAATGGAGATGTGATGCTCCTGGAACAATGGAGGTAGGGCAATAAGGGGATTCCTCCCATTCCCCAAAATGGGTACAGCGATATGGAACGAATCGAAGAAGAGGATTAAGTCCGTTGGGTTTCATCTCTAAGAGATGCAGCTATGTTCTTGAAATTGTTTGAAGATTCACCTTAATCGGCGATACTAGCACACTCCATATGATTGATTTAAAAGCTCGAGTAGAAAATATATCTAAAAGATGTCTCCCGACAAATTGCTTGATGTAGGCTTGAAGGTCGAATCTGCGTGCTTCGCCACCTTCTGGAAGAACTGGTGAATGGCAGACTCCATATGCGGCCGTGGCTTTCATTGTGGAAGAACATGTGTGGCGCAAACGGCAGCGTCTTCTGGAATTTTGTCTCCTCATTGTGATGATGGAAAAATTGATGAGGCATGAAAAATATGGCCCTCGGAGAATCCATAGTGAAGCAATGGCACAAGGAGAGGAGAAGAGGAGATGTGTCCAAGGAATGAAGCCATGGGGTCCTTATATAGGGGAAGCCTAAGGCCCTAGTCCAATTTGGATAATGAAGGTCCCCTGATTTCTTACTTACAGCCTTCTTCTTTAAATATTTCCGCAGCTGAGGGCATGGGCACAATTTTCGTACCCCTTCATTGTTCCTTACTTTTTTATCACCTTTGGCCTTTCTGCAAATAGAGGATTTATGGGATTTACTGCTGCAATTTTCCCAATTAAACTCCCACCCCACAATTCGTGGGATTGCCATCCCGTAACATTCGGGCCCCCAGTTAGGGTTTCTTTCTTCATCAGCAAAAGGCGGCGTCGGTTGGATCGGCAAGGGCTGGCGGCGGTGATGGGGTGACTGCAGAGGGGGGGGCGTTCAGTTCTGGCGAGGTTGGCGGAGCTCAGAAAGGGGAGGAGGGCCGGGGGAAGGCGGCGAGGGCTTGGACAACTGGGGTGGGTGTCGGGGTTGGGGACGGAGCGGAAGCCGCAGTGGTTGGGGAAAGGGGGTTCGCGGGAGGGGCCGCCGGTGGTGCGGGGGTGGGGAAAGCGGTCGCGAGGGCTTGGAACTGTACCTCAACGGATGCCGGGGCGGAGGCGTCCAGCGAGGGAATCGTGGGCGGTGCCGGGGTCGACTTCAGAGGGGTTCCCAATTCTGAAACCACCAGGGCAGCAAGCAGATCGGAACTTCTTTCTTCCGGGATGATCTGGACAGCAACCGAAACTTCCTCCATAGCAGAGTTTTCTTCGTCACAACTCGTGTCAACGACATCGGGGGTTGGAGGCAATGATTGGGCGTACATAGCCTTGAGATTAGCCATTATCTCTCGAACTTTGGACTAGGCAATCTGGAACTCACGTCGTGCGTCCATGTCCTGTTTGTAAAATTCTTCGGCTTGTCGTTTTCACTCCAACGAACGTTGGTGTCGGCGCGAGCGCCTGGATGGATCGTCAGATCGTGAGGACGATATGTAGGCCTTGCTCTAATACCAAATGATGGAGATCGGTTGTCGGCGTCGGCAAACAATAAAAATATTTGACGGTGGAAGAATAAGGGAAGAGTTGAGAGAAGAAAACTCATCGGTAACGAGGGGTTGAAGAAGAAGAACCGTGAAGATCGCGGGAGGAGAGAGGAGATATAGAGAGATAATGAGATAAACTCAATTTTTCTTAATACTTGACTAAATAAAACATTGGACCCTCATCCCTTTATATAGGAGGGATGATCTACAAAAATAGTAACTAATTTAAATTGACACCTAATTTATCCTGAAATGACTCTAACTAATTAACCGACCAAATTTAAAATTCAAAATCGACAACTAATTGATGAGATTACATGCAATCTCATTTAGAGATACGATAATTAAAAAAACATAAATAAAATTGACCATTAAATTTAACTAAAATTCGGCCCTATCCGTTGGGTCCACGCTACAGATCGGTTCGCGGGAGGGGTTTTCAAGTGGGCGGTGCTGACGGATTGTCAGATCGTGAGGACGATCTGTAGGCCATGCTTTGATACCAAATGATGCAGATCGGTTGTCGGCATCGGCGAACAATAAAAATATTTGACGGTGGAAGAATAAGGAAAGGGGTTTGCGGGAGGGGCCGCCGGTGGTGCGGGGGTGGGGAAAGCGGCCGCGAGGGCTGGGAATTGTACCTCAACGGATGCCGGGGCGGAGGCGTCCAGCGAGGGAACCGCGGGCGGTGTCGGGGTCGACTTCGGAGGGGTTTTCAATTCTGAAATCACCAGGGCAGCAAGCAAATCGGCACTTCTTTCTTCCGGGATGATCTGGACAGCAACCGAAACTTCCTCCATAGCGGAGTTTTCTTCGTCACAACTCGTGTCAACAGCATCGGGGGTTGGAGGTAATGATTGGGCGCACATAGCCTTGAGATTAGCCATTATCTCTCGAACTTTGGATTGGGCAATCTGGATCTCACGTCGTGCGTCCATGTCCTGTTTGTAAAATTCTTCGGCTTGTCGTTTCCACTCCAACGAACATTGGTGTCAGCGCGAGCGTCTGGACGGATCGTCAGATCGTGAGGACGATCTGTAGGCCATGCTCTGATACCAAATGATGCAGATCGGTTGTCGGCGTCGGCGAACAATAAAAATATTTGACGGTGGAAGAATAAGGGAAGGGTTGAGAGAAGAAAACTCGTCGGTAACGAGGGGTTGAAGAAGAAGAACCGTGAAGATCGCGGGAGGAGAGAGGAGAGATAGAGAGATAATGAGATAAACTCAAATTTTCTTAATACTTGACTGAATAAAACATTGGACCCTCATCCCTTTATATAGGAGGGATGATCTACAAAAATAGTAACTAATTTAAATTGACACCTAATTTATCCTAAAATGACTCTAACTAATTAACCGAACAAATTTAAAATTCATAATCGACAAGTAATTGATGAGATTACATGCAATCTCATTTAGAGATACGATAATTAAAAAAAACGTAAATAAATTTGACCATTAAAATTTAACTAAAATTCGGCCCTATCTATTGGGTCCACGCTGCAGATCGGTTCGCGGGAGGGGTTTTCAATTGGGTGGTGCTGACGGATCGTCAGATCGTGAGGACGATCTGTAGGCCATGCTCTGATACCAAATGATGCTGATCGATTGTCGGCGTCGGCGAACAATAAAAATATTTGACGGTGGAAGAATAAGGGAAGGGTTGAGAGAAGAAAACTCGTCGGTAATGAGGGGTTGAAGAAGAAGAACCGTGAAGATCGCGGGAGGAGAGAGGAGAGATAGAGAGATAATGAGATAAACTCAAATTTTCTTAATACTTGACTGAATAAAACATTGGACCCTCATCCCTTTATATAGGAGGGATGATCTACAAAAATAGTAACTAATTTAAATTGACACCTAATTTATCCTAAAATGACTCTAACTAATTAACCGACCAAATTTAAAATTCAAAATCGACAACTAATTGATGAGATTACATGCAATCTCATTTAGAGATACGATAATTAAAAAAAACGTAAATAAATTTGACCATTAAAATTTAACTAAAATTCGGTCCTATCCGTTGGGTCCATGCTGCTGATCGGTTTGCGGGAGGGGTTTTCAAGTGGGTGGTGCTGACGGATCGTCAGATCGTGAGGACGATCTGTAGGCCATGCTCTGATACCAAATGATGCAGATCGGTTGTCGGCGTCGGCGAACAATAAAAATATTTGACGGTGGAAGAATAAGGGAAGGGTTGAGAGAAGAAAACTCGTCGGTAACGAGGGGTTGAAGAAGAAGAACCGTGAAGATCGCAGGAGGAGAGAGGAGAGATAGAGAGATAATGAGATAAACTCAAATTTTCTTAATACTTGACTGAATAAAACATTGGACCCTCATCCTTTTATATAGGAGGGATGATCTACAAAAATAGTAACTAATTTAAATTGACATCTAATTTATCCTAAAATGACTCTAACTAATTAACCGACCAAATTTAAAATTCAAAATCGACAACTAATTGATGAGATTACATGCAATCTCATTTTGAGATACGATAATTAAAAAAAACGTAAATAAAATTGACCATTAAAAGTTAACTAAAATTCGGCCCTATCCGTTGGGTCCACGCTGCATCAATAGGCCTCTCCCTATATAAGAGAGCCTAGGGCTCAAGGAATAAACGATTTTACGTTTTCTCCCAACACTTCTCATTTCACAACCACCTTCCACCATGTTTCTATTTACCGCCACATAACAGAATTTTAGGTAGTTGGTGGTTCGTTTTGATTCTTTTTTCATCTTGATTTACATTTAAATGAATGCATTAGAGATAGTTTGTGAAACACTAAATACAAACTTTTATCTTGTGAATGGAAATATGTTGATTTGTTTCTTTACATCATTTCTTAATGCAGTTTGTTTCAAAATGTTAGCCTTTATTATGTAATACAGTTACTTTTGCGTATCAAATCTAGTAAACAGGAGGATATGATGGCATGAAATTGGGGTCCTCACAAAAGAGGCCTAAGCAAGGCTCCTACCTCTGGCATCGTAGACCAGATACCATCCTTGAAGCTCAAACACTCCCCATCAACGCAGACAGTAGTAGAGAGCGAGATGGGGAAGTTGTGATCCTTTACAGCACATATGCACCAAGAGCCAAATAAATCCAATAAAACACGATGGTGTCCAGTGCTTCCACATCTGAAACAGTTCACCATGTCATAATAGACTCGAGCATAGTGCCTCTGGCCATCGCATCTAAAGTATTTTGTCGACAAGGCCTTAAATGTCGGATTTCGGTTTCGTTTCGGTGACTGACCGAAACGACATTTCGGCCGAATTTCGGTCGAAATTCGACCGAAATTTCGGTCATTTCGGTCGTTTTTTGAACTAAGGCCCCCAAATTTCGGCCGATAGCGGCCATTTCGGTCACATTTCGGTGACCCACCGAAACCGAAATTCGACCGAAATTCGGTCGAATTTCGGCGAAATTTGAGGCCATGTTTGTCGATCAGTCAACATGTCATCACCTATTGTTGAAGCAACAAGCACATTGGCCCCTTCATCCCAACGCTTAGTCAGAGGCAGATTCCCCAAGACAAGTTTCACCGCTGCTCAAGAACTTCAACCCATTCATCCCCTCTACCAGACAAACGACCCTTGCGGCCCAAAGGGACCACCATCTCACTTCGAATTTCCCTCACCTATGCTCCTTAACCTTCTCCTTGCCTTCCTCGCACCTTTTCCCATCACCATTTTTTGTCATCCTCTCTTCCTTCCCCTTGCCCCCTCCCTTAATTTTCAAGGGATCATTACCTAAGTTCGAAATTAAGCATTATTTACAATCCAAATATTGTCGGTGTCTTTTGAACTACTAAGGTTGTTTAATGGGTGTTTTGAATGCTTAAGATCAAGTAGAATATCAAAACTAAATAACAATTTGATAGGGAAAGAAAGAACTTAAGTTGAATTTCTAGGTTGCTAGATTGCGCTTAGCATGTGATTGAACTTTAAAATCCATCGATTAAAGGGTAAAATTGATCAATTGATCTCAAGGATCAGTCGACTATTGGAGTTGGTCGAAGAACACCGAACATTCGACAGTGATACACCCTTCAAAGCGGATGGCAACATGTCACGCCACTTGAACACGAGGCAAGAATTTTGTCACGTAGCATTTGAGTGGGCTGAGCCAAAGCATTAGCGAATTGAAGGCCACCATGTGGGTCAATTATGTGTTAGATGATGTAAAACCACTTGGCATGTGGCAATACATGTCACATTGCACGATAAGCCAACTAAAGTGCGATTTTACTTGGTTTCTCCAGAGGATTTAGAAATAAACTTAATTTTATAAACCAATCGATTTATTCTCATCTCCGGTAAACTAAGATCCTTTAACATGAAACACATTCACCATCGGAACTGATTGACCTAGAGGTTCAGCTGACAGCATGCAAGGCTAAACCTCTCTATTCATCCAATTCATCAATTAGATAAGAACAAAATACATATAATGTCAGCAAGAAAATCTATTAGTTTTATTGAAAAATTTTGAGGACGACTAGATGGAGCGCTGGTGGCGAGTGAAGGGGAAGGGTGGGGCGACGTCGGCAAGGTTGGAGGTTGGGCCTGCTTCCGCTGGGGAGGTTGCCGAGAGGAAGGGAGAGCGTCAGGGGGGGTGATGGTCCATCTAAGCTTGGCGAGGGTGGCGAGAAGCAGGTTGCATGGGAAGTTGGCGAGGGTGGCGAGAAGCGGGCGAGGGGGGAGGGCGAGTGGGTGCAGGTATCGCACAGGAAGTTGTGGAAGAAGTGCTTTCGCTGCGGGTTGCATGGTCATCTTGCCTCGGGTTGCCGGCTTCCGCCTCGGTGCTATGCATGTGGCAAGGTGGGTCATCGGAAGGCGTCGTGTTGGTCCGTTGCTGATACTGGCGCCTCTTCCAGGCCCCGTGATCGGTCGGGGGAGCATGGGTCGGGGGTGCGTTGCTGCTTCGATGGCCCTCTTGGAGAGAGGGGCACTCGCTCTTTTACGCAGGTGGTGGGTGGTGTCGGTGCGCAGGTGGTGGGTGTCGATGCGCAGGTGGTGGGTGGTGAGGGAGGTGGCGCAGCTGCTGTTGATGTCTCGGCGGTGGGGAGCGGTGCGGGGGAGACGTCGGCTTCGGCGCTTGGGTTGCATGGGGAGTTGGTGGGTGGGGAGCCTGTGCATGGGGAGGCGGTGCATGGTTTGGCGGTGCAAGAGGTGCAGATGAGCGCTGGTGCTGGCCTCGTCGCGGCGGTGGGGCTGGTGCGGCGGCCTGGTGTGGTTTGGGATGTGGTACGATCCCACCTCCTTGGCTTCTTGGGCCCTCGATTCACGGGGGACTTCCTAATCCTGGATTCTTCACGTTGCTGCGTTCGTGGTCTTTCCCCGGAGCAACGGGAAAGGCTTATTCCGTAATGGCGATTCCGAAGATGTGGCTTGGAGGAGATTGTGGGTGGCGGATGGAGCCTCCTCTGATACGGAGGTCTGTGTGGCGGAGGTGTGTGGTGTGCCTTTTCTCTCTCGTTCGGTCCCCGCCTTGTCAAGCGTGCTTAGTGCTTGGGGGGATGTCCTGGTTGTTGTGGACGATGGACTTTCGCCGAGGGCGGATTGGAAGTGCGCTCGGATTCTCATGGAGTGCTCAAGAGCCTTTCTTACCAATGCGGTTGATAAGGTTTTTTTCGAAACCATGAAGGTTGGCCGGTGGCGATTCAAGGTGGAGTTTTCAGTCATCACCCCCTCGCCGACGCCGGCGACTTGCCCTTCGCGTCCGGCTGCTTTCGACGGTGTGCGTGACTTGGGATTCCGGGACGTCGCTTCGCCTCCCGGGTGCCACGTGTCAGGCGTCGGGGGAGTTTCCGAAGCATCGCCTGCTGAGTGTATCTTCTCTGGGCCTTTCGATTTGCTTCCTCGGGAGCTGTGTACGGGGTCTGAAAGGGCCGGTTTGATGGCTTTGGGCTCAATCGAGGATGATTTGCCTTCTCTTCATCCTCCGCTCTTGTCGGCTGACTCCTTGCAGGTGTGCTTCTCGGGGCATGTGCCCGTTCCTGCTATGAGGGCCTTTAACGGATCCATTCATTTCGGATCTTGGGCAACGATGTGGAAGCCCTCTGACCCGGTTGTGCTGCTGGACTCTCCTTTATGGGTGCCCGACTCTTCTCTTTTGAGACCCGAATCATCTTTGGGGTTGTCCCGTCGGATCCAGCTGGAGAAAATTGGGTCGTCTGCGGATGTGGTCTTGGATACTTCATCTCCTTCTTCTCCGATTGTGCCCCGCTCCCCCTCCCCTACTGTGGGTTGGGTGGTTTCTTCGGGGATGTCTCCTTCAGGTGCTGCTGGGGTGTCCGATGGTGAGGCTGGTACCATCGGGCTTCCTTCTGCTGGTGATGCTCCTTCCGCGGTAGGGAGTACCTCGGACACGCGCTTTGGGAAGAGCTATCGCAGGCGTATCCACTCCTGCCTTGGTGACTCGGTGATGTATTCTTGTCAGACGTTGCGGGATTCTGTGGCGGAGGCGGTTGGCCTCTCTTTGATCGGGGGGCGCTCTCATGGTCTTTAATGAAGGTTCTCTCCTGTAACGTTAGAGGCCTTGGGGACCCTGATAGGCGGCGTTCTTTGGGGTTGCGATTCTCAGAGTGGGATTGTGACCTGGCATTTATCCAAGAAACTAAATTAACGTGGTGGATGACACTCTATGGAGGTCTTTCGGTGCGGGCGCTATGGATGAATTTCGCACGGTGGACGCGATTGGGGCGACGGGTGGCGTATTGTTGGCGTGGCGCTCGACGGCTTTCTCATTCTCCTCTCTGCGGGTGGGAAGGCATTCATTGTCGGTGGTGTTGATTCGGGTTGATTCCCTTGCTCATGTTGCCTTTTCATGTATTTATGCTCCTTCGTTCCATGTCCTCAGGCGGGAGTTGTGGGATGATCTTCAGGATGCGGCCTCTGAGTTCGCGGGCCTCCCGTGGCTGCTGGGGGGGATTTTAATGTGACTGCTCATTCCTCGGATCGTCCTCGGGGCCGGGGGGCAGAATCCAGGCTCGCGCGAATTTGTTGATCTTACTGGTGACCACGCTCTGGAGGGGTTGGTCCTCGATGACAATTCTTATACCTGGAGGAACAGTGTGTCTCGATCTAGGATTGATCGATTCTTGGCTAATAACAAGCTTATGGAGGCTTTCCCTCTGTGCTCGGTGTCTTCACGTCCGCGCTCATTCTCTGATCACAATCCTATTTTGTGGGATTCTGGGGAGGACCTACGGCCGAGGGCTCTTTTTCGCTATGAGAAGTGTTGGCTTTTGGAGCCAAACTTCAAAGACTTGGTGAGGAACCATTGGAATCAATCTTCCTTTGTGGATCTGCTGCTCGTAGATTCGATCAGAAGCTTGCCTCTTTGCGGAGGCTCCTGGCGTCATTCAAGAAAGAATCGCGTATGGCTCGTGTGGCTGCCAAGGCGGCGGCGGAGGAGGTCATTGCTCGGCTGGACCAAACGGAAAATTTTAGGGATCTGTTCTCCGAGGAGCTTATTGAGCGCTCTATTGTGCAAAACGTGGTCAGCGTAAGGATAAGAAGAGGAACATGGAGTGGCGTCAGCGCTCGCATTTGAGGTGGATCAAGGAAGGCGATGCTAATACTGCTTTGTTTCACCACGTGGCTAGCGGAAGAAGACGCTACAACTCTATCCGCTCTCTTCTGGTGAATGGTTCATTGGTTCATGGGGATAAGGAGTTGGGGGTGGCCATGGTTGACCACTTCAAGCGTGCTTATGGGTGTCGCTCGCAGCGCAGGTGGCGCTGATTGGGCCGTGGGGCCCCTTCCTTAGCGCCTATGGATTCTGTGGCTCTAGTTAGGCCGATCTCCTTGGATGAGATTAAGGAGGCCGTATGGGACTTAAATGCTGATGGTTCGCCGGGCCCTGACGGCTTCCCGGTGGCTTTTTACCGAGATTTTTGGGATGTCGTAGCCGAAGACGTTATGCAGGTTGTTCGTGAATTTTGTGAAAGGAACGATGGGTTTGATAAAATTAATAGGACCGTCATTGTTTTGATCCCTAAGACTGCAGCGGCTAATCGCATCGAGGATTTTAGGCCTATATCTATCTCGAATGGGATCTATCTTATCATTGCCAAGGTTTTGGCGAGGAGGCTTGCTCCTCTTCTTGCCTCGCTGGTTTCGCCAACCCAGGCCGCCTTTATTCGGGGACGGCAGATCTCGGATTGCATCGCGGTGGCTTCCGAATTGGCTGCGGCCTGGAAGAAGTCTAATAAGATGGGAGTTCTTTGGAAGATTGATTTCGCCAAGGCTTATGATTGTCTTGATTGGCGATTCTTGTGGTTTGTCTTGAGACGGAGGGGCTTCCCTGAGGTTTGGATTTCGTGGGTGCATCGTTGTGTGACCACGGCCTCCCTCTCGGTTTTGCTTAATGGTCGCCCGGTTGGGGGCTTCTTCCAGCCGAGGAGGGGGGTGCGGCAGGGGTGTCCTCTCGCTCCCCTTCTCTTTGTGATGGTGTCGAACGTGTTGGCTCGTATGATTGACAGCATGATCGAGGCGGAGCTGACCAGGGGCTGAACCGTGGGGGCCTTCCAGGTGCCCTTAATGCAGTTTGAGGACGACATTTATGCTTCATTGAGGGTGGCTCTTCTGAGGTTTCCGGTATGGGAATTACTCTCGAGCTGTTCAGTGAGTTATCGGGGCTCTTGATTAATGGGGCTAAGTCTAAGGTGATCCCCTTTGGGATGTCGCAGGAGGAGGCGTTGGAGTGTGGCCGGTTGTTGGGCTCTCCTCCGTGTGGCCTCCCTTTCGATTACCTTGGCTTGCCTCTGGCGGTGGGTCGTGTCAGGCTTCGTGATTGGAGGGTGGTGGTGGAGAAGATGGAGGCTCGCCTTGCTGGGTGGCGCGCAGCATTATTATCTAGGGGGGCGTCTGGTTCTTCTTAAGGCGGTGCTCTCCTCTATTCCAATTTATTTCTTCTCGGTTCGATGTATGCCTAAGGGGATTCGGTTGCGCCTGGAGCATTGTATGCGGGGATTCTTGTGGGGTAAGAAGGGGGAGGGGGGAAGGGGGGTTCATTTGGTGGCTTGGGATGACGTTTCGCGGCCCAAGCGGGATGGTGGCTTGGGGGTGCAGAGGTTGGAGGTTGTTAATGAGGCTCTCTTGTTAAAATGGGCGACTAGGGTCTGGGGACAGGAGGACAACTTCCTTCTTAATGTTCTGCGGGAGCTTCTGGGGGAGGAGTTGATGGGCTTCACTCGGGGGGATGCTTACGGGCACCTCTCTCCGTTTTGGCGTGGTGTGCTGGATGTTTTTATTCGAAATCTCTCCCTCTTTAAGCTGGTGTTGGGGAAGGGGGATTCATTTCGTTTTTAGTCCGACGATTGGTCGGGAAGGGGTACTCTCAAGGACCGCTTTCCCCATTTGTTTGCTTTGACGGATGATAAGGAGGCCTCGGTGGCCACGTGCTGCATGGACGGATGCTGGTGTCCTCGGTTTATTGCCAATTTCTCAGATCAGCGTATGGATGATTTTCTCTCGTTAATGAGTTTGCTTGATGACGTTGCTCAACCTACTGATGGCCGGGACCACTGGTCTTGGAGGGACGGTCTTTTTTCCACGCGGAAGGCGTATCTGGCTCTTGGTCCCAGTCCTCAGGTGGGTGACGTTATTCTCTTGCGTGATTGCCGGTTCCTCTGGGGGATGAAGCTTCCTGAGCGCATTGGTGTCTTCCTATGGCTTCTTCGCAGGGGGAGGCTCTTAATACGTGACCGTTGCGCCCGATTTTTTCCGAACGTGGGGCCTAATTGCGGGCTTTGTGATGAGGAGCTGGAAACCATCGACCACTTGTTCTTCGGCTGCAGCTTGGTTAGGGGCCTTTGGGCTAATTTGGAGTGGATCAACTCGGAGAGCATGGTTGCTTTTTGCGACAGCTTGCAGGGCATCAGGGGCAGGGAAAGGAAGGATTTTTTGGCTCCGATTGCAAGGTTGTGGGGCATCTGGCTGGGGAGGAATGAGGCCCTCTTCGTGGGCCAGCGGTTCTACCGGGAAAACGTAATTATCCTTTCCTCACGTCTTCTGGATGACTGGTGTACAGGGTAACCCTACATTGGCTTTTTGAGGGTGATCTTTGCTTGTTGCGCTTTCGGTTACCCTCGTTGGGTCTCGTTTTTGCTTGGTTTTTGTAATCTTCTTGTAACCTTCTTTGTCTCTTTTCTTTTTAATAAATTGGGGTGAACACCGCAGAGTGTCTCCCCCTTTTTTGAGCCTCAAAAAAAAAAGAAAATCTATTAGCAATAAGCTTTATAAGAATGTGTTCTAAATGTTAATTCTAGTATGGTTCATCATGCATTAGGGTCTGTGTGGAGCACATAAAGACGGGAAATGCATACATCCCTTGTGGGTTATGGAACAGAACCAACGTGCCATCATTATTACCAGGAATAAAGCATGGTCTACCATGTACACAGCTGCATTGAGGTCATGCACGCACCCAACATTTGATGCTCTGCAACACGATGTACCCAACTTACCATGGACTTGTTGACCAACTTGAAGAAGATTTAAGCAACACCATATATAAGCAGGTTATTATTTGTTGGATTCGAATAAATATACATGAAAGCTGCAGGTATGGCAACAAACATGACTTAGCATGTGTTACCTATAGTTATGAGTTTTTAACATGCGAGTCTATATGCCTCGAGTGCAACTAGATTCCTCTAGAAATAGGTTGTTTTTTAAAAGAATGACAGCATTGTTTGTTAAAAGAAAGGTAGTACCTTGTGCAATCTTGAGATGCAGTTTGAAGGACCAGTTTCACGGAAATTAACACCGTGAAATCACTTAGCCATGTGCCATGTGCGACATTTCATAAAGCTCACCCATTCCGGAAGCGTCCATGGCTTCAAAGTCGAAACATCTTAGACCAATCTCTGATGTGGATTAGTAATTTTTAGAATAACCATGTCCATTTACTTTACTTCCTTTCGCTATTAAACACTTGGACATTCGTTGCCCGTGTTTTCTGGAAATCCAACGGGTACAAATGAGACATCCTACGGGTGACTGCGATCAGCTTAATTACCAGCACTCTTTCACCTTCAGGTTATACTTTAGTTTAGCTTTCAATTTAGTTCTTTCTGTTTTACAATATGCATGCTAGGTCAGCTTTCTGTGGCTATACTTGTATGTAATGAACTCTTTAATATAGTGCGTAAAATGGCTTCAGTTGGTTGCTTATTTTATTTGCACTTTTTCGACAAATTAGTTTCTTAATGATAGCCAGGCCAATATTGAATAATGTCAGCTTTGAGTATTAGATCCAGTGATTGGAGATCCACGTTCCATTTATAAAAATTGGAAACGTGACGTCTACCCTCCTTCGTCAATTGGTCTGCAACCCCGCCCACCCTTTTGTTCCCAGTGACTTCGAAAATAGGCCCAACCCTCTTCTTCACCCTCTCCTCCTTCCACCTCCCTCTCTCTGCTCTCTCCACCTTTCCTTCAGTTCACATTCTTCAATCAATCATCAATAATGGACTATTGCTTCATTGAAGACTATATTGCAAGCTACCCAGGTTGTTCAACTTCATTAAGGACCAAAGTCCGAATTTTTCCTACCTCACTATTAGTAAACTAAAGAGTTAAAATAATATAAATACCTCTAAGCATGAAACTCAATGGAGAAAAAAACTGGATATTTCTAAAATGAGACGTGAGGGTCTTACTTGAACTTCCAAAAGGTTCTCTTTTCATGTATGCAAAGTCCTCAATCTCATGCAAAGCATCAAGCTTTCCTTTAAGCTAATGCATTCATAAATATTAGGAATTAAAAAAGAGATTCACGGCATGCTAATACATATAACTGAAAAATAAACATGGGAATAGGTTCGCATAGAAAATGGACAATAAATTTACATAAGATGAAAAGGGGTCAGAATTTGTTATATCCAATAATCCAAGGTACTTAAGGTAGCAATTATAGCAGTTCTTCACATACGAATGGTTTCAGTTATATGAGATATTTCGATTCATGGAAGTCGCGGAAACATACTATATTCTTCCTAATTCTTGTCATCCTCCATGACACTAAAGTCTCATAGGCCTTGGGTCTCGTCATGGTGAGACCCGCGGGTCTCTTCATAGCGAGACTTGAATAACCATGATGGAGCAATCAAAAAACGACCAACAAACATTTTCCCATGTTAAGCATTTGTTGAGATATTAGTTATCTTTTATATCATTTATGTAATATTTATTTTCTTTGTCTTCTTTATCTAATTAGCTCAACAGGTTATTCTCCTACATAAGAGAACCCTAGGGCCTCATCAATAACTAATTCATTCTTTCCTCTCCACATGGTATCAGAGCTATGGTCCTAAACCGGAGTCCTGACATAATTCCCGCCGCCAACACCAGCCCTAAGTCATTGAAGCCCTCGCGTCGGCACCTCCTGCCCTAGCGTCGCCAAGAGGCACCCTCGTAGTCCTCTTGCACCGCCGCAAGGGCTGCAGCGGCATCCCTTCTCGCCACAAGGGCTATTGCGGCTGCCCTAGCACTGTCTAGGACCCCTTTCAAGCCTCTTACGTCACCGCAAGGGCTACAGAGACGTCGCCTCTCGCTGCCAAGCCTGATGCGGCTGCTCCGGCACCATCAAAAGGCCTCTTCCAGGCCTCTACGGCCACTGCAAGTCTAATGTGGCATCCTGTCTTGCACCGTCAGACCTCCAGAGGCTTCCCTCTCGCCACTAGAGCCCTCCCTCTAGGGCACTATAGGTTCGCCGCCAAGGGTCACTCAGGCCACCTTGTGCTCCTCTGCACCGACCAAGTGTCCGATTTGATCTGAAGACAATCTAATTTTGATCGGAAAACATGAATTCAGACCTACAAATCATATTTTCCGGCCCTAGCACACACCGAGGATTGACGAGGGTGATTGTATGAGTCTACACGTACAACCAAACCTCCATATGATTGTGTAGACTCACTCAGATCGGTCTACTTCCCCATACGAGAACCGTTTTTTCGGTTGTTCTTCCATCATGTCAGAAAACAAATTCTTTGTATAGTGCCATCAAGGGCTCAGTCCCCATCGTAAAGATGGATGGGACCAACTATGATGCAGCGTGGACCAGAAAGATAGGGTCACATTTTTAGTTACGTTTATTTGAGTCGTCGAAATTTTTATTTAATTTTATTTACGTTTATTTGAGTCGTCGACTTTTTAATTAAATAAATGGGATCGCATGTGATCTCAATTAGTGGTCGATTTGAATTTCAAATTTATCGGTTAATTAGTTAAAGTCTAATTAGGATAATTAGTTGTCAATTTAAATTAGTTTTCTATTTTTGTAATATCATCCCTCCTATATAAAGGGATGAGGGTCCAATGTTTTTAGTCAGTTCAGTATGTTATCAATTTGAGAATTATTCTCTATCTCCCTCCTTCTCTCTCTCTCCTCGCGATCTCCGCGTTCTTCTCCTTCAACCCCTCGTTCCCGAAGAGTTTCTTCTTCTCAAACCCTTTAATTTCTTCGACCAAATAACTTCCACCGTTCAAATTTATTTCCCGCGCCGCGCCGAATTCGATTTGCATCAATTGGTAAAAGAGCATGGCCTACAGATCGTCCTCACGATCTGACGATCCGTACAGACATGCTCGCCGACACGCGACGAAACACCATTATTCAACGGAACGACAGCGGCGAGCCGACAAATGCCCACAACGAGAAGATGAGGAGCAGGCTACTTGAGATACAAGCCAACTTCGAGTCCATGTTTCGAGATCTTAGGGCTGACTTCGAGTACCTACGCGCCAAATCGAAGCCTCCAACCACCGACACCGAAGTTGAAGACGAGAATCCCGCCATCAACAACGAAACGACCGCTGTCCAAACCGTTTCAGAGGAAAAAAGGGTCGAAATGCTTGCTGTCCAGAATGTTTCAGATCAGCCCCTATCGCCAATGACATCCCCGATGTCAGCCCCAGCCCCGCTGCGACCCAACGTTGGCAGCCCCGCACCCTCAGGTCCCCTTCTCGCAGCCCCTGAGGTTCCAGCTCTGCCGCCAACCCCCGCTGCAGCCCCGGCCCCCCCAGCGGCCCCCCTAACCACGTCAGCCCCTTCCGCGAACCCCCCCCCCCTCGCCCCCTGCGGCTCCAGCTCCACCCCCAACCCCGACACCTCCCCAGGCCGTCCAGACCCTCGCCGCACCGTCGATGGCCCCTCCCGTGCCCCCCAACCCCCCTACGATACCGCCCCCTGCCCCAGCTACCCCCCCCCCCCACACTCGCTTCCCCCACCCCTGCGATTCCTGCGAAAACCCCTGCCCCTGCACCACCCCTCTCTCGCGACCGCCCACCCCAGGACCTCCCCTCCCGCGCGCTAAGCCCCGCGCCCCCACCTCCTCCTGCCACCACTCCTCCCAGCCTACACCCCTCCCGATGCCGCCTCCTTCTTCCCCTCCCACACGTGCCTCCTCTTCCCCGGTTCAAACTCGCCACCACCGCCCCCTTCCTACCCCTGCCTTTCCTCCCCCACGGCCCTTGACCCTCCCCCACGCCACCCCTCCCTTCCTCCCACCCGCGCCCTGCCAAAACCGCCCCTCTCCCCGTGCGCTGACACTCGCGACGTCGTCCCACCTCGCCGCCACCCCGCTGCCACGCCCCCCGCTCCACCTTCGGCCGCTATCACCCTCCGCAGCCCCCGCGTTCTCCTGCGACACCCCCCCACAGCAGCCCTGCTTCCGCCGCCGCCAAAGCTGAGAGGATGGAAAAGCCCTAGGCGCCCTTCCAACAAGGGTCGAATCCCATCAGTTTAGGGATTGGAGATTATTTGGGAAAAATTACAAGAAAACCCCCCCTTGCAACAAATTTTTTTTCAAAGGGACAGTTCAAGGGACCCTCTTACAAAATGCCCTTAAATGAAGGGGTGCAAAAATTGCGCCCAGGACCCATGGAGCTAAAATATTTAAGAAAGAGGGCTGAGAATAAGAAATCTGGGGACCCTCCTTACCCAAATAGGACTAGGACCTTGGGCTTCCCCTATCTAAGGACCCCATGGCTTCATTCCTTGGACACATATCCTCCTCTCCTCTCCTTGTGTCATTTCTTTGCTATGGATTCTCCAAAGGTCATGTTGTTCATGCCTCATCAATTCTTCGAGCACTACGTCAACGGGAAGAAAATCAGATGGGCGCCCGCCTATGCACCGCACCTGCTCTTCCACCACGAAGGCCACGTCACCAACGCCGCGTGTGGATTCCGTCGTTCGCTCCACACCAATTCTTCCAGGGAATGACGGAGAACGCGAATTCAACCTCCAAGCCTGCAGATCCAGCAATTCATCGGGAGATGAATTCTTAAAAGCAGAGGAGAGTTGATGCAGCGTGGACCAGAAAGATAGGGCCATACTTTTAGTTACGTTTATTTGAGTCGTCGAAATTTTTATTTAATTTTATTTACGTTTATTTGAGTCGTCGAATTTTTAATTAAATAAATGAGATCGCCTGTGATCTCAATTAGTGGTCGATTTGAATTTCAAATTTGTCGGTTAATTAGTTAGAGTCTAATTAGGATAATTAGTTGTCAATTTAAATTAGTTTTCTATTTTTGTAATATCATCCCTCCTATATAAAGGGATGAGGATCCAATGTTTTAGTCTGTTCAGTATGTTATCAATTTGAGAATTATTATCTATTTCCCTCCTTCTCTCTCTCTCCTCGCGATATTCGCGTTCTTCTGCTTCAACCCCTCGTTCCGACGAGTTTCTTCTTCTCAAACCCTCTAATTTCTTCGACCAAATAATTTCCACCGTTCAAATTTATTTCCCGCGCCGCGCCGAATTTGATTTGCATCAAACTATGAGTTGTGATCCATGCAGTTTCTTACCATTATGTAGTGCAACAATAAGGAGCACATTCTGACAAAGCCCAAGCCGACAGATAAAACTGGGGACAATGCTTCGTGGAAGCAAGATGACGCGTATCCGCGTATTTGGCTCTCTAGGACCCTCATCACAGAGATAGCCAACAGTATTGTGAATCAGCCCACCGCCAAGGCAATGTGGGATATTCCGGCATCCACTTATGCCCAAGCGAAGAACGAGACCAAGATTCTTCAGCTTCAGTTCGACATATACAGGGCTAAGCAGATTGGCCGACCACCGGACACGTTCTACTCCTCGCTTCATGGCATGTTCGAGAAGCTTCATAGCTTCATGCATATTATGACATCCACAGAGTAGCATATGGCATATAGGAACTCAACGATAGTTGGAGTTTTCTTGGTTGCGCTCGATCCGGAGTATGATGCAGCACGAGCACAACTCCTTACTGAGGTGACCATACCTCCCATGGAGGAGGCCTACAGTTGTCTCAGCATGCTTCTTATTCCTCATGCTGCCACACCACAGACCTCTTCAACGATGGTTGCTTCTTGAGGTAGAGGAGGGTCTACTCAATTCAGAGGACGTAGTCCCCATGGCAGAGGCAGTGGATGTCAGTGTGGTCCTTGCACCTATCGTCGTCGTCCAGGACACTCTGAGAACACATGCTATCAGAATCATGGATACCCCGCATCTTCTCGTGTGACAAAGTAGATCAAGCCTTCAGAGACTACAACTTCCCAGGTAGATCCACGCCTCAATGGCATTGTCTCTCATATACGAGAAATCATGATTGCAGTGGCCGGTACTACCATTACAGGATCTACAGATACTACAGCAGCCAGAGCCTCTCCGATCCTCAGGTATCGCATATAATTTTATTGGTAGAAGCAATACAGATATGATAGAGTGAACCATGGACTTTGGTGCATCCCACCATCTGTGTGGAGACAGAGCCCAGTTAAGGTCTTACAAGACTATACCTCCTGGTAGATGGGTCGTTATTGCTAATGGGGTTCACTTGCCCATTACAGGACAGGGGTACATTTGACTCCATCCATGCACCTTCAGAATATTTTATATGCCCCTAATTTTCAAATGAATTTACTTTCTGTTAGTCAGATAACTAAGGATCTCCATTGGCGTGCCATTTTTGACCCTTCGCCTCTTGTGTTTTAGGACATACTAGCGGGCAGGGTGATTGGATGTGGCCGTGAGCAGCGGGGGTTATATAGACTGGTCCAACCTCCTCATGTCGATGCCTCTACTATTCCTACTGGACCAGTAGGACCATACGTGTGGTACCTTCGTTGGCCACCTTCCTCTGCAGAAGCTGTCATGTCCTCCCATAGATCTCCACACGATCTTCCTTCCAGTGTGAGGCTTTTCAGCTTGGGAAGCATCCCTGTTCCTCATTTACATCTCGTCGGAGTCGAAGCAGTTCTCAGTTGTTTGAGCTCCTTCACTTAGATATCTGGGGTTTGAGTCATGTCCCTGATCACCATGCACACCGTTTTATCCGATCGTTGTAGATGATTTTTCTAGACTTTCTTGGGTTTTCCTGTTAAAGAATAAGTCTGCAGCTAGTTCTGTCATCAAGTCATTCATTAATGAGATAAAGAATATTTTTTCTGACACTGTCAACAGTCAAGTATCTACCACTGGTGCCTTATAATTTTGCGCCTTACAGTTATCTGAGTTTCTTAGATCGCTTAGCATTGTACACCAGACCTCGTGTGCATATATTTCTCAACAGAATGACATTGTCGAGCGCAAACACTGTCACTTACTCGAAGTGACCAGAACCCTATGTGATTCTCACTGCATATTACTAGTGAACTGCATGCCTTACTCTGTTTTGGGAGAGAAGGTCTCTTTCTTGATTGTGTTTCCCGAGAAGGATATGTTCTCCCTTACACCATGTGTGTTTGGATCTGTAGCCTTTGTTCTTGATTCTTCACCCGATCGTGACAAGCTCTCCCCCAGAGATGTCAAGTGTGTTTTTGTTGGCTACTCTTGTACCCAAAAGGGGTATCGTTGCTTTGATCCGCTTCGACAAAAATACTTTGTCGGTGTTGGCGTTTCTTTCTGAGTCTGTCATGTATTTCTCTCCTACAGGTGACAGACTGGCCCAATCAGACTCTGATGAGGAGATCTATATGCCTCCACCTCCTACAGCCTTACCACCGCCTACACCTGCACCTGCTATACGACCTCCTACTCTACCACCGTCGCCACTGTCGTCGCCACCGCCGCCACCGCCGCCACCGCCGCCGTCATCTCCACCACTATCTCATGTACCTACTCCTGCTTCTCCACCTGCTCCCTTAGTTGACCTTGAATCACCACCTACCTTAAATCAGTTTTTGCCATGTGTGTTTACTCGTAGGTCTCTCTCTGTTCCCCCTGCTCACAGGTCTTCCCCATCATTCAGCATGTCTCATGTATGTAATGAGAACATTGTTTCTATAGATGGCACTACTGAGTTGTTTGTGCAGCAGAATTCCCTATAGGATGAGCAGGTACCCTCTCAAGAGGAAAACTTACATGTTCAGGACATGGCAGATGATCCTGATGTGCCGATTACTCTGTGAAAGCAGAGACGTATGTGTGTTACATATCCTCGTGCAGCTCATGTTTCTTTAAGCAGGCTTTCAGAGCATTTCAAGAGATTTAGCTTGGCATTGTCATCCATGGAGATACCACGAACATATCAGGAGGTTATTCAAGACAATCAGTGGCGCCTAGTCATGGAGAAAGAGATGGACGTGCTACAGTCGTGTGGCACTTGAAGCCTTGTTTCAGCTCCAATTGGCGCATCCATTGTT
Organism: Ottelia alismoides; assembly: GCA_037367405.1. Classification (NCBI taxonomy): domain Eukaryota; kingdom Viridiplantae; phylum Streptophyta; class Magnoliopsida; order Alismatales; family Hydrocharitaceae; genus Ottelia; species Ottelia alismoides. The sequence goes on from JAZKJV010002936.1 coordinate 386,088, forward strand.
GGGTGCAAGTGGGTATTCACAGTGAAGCACTGAGCAGATGGCAGTGTGGATTGCTACAAGGCAAGACTTGTGGCGCGTGGGTTCACCCAGACATATGGTGTGGACTATCATGATACTTCTTCTCCAGTGGCAAGACATTCAACTACGTGTATCCTTCTATCAGTTGTAGTGATACAGAATTAGCCCCTCTATCAGCTTGATGTGAAGAATGCTTTTCTATATAGTAATCTACAAGAAGAGGTCTACATGAAGCAGCCACATGGGTACGTTGCTGGGGGGTGTCAGAAGGTTTGCAGGCTTCACAAGGCTATTTATGACCTTAAGCAGGGTCCAAGAGCATGGTTCCAGAAGCTCTCGGACTTGATAGGGCAACAGGGGTTTGTGTGATCGACTATTGATCACTCTCTGTTTGTTCAAAGGACTGATAGAGGTACAGTTGCCATTCTTATCTATGTTGATGATATCATTGTTACAAAGGATGACGAGTAGGCAATTAAGGTTGCTAAGGATTTCCTAGGTCAGCAGTTTGTGACCAAGGACCTTGGTAGTTTACTCTTCTTCCTTGGACTAACGTTTGCCATGAACCAACGAGGTCTTGTAATGACCTAGATGAAGTACGTTACAGATCTTCTTTATGAGGCAAGCATGGAAGATTGCAGACATATCACTACTCCTATGGACCCGAGCATGAAGCTCTACGATGATGACACTGAGGAGGTCGATAAGAGGAGGTATAGGGAGCTTGTTGGCAAGCTTTTGTATGCGACCAACACCGCCAGATATATCCTTTGCCGTGAGCAAAGTGAGTCAGTTTATGGAGCAGCCCAGACAGGCACATATGGATGCAGTCCATATGATTCTGAGGTATCTGAAGGCCTCATCGGGCACTGGTCTTCTATTCAACAGAGGTACATCCCTTACAGTTACAGCATGTGCAGATGCAGATTATGTTGGGTGTCCCAAGGACAGGAATTCTACTTCGGACTTTACAGTATTCATAGGAAGTTCCCTGGTGTCATGGAAGAGCAAGAAGCAGACTGTGGTTGCCAGATCTAGTATTGAGTCAGAATACAGGGCCATGATGCAAGCTAGTACAAAGATGATATGGGTCAGATCAGTCCTCACTAACCTGACTATTGAGGTACCTCTTCTCATGCACCTCCAATACGATAACCTGGATACTCTTTTCATTGCAAACAACCTTGCCTTTCGTGAGAGGACTAAGCACATAGAGGTGGGTTGTCACTACACTCGTGACATGTTACAAAAGGGTCTTATTGCCACTACTCATGTCAGCTCTGGAGACCAGACAGCGGATGTACTTACCAAGGCCTTAGCCAAAGGGACTTACCAGAGATTCTGCTCCAAGCTAAGCCTGATTGATATCTGTGCTCCAGCTTGAGGGGGAGTGTTGAGATATTAGTTATCTTTCATATCATTTATGTAATATTTATTTCCTTTGTCCTCTTTTTTTTTGACCAAAAACGAAGGGGGAGCCCTCCCAAGGCGGGAGTCATCACACCAACTCTTTCATTAATAACAAAAAGGCACATCAGTTGGATATCCAGAAATTGTACAAAGCATTATAGTGAGAGAGCACATTCTCATAGTAAAACCGCTGACCCTTGAATATGTTATCATTCCTACCAGCCCAGATAGCCCAAAGAACTGCAAATGGCCTTGAGACGTCGTCCGTGGACCCAAGACCCACAGAGCGAATAGATCTCCAAAAGTGCTCCAAGCCGGAAGCCTGAACCCAAGACAACCCCAATGATTCTTAAACCTGCATCGAAGATCTACAACCGAAGAAGATGTGCTCCACGTCCTCCAGAAACCCCTCGCATCTATCACAACACATGTCTGTCACACCAAACAATCTTCCCCTCCTCACTTTGTCACACAGACGGTTTCTCCTTAGACACCAAAGGAACACCTTAACCCTAGGAGGAATCTTGGCCGTCCAAATCACCTTCATGTCCTCACAGAGGTCTTCATCACGCCCCACGCCCCCACCACACAACTTCCGATATACGTTCTTCACAGAAAATCTCCCATCCGCCCACTCAAAATGGTCCGGCTCACCAGACATCTCCCCCGGAGAGGGAACCTCCGACTGCAACCTCAAGAACTCATCCAGCCGCTGATCGGACAGATCCAAAAGAAACAAAGGGGCCCATGCCCCCGAGTCTGCCACCTCCGCCAGACGCGCCCCCTGTTAGCTGCTAAGGCCATCAGCCTTGGGAAGCGGTGCCCCAACACCCCCTCCCCAGTCCAGTCATCCAGCCAAAACCTGAAAAGCTGCTCATTCCCCATCCTCGGTCGCAGAAAAGACCTGATCTCCGGAAGCACGGCACGGATCCCCATCCACAGTGGAGACTCAAAAGACCTCCTCCCAGCCACCAACTCCCCACTGACCCCGTAAATCCTCCTCAAAAGCCTGGAAACCAGAGAGTCGGAGGACCCCCAAATCTGCACCACCCACTTTGCAAGCAAAGCTTTGTTCATCATCTCCATGTCCCGGACACCAAGGCCCCCCTCACCAACCAGCCTAGCAAGATCCTCCCGTGCAACCAGATGCAAGCCCCTCTTCATCTGCCTCCCATCCGACCAAAAGAAAAACCTCATCAAAGCCTCCACCTTCCTTCTAACCCCAACCGGCATCAAACGCGTCGAGAAGAAAAAAATCAGAATGGCCGAGAGAATGTGCTTCAGCAGGGTAAGTTTCCCAACCTTGGACAAAGTAGTCACCTTCCAACCATCCAACCGCTCCTCCAATATCTGAATAACACTGCCCCAGTCCGACCTCCTCAACCTACCGACAACTAGAGGCAGCCCCAGATAGGAGATCGGCAACCGCCCCAGGGGGCATCCCGTCCAACTAGCGAGCCTGCCGCTTTCCTCGTCATCCATCCCCAATGGAAATAGCGTGTGTTCTCATCTCCTTCCTTCAGCCACTTCTGCCTCGATCTCTGCCGCCAATGAGCCTCCTCTTTCCTGTCCTCAAGCAAAGCCGCCTCCAAAAATGCCACCCTCTCATCCACCTCCTCAGGAGTCAGTCCCCGCTCATCTTCCACCCCATCCAACCTCTGCCTCAGCCCTGACCGCCTTCCTCCGCAAGGCGACCTCCCTCTCGTACGACAACAGGCGCTGCCGAAGCGAAGAGAGCTTAGCCGCGAACCGTAACATCGCAGAGCTCAGATCACGGCCCCTCCAATGATCGATCACCAACTCCCGGAAGCCCTCCTCCAACAACCAAGCCTTCTCAAAACGAAAGGAGAACTGCCCTAGCCGCTCCTCCCCGGAGTACCAAAGAATGGGATTGTGATCAGAAAGCGTCCTAGGAAGAGCCCAAGCTCTCGCCAGCGGGAAGGCCTCAGCCACCTCCACGGACATCAGGAACCTGTCAAGCCTGGATCTCGACCTCGCATTCCTCCAAGTGAACCTGCACCCAGCCGCATCGACAACAGATAAGCCCAAGGAGCTGGACGTCAAAGCTAACATCCCTATAATTTAATGGCATGCAAAGCTAAGTGCAGTCAAATTGGGAGCCATACGTAGAACCTATGTGCCAGATCTGTTTGGACATTCAAAGACTACTGTATTGGAGGCTAAATTAGCTTGGCAACATGAATATTATGGCCTCATTTTTTCAGTTCATACATTTTGCAAACTTGTTTTGGTTTTCCTCTAAACTAACGAGTCTTTCATTTAATCGTGAATAAGATGATCTTCGTGTTTTAAATCAAATCATGGCAATACAAGATTTCAAAATGATATCGAAATATTTCTGGCTTGCATGCTTCATTGTATTCGTTAATAATCATGGTATTACTCAAGTTGTTCGATCCATCATGCAATCCATTTTGTTAAGGCTTCTGCTAGCCATGGGAAAACTAGTTCTAATGCAAAGCTCGAAAGTCTTGCTAATAGTGTGAAGTCATTGCAGTAATTGAAGAACCAAATAATATAGCTCCAAGGAAATGATGGTTCTCCCAAGTGTTAAGTTAATTTATATATCTTTTTTGATGGGTTGCTTGAGTTCTTGGGTACTTTACCTCTCTTCACATTGCACAAGTAATGTAGATCAAGGGATGGTTGGTGATGTCTAGCCAGACAACATATGAGGTATGGAGTTGTTATAGTTCCATAGATATACTAGTAACCAAGTTCGAAATTCTTAGAGTGAAAGAGGAAAAAACAAACAAAATGAGATTGAGAGGGAAGAGATAAGAGAGGAAAAGATGGAAGGGAATGATGGAGATGGAAGATCTTTAATCGTGAAGAAGGGCAGTAAGAACTTTGAAGATGATTGAGAGGAAGGAGGGATGTAAGGACGAGGTGGAAGCCTTGATGGAGGAGGGAAAGGAAGTAATAAGAGGGAGATATATAGAGGAAGGGGAGAGGCGGATAGAAGAAAGATACTTTCTTTCACTAGGATATTTTTTTCTTCCCTATGGCTCCACTCCATTAGCCAAGGGTCCTAGCATTGTTTTAGAATATTCTACACTTATGGAGAAAGGAGAAAAAAGGAAAAACATATACATACTCCTAATTTAGAGGAGGAGAAAGATGATTATATATGTGATGCAGCGTGACCCCAAATTATGGAGCCACATTTATTTAATTAAATAATTATCAATTTTATTTACGTTTTTAGCGGTCGTATTGGTCTAATTAAATAATTGAGATCGCCTGTGATCTCAACGTTTATTTCGTAGAGTTTAAATGTAATTCGAGTCAATTAAATAATTTAGAGTCCAATTAAGGTATTTAGAGGTCAATTAGGATTAACTTAGTTGTTAATTTGATTTATTTACTATTTTTGTAAACCCTCTCTCCTATATAAAGAGAGGGTAGTCCATTGTTCTAGTCAGTCAATTATGAAGTGAAATTTGAGTTTATCTCATTTTATCCCCTCTCCTTCTCTTTCTCCCTCCACGCGATCTCCGCGGTCTTCCCCTCAACCCCGCGCATTCCGGCGTGTTCTTCCTCTCATCCCCCCAATTTCTCTTCTCAACCCTTCTATTTCTTCCACCAAATATCCACCGCACAAATTATTTATTTTACGACGACGCGCCGAATTCGTATCCGCATCAATTGGTATCAGAGCATGGATCTCGAATCGTTCCTACGATTCGACGATCCGATCGACTATTGGAGTGCGAAGTTCGGTCTCCGCCGCCCATCTCGTGACCTGCATCGCTCAAAGAAGTTCCATCAGCGTCTTATATCATGCATCAAGGTGCACGCATGGTTGGACGCTCTAACCGACGACGATTCAACCGCCAAAGGTCAAAATCAGATCTGTGCAACCGCTGTTCAACCCAATTTCGAGGCAGAAAATGAAGGTCTTTCCAGTATAGATGAAGATTTATCTAGTACAATGTTAATACAAGAAGAAAAAGAGGACCAAGGGCCCATCTTCGACGACGACGGTAGGGATAGCAAGGTCGAACATGTCGACCTCTTCATGGACGAAGTCCCTGTGCATGAATTCTTCGCAACAGAGCCCCCGCCCGCTGTACCTTCTTCCCCAACCCCACCAACCCCACCCGCTGCACCTGTACCCCCTCCCACAACCCCAGCGATTTCCCATGTTTCCCCACCACTGTCAACCTCCCTCCTCGCCACCCCGGCACTCTCGGTGAATCCCCCTACTCCACCACTGTCGCTACCCACACCCTCGCAGCCCCCCTTCCTGGGGCCAACGCCACCAACCCCACCCGCCAACCTTACATTCCCCACCACTCGAGTACCCGCAGGTCCCCTCCTTTTCCTCTCCCTCGCCGCCCAGCAACTCGCGCCTCTCGCGCGAAGGCCCTGCAACCGCACCGCCGGCGACGTCGCGCCAGCCTCGCGGCGCTCCAACGACACCGCACGCCACAAACGAGCGCCCCAGCGCACCCCGCCGTACCTCGCACTGCCGTCAGCAATCGCGTGGCCACTCGTGCTCGCCTCGCCAACCTCCCGCGGCCTGCTCGCCGCTCGACGCTGCCCCCCAGATCCGCCCTTTGGCGCACCCTCTCGTGCGTGCCCGACGCAACCGCCCAGGCGGCACCATCGCGAGACCGCCGCCCCGGGTCGCGCATTCGAGAAACCCTCACCCCGCGCGCATATAACGCAAGCCCTAACCAAAGGGGCGAGGTCTACGGGATTTCAATCCCGTGGATTGAGAGGTTGGGTTTCAAGTGGGGAAAATTGCAAGGAGAGACCCCAGCTTCCCGATATTTCCAGAGAATTCAAAAGCCACAAGAAACAAATGAAGAATAAGGGGATGCGAAAATTGCGGCCCCACCCCTGGCGGCCAAAACATTTAAAAAGGGAGGCTGGAAATCAGAGAATGGGGGATTGTTCTTATCCAAATAGGACTAGGACCTTGGGTTTTCCCTATTTAAGGACCCCATGGCTTCATTCTTTAGCCACATTCCCTCTTCTCCTCTCCTTGTGCCATTGCTTCATTATGGATTATTCAGGGGCCATATTCTCCATGCCGCATCAATTTTTTGAGCATCATGGGGAGGAGTCAACAGACGCGACGCCGCCACCGTACGCACCGCATATGTTTTTCAACCACGGCAGCCGCGCCGCTCCCGCCCGCACATGGATTCCGCCGTTCATGCCCCACATGTTCTTCCAGCAGACAATTGAAGCCGCCGAATCCTCCTCCAAGCCAGCCGTTCACGCAATTCGTCAGGAGCCGAATTTTTAAAGCGGTGGAGAGTTGATGCAGCGTGACCCCAAATTATGGGGCCACATTTATTTAGTTAAATAATTATCAATTTTATTTACGTTTTTAGCGGTCGTATTGGTCTAATTAAATAATTGAGATCGCCTGTGATCTCAACGTTTATTTCGTAGAGTTTAAATGTAATTCGAGTCAATTAAATAATTTAGAGTCCAATTAAGGTAGTTAGAGGTCAATTAGGATTAAATTAGTTGTTAATTTGATTTATTTACTATTTTTGTAAACCCTCTCTCCTATATAAAGAGAGGGTAGTCCATTGTTCTAGTCAGTCAATTATGAAGTGAAATTTGAGTTTATCTCATTTTATCCCCTCTCCTTCTCTCTCTCCCTCCACGCGATCTCCGCGGTCTTCCCCTCAACCCCGCGCATTCCGGCGTGTTCTTCCTCTCATCCCCCCAATTTCTTCTTCTCAACCCTTCTATTTCTTCCACCAAATATCCACCGCACAAATTATTTATTTTACGACGACGCGCCGAATTCGTATCCGCATCAATATGCGTCACTAGTTTTTCATATGTGACACTAGTTTTAAATAAAATTTAATAGTTTACATGTCAAGTAATACGTAAACTACTTATATTAGTTATATAAAGTATAAATGGTAGTAAAATTATTTATACTTATTAAATACCATTAAAAAATTCAATGGAAAAAGCAAAATAGACCATGAGCCGGCCCATAGTGGGCTTTGCACAGAGGTTTTTAAACCTCGGCATGTTCGGCCCGGTCCATAAACCACGTGTAGGACTCTTTCATGATCGGAAGGTTAAGGTTAACATTATCTGCTTGAGATAGTGTCGCCTTGTTAATATATCGGTTATTTGAATCATCCTGACCTCTGTTCAAGATTGAGAGATTCCATCTCAATTCATTCAACCAGGTACGAGAAAGATAAAAGGTAGCAGACCGTGAAGGAAAGAAAAAAGCAAGGCAAGAGGTGCAAGAATATAGCGAATGACAGATTGAGCATACTCGTAGCATACATGGCACTTACAGGTTGAGCAGAAAAAGATCCCCTTCCCCCTAGTGACTCCATCGCACTTCTGCTCCTCTTCTTCCTCGCGTAGACACGAACATGTGACAGGGTTATGGGTTTAAACAAGAACAAAATGACAAGTAAGCGACTATGCAGACTGTTGAAAATAGGGGGGTGTTTGGGGTTGGAAGAACCCACCTTGTTTCGGGAGGATCGAAGCCACCGTGGGCGTGGTAGAAGAGGAAATCTTCGCGGACAACCTCGTAATGTGCATCTCTGCTCTGGAAGAGCTTGAAGAATTGGTTTGAAAGTAAGAATGGGGAAGTTTTTCGCTATAATCGGATGGTGAGATTCCTTTGCTGCTGAGTTTAGAAGGAACGAGACCCTTTTGTGGAGGAGGGTGTCTAAAAATTATTGGGTAAATTACAAAAAGAAGATTGATATGTACATGAACTCTCAAATTATGACCATCGCCTAGACGACGCGGACACCCCAGCTTGGCGAGCATCATCCTCTCGATGGCCACCTATCCTGAAGCTCGTCTGCACCAGGTATGTTGATTTTCATTTGTCTCTAATGCTACATTTTTCGGGTATATGGGTTCGAGAGAGGGGTCAGCGTGGTCGAGAGAAGGGTTACAGTCGAGGAAGGGGAGGTTGGGGACCCACGAGGGTGGGAGGGTGGAATGGTCGGAGAGGGTAGTTCGACCGAGGAATATATTCTCTTTTAATTTGATTTTTTTGTTGTAGCGTGAGAATTCAACGGTTTATCAAAAATCACACTTAAAATGTATCAATCAATTCAATGCGGCTATTTATTTTTTACTTCAGCAAGCCCAAGGTCAATCACAAGGAGGTAAAAAATACTTAAGAATAATTTTCAGATCATGAAATGCTTAGGGTTTTCAAAAGGATTTTCTTTTAGATTTTTAAATGCAATAAATGAATCAATGCAAATAATACCAAGTTACAATCAAAACAAATCCAAAAATTATGAAGACTTGGTCAGAATATGAATTTTGCAAAACTAACCTAGTGTGAATTTTGGGAAATTTTTTTGATGAGAAATGATTTTCTAATGAGTTATTAAATGCAAATAATGTGATCTTGAATAAATTAATTTTAATAAATATCAAACCTCGATATTTTACAGATCCAAAATGTCCTAAGTAGGCCAAAATAATAGGGATACAGAACATGTTTAATATCCTAAAAATATTACGGTTCTAATCAATTAAAAACCAATTACTAAGATCACAAAGGAAGGTGGTCGTCGAGTAGACATGTGAGCTTGACTCTTTGCAGGAATCGAGGTTGATCGAAATGAATAGTTATGATGGCAGGAGGAAGGTGATTGTAGGGTGGACTTAGGTTTCAGTTCGTAGAGAAGAGAGGAAAAAAGAGATTAGGGAAGAACGTCTATAGTGGGGATTTGGAAAGGAAGAAAGAGCAAAACAGAAGAGGAAGACCAAAGGGGGAAGAAGGAGAATGAAGAAGAGGTTGCCTAGAGTCTCGTTGGAGTTGGAGCTACGGTTCACAAATCTGGTTGTCGCCTTGAAATATCTGGCGAATAGATCTTGAAGATCAAGCAATGAGTTTGGATAGTTGTTGCTACGAGGAGGAAATTCATCCTCGTATCTCGCCTTCGATCAGAATGCACGACCATCATCGCTCGATCGGTCTCCTTCAAGTTGTCGCTGAGAAGGGTCTGAGGGCTAGTGGTTGTGGCAGATCTTGTGTTGGGGGATAAGATCGACTAAAGGTAGAGAGGAGGGTTTTGATGAATGGGAGCTAGGGTTTGTGAACGGCCTTGAGGTGGTCATCATGGCAGAGAGAACAAGGTAGGAGAGACCTGCGGAGGAGGTCTGGAGCTCGGTTGATGGTGGGTTTGTTTGAGGAGTGCGAAGAGGAGTAGGGGGGAGGAAGACAGAGTATCCTCCGTTAGTGTGGTTGGCCGGATGGCTATTGTCCCCATGATGAGTCTCTGATTCCTATTGTCTTTCCAGAAATCATGGGACAAAGATTAGAGAGTGTTAAGTAACAAATAAGAGAAAAGCAAAGAAGTGGTGTAGTTTACCAAAACTTATTATACTAGAAAGTTTCATTTCTCCTCGTTTAGTTTGATTCCTATTCCTTATATTCTATGTCAGGGATTAGTCCAGGGAATCTACCTCACCATTCATGGACTCCGAAGCCGTGGACACTTCGAGATTGGATATTACGTTGAACTGGTGAGCTCGTGTCGTTGCACGTCTCCTCAACCAATCCTCCAATACGACCCTAATAGTTTTCTTTTCCTTTATTATCTAGGGTTTCAAACCCTCAACTGACAAACAAAGAAGCATATCGTTCCTGAGGACTCGATAGATTAAAACCACAGGCTAACCTTTAATCACATAAACTACCGATTTTAAAATACATGTTATCGTGGCCCAACCGCTAACAAACCACCCGTGCCTCCACATGGCACGAATCCATATTCAATCAGCCAACCTGCCTAATGATGGCCGAATACCATGCATTGCAAATAATTTATTTCACGCACTTAATATATCAGGGCAACCGTGTACCGCCTAGGTATGGCCTGCCAATATGGATGTTCTTCTGAGAAACCTACAGGTTGTATGATCAACCAGTAGTATCTACTCCAAATCATCCTTAATGTAAAATATAGTATGAAACTTGAAACTAGATCACATTTATACCATATCAATTTTTCAACTAGTATCAGTATCATTTTGTACAATTATCACAACAGCTGCAAGGATGATTCATTTCATAAATTTTACTTTAGCGATTATTTTAAGTAAATCATGAAATAAGCATGTGAACGTTCTTCAAAATAGCGATCACGATCAACATATATTCTTATCCAGTTTAACTTGAAAACCCAACAGTAAGAGGCAGGATTTCGTTACTTAGTCAAGCTCTCTCTCTCGCGTATGTAGTGCTTTATCGTGATTTTGTTTTCAGAAAGGGTGATTTACGGTTCCTGAAATTTCTTATCAAGAACACTAAGAACGTGCCAAAAATGCTAAGAATGAACGAAGAACACGAAGAACGTGAAGAATGAACAAAGAATGCGGAGAACATATTTTTCTCTCATAATTTCAACAAACACATCCCCTTATACGGGGTGATATTATTAAGAAAATTTCAACAGAGTTTCCCCTTATATCAGGTCATATTTCTATGAAAATATCTATGGAGTTTCCCCTTATATGAGGATGTATTTAAAAAGAAAAATGGAAAGAGATTCCTCTATAAAATCTTCGAGAGGAAAAAGCAGTGAGATAAAAAATATAATAGAACTGCAAGGGATGGAGAATCGGTAGACACTACGCGTCTTAGGTTAGTGAAGCGTGTGACAAATCACAGGGTTCACTGACATGCCTAGTCGCTCGCACTTGAGTAGGGTGTTACACAGATTTCTCCATCAAAACAACTAAAAAATCGATAAAGACTGCTGAATCAGCAAGTCTCTTTGTCAAGGGCGAATGAGTTATATGAAGAACATGTATGCTCACCGACGGCCTAGTTGTCCGCACCCAAGCAGGGTTATGCTCAAATTCCTCGTCGAACCATAAAATAAAATGAGTGAAGAGGATCAAAAACCTAGCTTGAAAAGGAAGATGAATCAAAATCTATCTCAAGTTAGAGCCTACTTATGAAGCCAACTAGGAGAGGATCGCATCGTCTTCCACCTCCTCGTCCTTCCAACAACGCTTCGCTGGAGCTTCTTCTTCGTTGATGATTCCATGATTAATTGACTTTTCTTCCGTATTTTGTCTTAAAATCATTAATAAGTGCATGCAAATATCCATTAATTCACACTTCTTATAAAAATATCATTCGTGAATAAAAATGTATTTTTATGCAATAAAAATGTATTTTTATGCAATAAAAATATATAAATAATTAAAAGAATAAAAAAGAAAATAAAAAGGTAGATTGTAAATATGTATATATGTACAATATGACTAAATAAAATATAAAAATAGCTGAAAGATATATTTATATAACCTAACCCCCAAGACCAAGTCATCATGGGTTGGTCGACAAACAAGAAAGTTGGGGGAGATAAGGAAGAAAATAACAAAAATAATTAGTTATGTACATAGAACAATATTCCTTATTTATCCAATATTTATCAAAATTTCATCATTTTTTATTATATCATTTGTACATATTTTTAACAAACACTTCTCCTATTTTATTTTTAAAAATGTTTATAAAAATATAGAAATTTAAAAAATCCCAACATGTATATATGCCAAGAAATCCAACTTCCAAATCTATCAATTTCTCAAATTCCGAACATCATAACTTCCTCATACAAACTCCAATTTCACTGTACTCACCTTTAAAGTTCATAAAATAATATTATCTAATTAATGAAGATGATTCCACTAAAATCAGAGTCCGTTTGCAAAATGTTGGTTTTGGGACCTAATGACAAGTGGGTTTTGGGGCTATTTATTTTATGTTGAACATATTATTTACAGTATCATTAATTTTATAATTTTTATTATTTTCTTGATCTTGTAGATTTTGTATAAATTATTTCAGATTTTTTACCATTATTTAATATTTTAAATAAATCAAAAACCCTGATTTATAGATGAAATTAAACTGTGTAACATATACGTGTATTTATTTATACATCTAAATTAATTTATAAAAATTCAGAAAAAATCATGCACTTCCTATTTATTATCTTATTAATTAAAAAAATATAGAAATAATATGTTATTTTAAATTATTAAATTAAAAATCAAAATCCTATTTATTAAGTATATTATATTTGTAATTTATAATATATATTATTTATAGAAATAAATTATACCATGAATTAGTTAATTTAATTATTTACATTTTTATTTTTATACCTGATTTAAATAATGCTATTTATTATTTATTAACTAATTTATAAGATGTTTTTATCCTTTCAGACCAGGTGCTGACACATATCAGCACTTGGAGCCTTATTCTTCAAGAAGAGGTTGTTCCAGGTTTGTTGGAACCGACCTTCTTCACCTATTTTTTTTCTGCGTCCACCTTCCACCCATTATTCATCCCAAACTCTTCATTGTCTTCCTCTAACAAACCTAATCGACGTCTGACCTTACATCATTACCAGACTCCCACCAATCGGTCTATTTATTAATCTAAAAATCAACCTTCACAACTAACTACTCCTACCACCAGAACAACCTGGCCGATTACCTAACTTCTCTACTCCACTCCGACTGACCAAGGAGGTGACATACCCTAGTGAGGCCTCCGCGTGGAAGGTGGCAGATCGAGGAGGAGGTTCCAAGGCTTATGAACCTTGCATCGCCATCATCGCAACGTGCGAGCTCTGGCAATCACTAATCGTGCTTAAACCGTGGGGTCCCTACATCATATAATCCTAGGTAAACCCTTTTCCATCTTCGTTTGATTTTCTTTGATTTTCACGCCACAATTAGCATCTTAATCATGTAATTAGATCTATCCTAGTCATCTATTATGATTCACACATCAAAAATCAGATTTAAATCGATTTAATACCCTCCATTTTCCATATGGCACTCTTTTTCTAGAACCCTATCTAGAAGTTGCAATTATTCTTAAACCGTTGGTCAATTCCCACACAAATCGAGTAAATTATTTGATTGCAGGTCCCTTGTAAGTCTCTAGAGCACATATTAACACGTGGAGTATCGCCCTTTTTCATCTATCATCATTGACCAAGCAATAGCCAAGCTCCAAGAACTCCAAACTCTAGCTGCTGCACTGGATTGTCGCCTCCGTCTTCTTCGAATCCACCCCACCGCAGGAGAGCTCGAAGGGGATAGGCAATCCCCTCCTGGCCCTGCTAGAGGAGAGACACAGCTGCGCCTCATCGGAGAAGAAGATCCACCCCTGCACCGCGATTTTGGGAAGAAAAACAAGAATGTGTGGGTTACAGGCTAATGACATGTGGAGCATCTGGACAACCACAATCAGGGGAGGCATCTTAATCCCAGTTGTCCACCAGCAAACAGTGGGAAATTTGCATTAAGAACCCATACAATTCTAGAACATTTGCATGCACCTCCAGCCTTTCCCATAATTATATTTAGGTCCTTCACCAGGGACCTAGATGTAAGAATTCTAGATCTTTTCTTACAATTAGGTCCCTTACCAGGGATCTAATTGAAAGAATTGCTTTATCTTTTATTGTATTTTTTCTACATTTTGCTACATTGAACATTGGATATGTGAACATTTTGGGACTTTTTTCGCATATTATTTTTCTCATTTTATTTTATTTCATATTTCGAGGATTTTCTCTCTCTTTTATACTTGGATTTTGATCTTCAATTTGCGACCCATCTTGGTTTCTTTCCGTGTTCTTTCTTGAGCCCGTTGCTTGAGTAGTTTCTCTACTATATAAAATTATTATTCTTCTATTATTATATTGTAGATAAATTGTTTGAAATTATCCCTTTTAAAATTAAATAAAATTGAAAAAAATAAAATTTAAAAAAAAGAATAAAAATTAAAATTCAAAAAGATTTTTCTCACCGAAAAAGAGAAAAAAGGAATAAAAAATCACAAAATTATTTTCTCACACAAAAAAAATGTATGTGATTTTATGCCCCCTTATGTTCGGCCCGGGAGTACTTGCTTAGATAAATAAAAATGTGAAAATAATAAAATTTAGGAGACAAGCAGACTTTCTTCATTTCCCTCCTTCTCTCTCTCTCTCCTCGATTTTATTGTTTATTTTTGTTTGATTAACAGAATTTTGCTCGAGATATTTTCAACAACTGACCCATCTCTTTTTAGCCACCAGCAAAATACGATTATCAAAATGACACCATTGCAGGGGAGGCACAACCACACTTTAGTTTTTTTAGTTTTATTTTTGTGATGTTTGTTTCACTCTCTTCTTTTCTTCTTGGGTTTACTCGATCTTCTCGGTTTTACACGATTTTTGAGTGTTTCTTTTAATCTTGTTTTTTTATTGATTTTTCTTTTTATTTTCTTTGATTTCTTATCGATTGTACGTTTTCTTTTTCTCTTGATTTTTCTCGATTATTTTTTTATCATTTTTTATCAGCTTTTTGTTGAGTCTTCTTCTTAGTATTTGAGTCTTTTTTGTTTGTGATTTTTTCTGAGATTTGGTTTGTTTATTTGTCTATCACAACCCATTTTATAAGGTCTACAAGATTAGTCGGCTTCCTAGGAAGCCAACCCAGTTGAGAATGCAAAGACCAAATCAGTCTACTATGATCTGGTTGTAGAGGAGCAGACCGAGTTAGACAACACATCTTTTGTGTATTTTTTCAGACTATATTTTTTGTTTTCTCATGAGAGTTAGGTCAATTGCCTGTTTTTTTATTTTGGTGAGAGCGAAAGGGACACTTGCATGTTTTTTTATTTTCTAGAAAGGGGTCCACTAAGGACATTCCCAATTGTAGATCGGACTTTAGACTTTTTCGGGGTCTGTTTCACCAGGTGCTGGTGCACTTTGGGGGGGACCTCACCGTGGTTTTCGATTTTCCGATCAATTTTCTTTGTTTTACATGATTTCATGAAGCATAGTGGTGAATGCATGACTAAATAGATGAGTAAAGTAAAATCTATCTCTGTAATCCATACTTAGGCGTAATTCAGAATTTTTGAAAATTAATTCATTCTTATGCTAGAACTGCTTGATTAGGATATCATTTTACAACTTTTTCATGTATTAAATTAGAATTTAAAATTCTTCATGGATCACTTACATGCCGACTGTTGGTGCAAGGTATGGCTTCCATCTTTGCATGCATCATAGTTTTTCTCTGCATTCCATGACTCCATCCCATGTAAGACATATTATTCACTGAAAAAGGAAACCGACATCCCATTAGATATTATTGAAAATATCTAAAAAGTGAAAACCCTCACAATTAAAAAATTCTTTTAAAAATTTGATCAAAAAATAAAAAATATATGTATTTAACTTGTATTAGGAGAGCAAACCCCTCATTGTTTGCAAGTACATAACTCCAAACAGAGTGTGAGGATGCAACCATAAGGATTAGAGCCAAAAATCCCTGGACTTGTGCCCTAAGTACCTAATCGTTTTTCGGTGCATGGTTGCAACTGCAAACACTTGCTTCCGATCATAGAAAGTCGTTTCGGTGTTTTTCGCCTCACAGTTCCCTTTAGGCCTAATATAACTCGACAGCCCAGGCAGATGGTACCACTATTTGGGGAATTGTGAGGACATACATTGGGCGACACCACTTGTGTGTCTGCCAAATAAAACTGCTTGATCAACAAAATTAAAATTGAAAAGATAAACTATCGAACTCTTACGATCTTCACCGCGTGAAGTTGGTGAATCTGGGGTTTGCATTGTGTTTGTTTGCGAGATGTGCATTATTCAACATATTATGTGCATTCACACCCGTGTTCTTGACTTGATAATTGTATTCTCTCCCATATTATTTTTGACATCGCAGATGATGATTAGACGAATTTTACGCTCAGACTCCATGAGCTTTCGATCTTCCACCGTCTTCTGTATGCCTTCACATACTTGGGATGGCCTTCTTCCTAAGTCGGTCCCACTTAGTCACGAGGTGAGTCACACCCAGACCCCCTCGCCTCCTAGCCCTTCAGTCGAGGCAGACCCACACCTAAGCTTTTCATCTATTTTTCTGGCAATTTTTCACAGAGTTTTATAATACTTTCTCCTTCCCAGAGGATTCGGCAAACATGGCTAGAGGGAAGGCACCAGTTAAGGATAGAGTTCTTGAGGATAAACCAATTGATGTGGAGAGACATACAGATGAGAGACCTAATCCAGCTTCGAATATTACATAAGGGATTCTGGTCACACTCCAATAGATGAGCTTAAAGATGAGAGATCAGTGTAGAGTCCAGGATGAGCTTAGAGCTGAGATTACTGTGCTGAGAGCAAGAGCCGAGAACCCACTATTGGAAATACGAGCCCACGGCAAGCCATTATGCAATAAATGTTATTGCAATTCACTCCTTAATCTGAAATGAAGAATACATAATTTGCATAATAGGTCCCTTAGTATAATTAGGGTTATGTACCATGGCCATCTTGATGATCATACAGCTGTTAATTCAAGTATTGAATCATAGAGGCTGGTGCTTGGATGAATATCTATGAGTTGGATTGAGGACTCATCAAGCACCATCAAATGATTGTTAAGAGATGATCTCCAGCCTGAGAAGGAGATGGCAATCCTTTCTCTAAAGGCTGATATCTGACCGACCTCTTGATGCATGTCCTCTGCATAGGAATAGAGATTCGGAGGTGTCAAATTAGTTATGTCAAAGAGTTGACTTAACGAGATCGAGATAACCAAAGTCCTATATCATATGCTGTCATGATATAGGCACACATCCTCTGACCGGAGACAGATGTGTTACTATATGTCTAAGTATGTACATTTGGCAGACCAATAGGTTGATGACCTAATCAAGGTCTATACACCGGTACACTGGTGTGCATATAAGGGCATATGAGTAATACGATCTCTCAAAGGGATCATACAGGTTCACTACTGAACCGGAAGACATGAGCTCACTCATGAGATATTGGGAAGACTGAAATTCCGTGCGCACGGTCGTCTCGCTTTGGAAGCTTGACTGAATTTGTTGGTTTGATATATACTTTTGGAAGTATATGATCAAGACCTAGATATGATATATGCTTTTGGAAAGTATATGATCAATACCGACTCCCAATGATCGAATGAGAAACTTACTGATAAAACCCTGAAGTAGACAGTATAAAGTTGATCTAATACTTCGGGTTTATTCTGAGTCTTCCAGTATGCAGGAAGTACAGGTATTGGGAATACCTGAGGGTGATGTGATCATAAACGATTGTATAACCATGACGCTTCCATTCCTAGGGAGTGATGAAACGGGTTTGGATTTTAGTGACTCCTCTCAGTAGAGAAGTAATCTGATCTTAGTCCAAATGTTGGACATTGATCTGAATGTGATTCAGATGCAATGAGAAGATTAGATTTGCGGTCTTGATTTAATCAAGCATCTATGGGAGGCCCTCGATCTGGATATGAGATATAATCTCAATATCCATGTCACTATACGTGGAACAATACAATCGCCCTGTCCTTATCTCCAAGTATTCGCGGAGAAAGCGCATTATCCTTGAAAGAGTTCATGGATAATTCTATTGTTGATATATGTATCCGAGCATTGAGAAAATGGATAATTAAATGTGACTTAATTATCATGAATAATATGAATTTGATTCATATTATAAGGAGAGTTATCTTAGATAATTAAATGTGATTTGATTACCAAAGATGTAAATAATATGAATGTGATTCATATTATTTGAGCACATGAGAATAAGTTATCCAATATAATCAAATGTGATTTAATTATTATGGATAAGAATAATGTGGATAGTAATATCCAATTATTCATAATATATTATAAATGTGATTTATAATGTATTAGAGAGAGTTAAATATAATTTATACTAGTAGATTAATTATTAATGTGTATTGGATACACATTGTCTAATTAATTGAAAATGTAAATTACATGTTGTTTTGGGTTGTGAATATGATTCACAATATTCCAATGTCAAGATTACAATATTCCCAAATTTAATTGAGAATTATTTTGGTGAATAAAAATCCCAACAAATAGTTGTTGGAAAATAAGTAGAGAGAAAATCAAGGAGATGTGCAATCTCATGAGAATCCATGAGATTGCCCTCTAAAGGGGAAGGTTGATCTCCTTTGTATTTTCTCTCCTTATTTGATTGATTTAATTTGGTATTAATATTTATTTGATTTATCAAATATATTTTATCAAAATTAAATCACAAGTTGTTGGTTTTTACCAACAATAATCTTGACCATTGGATTGACATAAATCAATCTCAGCCATTGATTTTATATGTCACATGGATTGAGATCCATGGATCCCAAAACCCTATAAATAGAGAGGCATACCATGCTCTCTATTTTACACACAATGCTTGAGAAGCATATCTCTCTCTCTACTCGACAGCCCTCTCTCTCCCTCTCATGGTTGTCCACCATGGATGCCCTAGAGAGGTTCTCCATCGCCGCAGCATCGTCGTTATGCTGCCCGTTATTCTGCCCGTGGATCTCCGTCTCCTTCAGTGTGCCTCGCTCGTAAAGAAGATGTCGGATCTCATGTGTCGAGATCAGGAGATCTGCCGCTTGGATCATCAACATGGATTGCGAGAACCACGCGGTTCATCCCCGCGCTCGCAAGCGTCTCCTCCGTCGGATCGGACTTGAGACAGGAGGTCTCTTTGTTTAGAGACTCGATCGCAACCACGTTTCAAGAGGTAATCCTATTACTTGTTTGTGGTTTATACGAAACGATCCAAGAAGTGTTCTCGGATCACGTGGTTTCGTCGTAAGAAAATTTTTTAAATTCCGCTGCATCGAGCAACTTGTGCGACTAGTCGCTCTTCGTCGTATTCGATACGACGCTCACTCTTCCGTGATGTACTTGAGGATCTAACCATATCCTACAAGTGGTATCAGAGCCTTAGGTCGACGGTTTCGAATATGATTCGCTAACCGAGGACGACTTGGATTCGTTAAGGTCGCGAAAGTTTTCATCGCATTTGATTTCGCAGATCTGTTTATTAAATAAATTCGGCACTGTTTAAATTATTTAAACACGAATTTAATACTTGGATTTTGTTCCCCATTAAATAAGAAAACCATAGGATCTGAGTTTGCGTAAATCGGATTTCGTTTGCTCTAGATATGGTTGTTTTAATGAACATGTATTCACTGTTACGAGAACTGCGAATCTTAACGTAATTAAGGAGTTAATTACTGTTTAGAGACACCTCGAAATGCATGCAAAACACATAGGTTCTGTTGTAAATCAAGTTAGCAAACTATGGAAACTTACTTTGCTTAATTTGGATTTAAATTGATTGAGATATGCTAATTGTAGTAAGTAGGGGTCACTGCTGAAATTACTTTCCTAATCAAGAACCATGTGATTGTCAATTAGTGAAATTAATTGTTAATTTCATGAAATAATTATGGAAAATATTTGAGAAATATTGAAATATGATTATTTCCTTAATTGACTTGGCCCCAATCAATTAATTGATTAGATTTGATCTAAATCATAATTGGAATCACAATCATCAAACTCCTTGCTTGAATAGGATTGGGAATTTGTCTAGCAAATTTCCTTATAATCAAAATTGTTTTGATTACTATATGGTATAATTTCGGTTGAAAAACCGATGATCATCTCAAGTACAAATTAATCAATTTGGCATTATCCTTTCCTGAGGCGGATATGGTGTCTAGTCGGGGATCGCTGGGGTAGCGGGTTGCAATGTATGCGGTCCGTCCCACTCCCGCCGGTACTGACCATGACAGCGGGTAGGGACGGGATAATGTCCGAGGGATTAAGATGTATTTTTCTAATTATTAAAATACGAATTAATACGTACTTTGAGAATAATACCATATATATTCAAGCATAACAATAAAGTTTGATTGATTGAATTGGATTGATAATTAATTTAATATGATTGAATTGATTTTGTCCAATTATACTCTAATATGATTAGAGTTAATAATTCCCTTGGAAGAATTAATTATATGAATGTGATTCATAGTAATTAATTAAATTTGAATAAGAGGTGGAGGATCACATAAGTGACATCCATGGTCTCCCGTCAAGGCGAAGGGTTTCCGTCGCCAGGGATTGTATATAGGAGACGCATGTACGAACTGACAACTCCTATATACAAGCGCATCTGGATCGGACTCTTTGCTTCTCGAAAGAGTAAGGCCGTATGCGTAGTAACCCCAATATCGGATCCTCATATTATTGGGGCGATATTGGATAGCCCATAGCGAGTTCTATTCCTGTTGAAGGTTGGTTCAATTGATGACGGGTCAACATCACCTTAGGGGTGGTGAGCCCGGACATTAAAGACCGAATTGGGAAATGCAAGTTGGACTTGCGAGGTGGAATGTGTTCCCGCTTCTCTTCATTGGAGTTGCAGTTTCTCATATTATTGGGATGTAACAAAGATAAAGAGGAGATCCCAGATCTTGCTGAGATATAATGGTAAGTATATCTCTTATATTGAAAGTGATTAAGGGAATGAACTTTCAGTGTCTTTGACAAGGCAAGACAACTTTGATATAAAAATTCCTAAATCAAAGTATAATATGTATATATATATATAAATATATACACTCATGCAAATTTTTTATTTCAGATAATCCTTCATTAAACCCACTCAATTCTATACTCAATAATAACCAGTAAAATATCATGGATTGGACCCTTGATCCAGATATTATGCTTGCAATTGGACACATAATGTATGTGGTTGCAATGTGCAAGTTTCCTCATAATAATGAGGAATGATAATTAAATAGACAATGGGACTAAAACCCTAGGGTTTGTATATCTCTATAAGTCTTGATCTCATCGAATGTACTTTGGAAGTGACATGTCGATGATGATCGCAATTGTCAAATAATCCTTATAAAATCAATAAAGATATTTTGGCATATATATGTGCTCTTAGCATTTAATCATGAATGACATGGTTCTCTGCATCATGTAGAATGGTATTCCTATAAGAGATGATGTATTCAAATTGTTTGAGTACCTACCTGAACCTATGTTTTAAGAGTTTATATGGATGTAGTTGATGAGTGTCATCATTCTACTGTCTATACTCTAGTCATTCATGAAGCTTCATAATATTCATATTGTATGAATTGGGTGAAGCATGTATAAATGTCGAAATGCTCTTACATTAAATTCTTTTGAATTTAACATAAGAGGTCCTTAGTCTTAAGCAATGGTTGTTTATATATAAAGGGAGCGCAGTGGAAGCATGGGTTGGTCCCAAGCAAGAAGTATAATCAAAGAGTTGACTGTACTTATATGACTTCCATATGACATCCAAAGAGTTGGATAAATGCCAATACTGCAATAAATTGATATGTTGATAGTATGACTATCAAATCTATCTAGAATCTTTAGAGAAGGAATCAGATAGTGCATCAGATTAATCTACATATAATCATTGATATTGACTTACTTATTTGATAAGATAAAGTCTAATAATTGTATCTCAATTTTCCAATGACACTTGCAATTTGTTGCATATGTATTAGAAATTTGATCTTAAGGTTTATTGGTCATCCATGTTGAAAGTGATGCAAGTGTTGCAACAATTTCCATGAGATCAATAGACTTCATATTTTCAGTGGGAGCCCTTAGTCTTAGAGAATATCTATATGACCTAGATATTAGAATACACTCATTGTTTATTTCTAGTTGTTGGATATAAACATGAATTCTGTAATAAATCTATCATAAAGAGTTATGATGGAGATATTTCAGATAGTAATCTAAAATCTAGTGGACTCTATTAAATTAGAAAATTAATGAATGGTTCATTAAGTTTTTTTTAATACTGAGAATTAAAAAGATCAATAGGAGGATAAAGATCATTTGATAATGATCTGACATCAAATTTTGGACATATGTCTGTTGATGAGATCGATGGACTAGGAAGACATGAAACTTTAGATTGTCTAAAGATTCAAATCTCACATACTTGTGAATATTGTATTCAAAGTAAAATGTCCAATACACCCTTCCTTGGGAAAGGTGTAAGATGTCAAGGTATTAAGGATCTCATACATATTGATGTATGCAGATCATCTATATTATAGTAAACATTATGGATATTTGATATCTGTTAGTGATTATGTATGATATGATATTTCTTCTCTTCACCTAAGAAACCTTTGAAATGTTCAAAGATTTCGCAATTTTGGTTTAGAACCAAAGTTTGAAGGAAGATGAAATGAATTTGATCTAACCAAGGTAGCCTGTACCTATTAGATGAATTCAAGAAATACCTTATGGAGATATGAATATCATTCCTATCTCAATCCTCCTAATGAACCTTAACTCAATGGAGTTGAAGACAGATACAATTGATCATGTGTGACATGATTTAATCAATGATTAATTCTAGCATAATTATCTCTTAAGTTTCCAAGGTATATATGTAGTAGAGACTACATTATATACTTAATAAGGTTCCATGCATGTAAGCTGGAATCTAGCACCATAGAGTGCTACTTCATTAGGAAAATAAAGGATGGTATTGGATACCTACTTTATGACCTTGAGATTCTTAAAAGATATCATCTTTGAGAATATGATTCTTATAGGATGACTCTCTTAAGAATCAAGATGAAAATAAAATGAAGTGAAGGAACTCATTTAATCTCGAGATGATAATGAGGCTCCTGAAATCGGAAACTAAATAGACAATTAAAGATGAAACATTAATACCTCTTCAAATAAGTTTGACGAAGGATTCCATGTGTCAGTTAAATCTGACAATGATCGGACTTCATGTGATGAAGCTCCTGAGGATCTTGGCATGGAAAGATGGATGTTAGCAATAAAAGTCTAATGTATATTTCATATACAAGCGTTGTATATGGACCCTCGAGGATCCACCTATATGGGTCGGACCCATTAAGATGTAAATGGATCTTCAAGAGAAAGAGGGAACATGATGAGAAGGTAGAGACCTTCAAAACATGGTTCGTAGCCATAAGCTACACACCGAAGAGAAGACATTGCTTACGATGAGACTTTCTCTCCAGTGACCTTGCTTTAACCCATCATAATACTGCTAACTGTAGCTACACAACTTGACTATGACATCTTCATGATGTGAGTCAAGATTGCATTCCTCTATAAATACCTCTCTGAGGATATTCATATGAAGTAGCCCCAGGGCTTCAAGATTGAGGAAAGCAAGATGTGCTAACTGAAGAGCTCCATCTTTGGACTCCCTTAAGTTTCTTGTAGTTGGAACATAAGATTTGATGAAATTATAAATGTTGTGATTTCAGATAAAATCTTGATGAACCATGTGAAGCTTATTGGGAGTGCCATTGTGTTCATCGTGCTAAATGTAGATATTATTCTAATCATTTAGAATGATATAAGAATAAATAATAAGTGTTTTAAAATTTGGTTGTTCTATACTTTGAGATATGATCTCAAGGATACCTCTTAGATCTTAGTTCTGAAGTCGTTCAGAAACAAAGAGAAGAGGATATTGGGACCGTCACATTAGTAGTACACCTTGGACTTATTCCATTTTCTGGAAAAATTCCAAGAAAGGCTTCCTTCCCTTAAGATGTGGTAGTGACCTGTCTAAAGGGATAGCACCTCAAAGAGTTGAGGAAGTGAATGCTAGAACTGCTTGCACTTGTGCATCAGTTAGGAGAAGTTGAAGTGTATGCTAGATGTGTACAAAAGCCATATGTCTGTCATGCAGTGGGAGTAGTAAACTGTTATTGATCCTACTCTGGAAATAAAACACTTGGTTGCAGTAATAACAATATCTTCAAAGAGGATGAAACTTAGAGATAGTGATCTCAAAGTCTTATCTTCAAAAGTTTAAAACCTTGTAGATAGTGATCTATAAGGGTCTTAACTATAGATATCTTAGGAGATAGAGATCTCCAGGAATGAAGGTATTCTAAAAGGATTATGGGAATACTGGTTATGATAATTAATAAGATGTAGTGTCAATGACACTATAACCGACAAAATTGAGTATTGGTTGCATAAGATGCAACATTCGCATTGGATGCGAGCACTGTTACTAGGAGATATGCAAGTGCCGTAAAAGGACTTGGCGTAGTCTCTTGGGAACAGAGTGACTGATCAGCTTACCTAACTATTTTCTAAATAGCCTATGATTGTCACAAGAGTGTGGGTTTAAATGATTAGCCCATTAATGGCTCTTTGGGCTAGTGGGAGATAGTTGGAAATGCGAGCCCACGACGAGCCATTATGCAATAAATGTTATTGCAATTCACTCCTTAATCTGAAATGAAGAATACATAATTTGCATAATAGGTCCCTTAGTATAATTAGGGTTATGTACCATGGCCATCTTGATGACCATACAGCTGTTAATTCAAGTATTGAATCATAGAGGCTGGTGCTTGGATGAATATCTAAAGAGTTGGATTGAGGACTCATCAAGCACCATCAAATGATTGTTAAGAGATGATCTCCAGCCTGAGAAGGAGATGGCAATCATTTCTCTAAAGGATGATATCTGACCGACCTCTTGATGCAGGTCCTCTGCATACGAATAAAGATTCGGAGGTGTCAAATTAGTTATGTCAAAGAGTTGAATTAACGAGATCGAGATAACCAAAGTCCTATATCATATGCTGTCATGATATAGGCACACATCCTCTTAGCGAAGATAGATGTGTTACTATATGTCTAAGTATGTACATTTGGAATACCAATAGGTTGATGACCTAATCAAGGTCTATACACCGGCACGCTGGTGTGCATATAAGGGCATATGAGTAATACGATCTCTCAAAGGGATCATACAGGTTCACTACTGAACCGGAAGACATGAGCTCACTCATGAGATATTGGGAAGAATGAAATTTCGTGCGCACGGTCGTCTCGCTTTGGAAGCTTGACTGAATTTGTTGGTTTGATATATACTTTTGGAAAGTATATGATCAAGACCTAGGTATGATATATGCTTTTGGAAAGTATATGATCAATACCGACTCCCAATGATCGAATGAGAAACTTACTGATAAAACCCTGAAGTAGACAGTATAAAGTTGATCTAATACTTCGGGTTTATTCTGAGTCTTCCAGTATGCAGGATGTACAGGTATTGGGAATACCTGAGGGTGATGTGATCATAAACGATTGTATAACCATGACGCTTCCATTCCTAGGGAGTGATGAAACGGGTATGGATTTTAGTGACTCCTCTCAGTAGAGAAGTAATCTGATCTTAGTCCAAATGTTGGACATTGATCTGAATGTGATTCAGATGCAATGAGAAGATTAGATTTGCGGTCTTGATTTAATCAAGCATCTATGGGAGGCCCGCAATCTGGATATGAGATATAATCTCAATATCCATGTCACTATACGTGGAACAATACAATCGCCCTGTCCTTATCTCCAAGTATTCGCGGAGAAAGCGCATTATCCTTGAAAGAGTTCATGGATAATTCTATTGTTGATATATGTATCCGAGCATTGAGAAAATGGATAATTAAATGTGATTTAATTATCATGAATAATATAAATTTGATTCACATTATAAAGAGAGTTATCTTAGATAATTAAATGTGATTTGATTATCAAAGATGTAAATAATATGAATGTGATTCATATTATTTGAGCACATGAGAATAAGTTATCCAATATAATCAAATGTGATTTAATTATTATGGATAAGAATAATGTGGATAGTAATATCCAATTATTCATAATATATTATAAATGTGATTTATAATGTATTAGAGAGAGTTAAATATAATTTATATTAGTAGATTAATTATTAATGTGTATTGGATACACATTGCCTAATTAATTGAAAATGTAAATTACATGTTGTTTTGGGTTGTGAATATGATTCACAATATTCCAATGTCAAGATTGCAATATTCCCAAATTTAATTGAGAATTATTTTGGTGAATAAAAATCCTAACAAATAGTTGTTGGAAAATAAGTAGAGAGAAAATTAAGGAGATGTGCAATCTCATGGGAATCCATGAGATTGCCCTCTAAAGGGGAAGGTTGATCTCCTTTGTATTTTCTCTCCTTATTTGATTGATTTAATTTGGTATTAATATTTATTTGATTTATCAAATATATTTTATCAAAATTAAATCACAAGTTGTTGGTTTTTACCAACAATAATCTTGACCATTGGATTGACATAAATCAATCTCATCCATTGATTTTATATGTCACATGGATTGAGATCCATGGATCCCAAAACCCTATAAATAGAGAGGCATACCATGCTCTCTATTTTACACACAATGCTTGAGAAGCATATCTCTCTCTCTACTTGACAGCCCTCTCTCTCTCCCTCTCATGGTCGTCCACCATGGATGCCCTAGAGAGGTTCTCCATCGCCGCAGCATCGTCGTTATGCTGCCCGTTCTTCTGCTCGTGGATCTCCGTCTCCTTCGGTGCGCCTCGCTCGTGAAGAAGATGTCGGATCTCATGTGTCGAGATTAGGAGATCTGCCGCTTGGATCATCAACATGGATTGCGAGAAGCACGCGGTTCATCCCCGCGCTCGCAAGCGTCTCCTCCGTCAGATCGGACTTGAGATAGGAGGTCTCTTCGTTTAGAGACTCGATCGCAACCACGCTTCAAGAGGTAATCCTATTACTTGTTTGTGGTTTAGACGAAACGATCCAAGAAGTGTTCTTGGATCATGTGGTTTCGTCGTATGAAAATTTTTTAAATTCCGCTGCATCGAGCAACTAGTGCGACTAGTCGCTCTTCGTCGTATTCGATACGATGCTCACGCTTCCGTGATGCGCTTGAGGATCTAACCATATCCACACCCACCACCATATGTCGTGGTTCTCGTGACATTGAGAGATGTGTATGACCTGGGATCTAGTATGCTACGCCATTGGATTGGGGTACCACCGAATCAAGGGTCATACAAGTTGAGACCGTCCTTTATATCATTGCTTCCCAAGTTCTATGGGAACAGAGGAGCCGTTCATGTTTTTACAACAGTTTGAGATGATGTGGAACATCCATCTATCCATGTGATACGTAGGAGGCTATACGCCTCAAGGCCTTCCCTTTGCCTTAGGAGATAAGGAGCTTTTCTGGTTTAGTCATTTGGGGAGGGAGATTTCTACATGGGTCTATTTAAAGTCCACTTTCTACATAAATATTATCCTCTGGGATGGACGAATATGATGAAGAGCCAGATCTACAACTTTACACAAACTTCACATGAGTCATTCCATGAGGCATGGGATCGATTAAAGGATCTAACTGAGAGATGCCCTCATCACGAGATACAATTGAATGTGCTAGTGCAGATTTTTTTGGAGGACTCCAGTCGGATGTTCAAGGCTTAGTGAGCACCGCATGTGACGGTAGCTATGTGAATAGGGATGCAGAGTCAGTTTGGTCCATCTTTGAGGGGACGGCGTAGAAGTCACGCGTTATTGATTCTACTCTGGCATTTCAAAAGGACCATAACCACCACACCATCGAGAACATCAGAAGGTGGCACATGTTTCATATTCTGATTCACGATCCGTCATGGGATTCAATAGTAAGAAGCTTACACTGGTCGACGTGATTCAGAAGCAAGTTCATGATTTACAACAGCTGCGAGAGCTGGAGAAACTCTAATCTCTTCCACAATAGCTGGGTGATTTGATGAAGAAGGTGAGCGAACTGTTGCTTCAGTACTAGCAGTCGCACAATTCTTCTACTTCTCAGCCTGTACTTTAGACTAGCGCTTCTTCCCCACCTCCCCTCCTCCTCCCAGTCTCTTGACCCTAGCCCTCAGGGTAGTGGTGGTAGTAGAAATTGTAGAGAATGAATGGTTAGGGGGTGGGGGCTATTTATAGGCTTCAGAAAATGCTAACCATGGTTAGCAAACCATGGTTTAACCCTTATCAGCGGTTAGCGGCTCACGGTTTTGGCCCATAGTGTTCATCAAAGCTTATCCAAAACTTAAGGCTTAAGTTAGAACCTTCCTGAAGCTACTAGATTTTCTAATGCTGCTTAATTAGCTCTAATCGCGATTGAATTTCACTAATTGTGATTTAGCTTTTGTGACTTACGCTTAACTTTTGGCTGACCTCTAATTAATGTTTGCTAATGGTGATTAGTGGTCCTTAATCTGTCATTAATTTCTTTAATCATGCTTAATTAGTCTTAATGATGATCATTGCGGGTTAATGACATCTTAAGCCTCCTTACTTCTTTTTCTTCTGAAAAGCATAACAATTCAAAACAAAATCCGATTTACACAAAATAAATTCCGTTGGTTTCCTCTTGGCGAGTTAGATCTTATATGATACAGGATCTGAGAGCGACCTAGTTCAAGGCTTTACACCCAAAACCCGAATTCCACAAACGAACTCGATTCTTTTTGAATCTGGTCTTGATTTGCATGCATTTGAATGCACATAGATCAAAAGTAAGTACGAGTTCATAGGAGACTATATGAGAGAGAGATTTGTATTTCTAGTTTTTTGTCTCTGAGCTATGGTTTGGTTTTATTTCACATATATACAAGTTGGTATTTTTATGTTATTTTTCCTTTGTTAATGTTATTGATATGTGCACAACGGAGTTGATTTTTTAAATTTGGATATAGTATAATTTAATTAGAAATAGGTGAAGTTAGGTCAATATATGAATGAAAATATACAAAATCAGGATAGGGCCTTTATTAGAAATCTAATGTACAACAATTAGCCCTAATTATACATACCCTATGGATTGATTATTTTATTATTTTAAGGGGTTTATTGATTGAATTATCTTGGGAATTGATCTAAGATCAAATATCAAGGTAAAAGAATTAAGTATTCATCACCCCCATACTTAACCATTGCTCATCCCTGAGTAATTAATTATTTAAAAGCATGACTTCAGTTAAATATCCACCTATCTAAGTGATAGAATAAGAATAAATGATCACGTCACAAGTTTCAAGTGACTCTATACCCCCAAAAGAACTCAGCTTCTCTGATTTTTCAAACTCTCCACAAGTACATATGATATAAAAGGTATGGCATTAAGTGTTGATCGCAGCTTCAAATGTACAATCTTTATTTCGCCCATGGTCCTAGTCTAAGAGGATAATTTAGGAACCCAATCCTCGACTCTAGTTTCACATCCATGTTCATCTTAATCCACCATCTTTTCAGTCGTCAGACTCAAAAATGTGAATATGGAAGGCCAATTATGGATCGACTAGGATTATGTCTTGCTCTTCTCTCCTCTCATTGGACAAAGGAATCACTCGGGTTTCATAACACACACTTGTATATTTTTGGTGTAGATCAATATGTTTGTCAAGAAGGTCAAACCGTCTACACTTTTTTTTCTGGGCTGCACTGGGGTCTGCCTTTTGCGAGTACCTAATGTATACTTCTACACCTAGGCTTGTAGCATTTACAATGCATGGACCTTTTTTCCTGCTTGCGTGGCTCTTATTTGGTGGCCCAATAGCATTGGCAAGAGGTGATATTGTAGCCTCCTTCCGCTTGGTCCAAGTGAACTCTCAAAAGTAGTTATTCTTAAGCTCTTTTCGAAGGATATTTTTTGGAATTTTGAGATTTTTCTTTGATAACATAATGATGGTCCTAGTTAGATCCTCAGCTCTTACCAAGTTGGCGCATATTAATCCACAAATTATTAGGTTTTTACACACACTGGCACCTAGGTCAAAATAAGGTAGTACATGGATCCTTGTTCCCATATTAGCAATGTGTTGACACTCAGGGTTTCATGAGGTGTTTTTTGACTCCTTCCCATCCTCAACTACCATAAAATCAAGTCTCGGTTTAAGTTCTCAAATCATAGTGCCTTAGGTGGAACAAAGACTCATCATGAGAAGTATGCAATTGTTCATGTGTGTAGTGCAAGTCATATTATTTTAAGTTTAGAGACTCTAGATGTGATATAGCATGCATATCTTCAATCCAAGGGTTTTGAGTAATTAAGTCATAATATTCTAATGAATAAGAGTGATGAAACTCGGAGTCAAGAGACCTCCTAATCGAGTAGCCTGATACACTAGTCTTGTGTAAAGTGTAGGTGTTGGAGGTAAAACCGTAGTTTAAAATTTGTTTATTTTTAAAGAGTTTTCTTTTTAATTTTTTATTTTGAAAAATTTTATTATACCCATCAATTTTTACAAAAATGTACAAAACCAATATATTATACACATATATACAATAGTGTACACATTTTACAACTCTTCATACATACGTATGGGTTACAAATTATACATATTTTACAAGTATTTTAAAGTACTTTTCATATTGTACAAATTTACAAGTGATTTTCATTTCCCAATATTTATTGTATAAACTAGTGAAAAGTATGAACTATGGGTAAATTATATATCACACACACATGCCCCTATATTCAGCTTATGTTATATCCTCATGGAACCAGGTGACAAAAAGACGTAGCTCGTACTAAGCATAAGTAAGTGAAAAGAATATAAGTCAATTCACCCCCTATACATAGTTTTTTAAGGCTTAAGTACAGAACACGACAAAAATGAGGGGGTCGAGGGTAAGGTATGAATGAGGATAAGAAGTAAAGAATACATAGTAGGCATCGACCCCTCTATACTTAGGCTCTGGTTGTCTTAAGTATGGGAGTGTGGGAGTGGGGGTCCGATGAGATTTGAAGAATGTACAAAAATTAAAATATTAAATAATAAAAGAATAAATAACTATGTTCACTCACCCCCTATACTTAGGATATGGTCATCCTAAGTATAACCATAAATGAAAACGAGACAGAACTAAGGCGAGTGATGCGAATCATGGGATGGGAAGGGAATAAAAAGGAACACTATACAAGGTAGAATGAGAATATAAAGAGATTAAGAAGGCTTACAACGAACCTTCCATGTGGGAACAAAGAGGTAATATGTGAAGAAAAGTTATAACTTCGTACCATGGAAATGCGAAAAATAGCAAATAATTTGCAAAAATGACTTGAACTTGGAATAACATTCACATCAATTTTATACTTTGCCAAATCACGAAGTTAAGGAAACGATTTCCTAACATGGTTTCTTGTATTATAATGAATATAGAGAAGAGATCATGGTTACCTCTTGAAGCATGAGTTTTTAACAAAGAAACCTCCCAAATGAAGTTTGATATGCAATTGCTTCTCTTGTGGTAACGATGGTGAGTCATGTAGCTTCTCATGAACTTCGATGTCGACTTCTTGAAGTTATCCACACAAGGATGAGATCAAGCTCTTGATTTCATCACATGAATGCATGATAAGCACATATAAGAAGATGATATTCTTTTTCACAAGGCCATGCCTATGAACAGAAGAAGAGAGGCCTTGATGCTAGATGTATAGGGTATATTGAAGAGAGAGAGAGAGAGTAGACATGCATTCATCTCTTCTTCAATTCTCAAGTCAAGAGAACTTTGGTAAGAAGAAGCGTGCTCTTGGAAGAGAGGCAATGCCCTCTCTTTATATAGGAAGGGTGGATATCTACGAGGAGTCCCACTCCTCATAGTACACATCAACCTTCCCATCCATTGAATGGTGGATCAAAGGCTATGATTAAGTTCTTATTCAATAAGAAATAAGACTTGAATCACATTCTTTAATTACCATTTAAATAAAGCAACAAAATCAACAAAAAATAGGAGATCGTAATCTCATTAGGATTCTCATGGTGGAAGTCGACGCTTCTCCAAGCATGGAGGTCCACATTATCCTAATTGTTTGAAGTTAGTGCTTAATTATCTTCATGATAATATAATTGTCATAATTAGTAATGTATGAGAGAAACCACATAACTTATGAATCTTATTCATAGATCCAAACAAAAATGTAAATCCAATATACATTTAAATTCTAACGTGAATCATTTCACACAAGTGCCTTGAAATAATTATATGAAATCAAATTCATATAAATATTAATTATTATAAATCAATTTTCATATTAATTAATGAATTTTATTTGTGAATCATATTCACAAAAATACCCATTTAGAAATTTAATTATGACAATAACAATTATTGTCTCAATATTGACGTCATATAGTACGAGACCTAATCCAATTAGGACTCGTGGAGATACGGATGCGGATACTTGGAGATAATGTTGAGGAGAACATACTATCCATGTATAGTGACTTGAAATTTCGATACCTATCCAACTTTAGGGATTATACCACTTTTGACAAAATTGTGTCACTTACAGATGTTGAGCTTGAACTGAAATGATTCACACTTTAAGTGAGCTCAGTGAAATGCATTATACTCTCCATGAGACCAGACAAGAACATTGACGAATTCAGCTTTCTACTCATTTCTAATCATTGTCCAAACCATTTGGAGCTTAGAAATGATCTCAAGAAGTGTGTTCACCTCCATTTCCATTACCGATTCTCTTTCTAACATTTGGACATTGAAATTGGAATGGAATTGGATATTGGAGTAAAGAACCAAGACTAAATCCATTTAATTCTCGTACCATTAAGCCAATAAATAGGTGATGAATCTAGGATTCATCATCTTAATACATTGATCTTAGCTTAACTCTCTGAACAAATTACCAAATAATTGCTGAAGACGCGAATTTTCAGTGATCTAAAAGGGTGTTTTTATGCATCATTGTGTGCACATGTAAAAACAGAGATATTCAGATAATTTTTATTCAACTACATGCCAATAGATGTCAAATAAAGCATAGGGTAAGTAGAGGATCGATCCACAAGGACTAGAACATTTTTACACTGATTTTTTATTCTATTTACAAGGGTATTTTGACTTTATTGAATCAAATTAAATCCTATTTTCCTTTTTATTTTAGAGTAAAAATGCATCAAAACTACTGTCACTAGGTTCTAAACATCATAAGGATTGCACATGAATTTTCTAAGGATTTTTCAGTTTTTTTACTATTTTTGGTGATTTTTGGAAGTATTAGGGGTTTTTGTGTATTTATCTAAGAAATATAGGGGCTTGGATCTAAATAAACAAAAAATAAAGGGCTTGATTACAATTAAATAAAAAGTCTGGAGAGAAATGAATTTGCTAAAAAAAATTACTTAGTGGGAAAATTGCAGAAAAACAAATAAACTTTGAACAAATTACGAATTAGTCCTTACATGAATGAAATGTAATTAAAAGAAACTTGAATAAAAAAGTTGCAAATGCTGTAGAATGTAAAAGTCAGAAAATAAAAGAGGATAATGTTTAACAAAATTGCAATACGATCCAAAAAATAAAAAAAAACTAAATGGAAAAGAAAATTATGAAGGGGTCCCTAGACCCCTTCCTTCTTCTTGGAGTCGCTCAAGCGGTGGGGTTTGGGAGGAGGTTGTGGTGCCACGAGGGACGACATGATGGGGGATGCTATAGAGGTAGTAAGGTGGTGATGCGGAGGATGGCTGGGCAGCGGCGACAGAGCCGTGGAGGGGCGATGATGGAGCCGTGATGGGTCTTGGATGATGGGTCAAAGATGGTGGGTCATCCTTCCTCCCCCTTATGTAGCTCGCATCGAGGGGGAGGAGGCCTCGGTTGGCGACGGGTGAGGGAGAGGAGGAGGTACCAGTTGGTGGTAGGCGAGGGAAAGGAGGAGGCTCCGGTTAGCGGCGGGCGAGGGAAAGGAGGAGGCACGTACGACATCGTTGGGTGCTGCTAGAGAAGATAAAGGAGGACGACTGATGTCATGATGATGTCAGCATCCCCTTTTTATTTTTATTTTTTTTGAAATGTTGATGCCAGCTGACATCAACTATTTTATCGTGTAGTGGTTTTTTTTGCTAATGAAGAGGATGGGGATTGGAGCCCCCTTGGCCCTCTTCTAAGCTAGACCTGAAATAAATAAATAGATTTGTTAGAGACTTTAACATGTGATTGGAGCTCATGTTTTAAAAAATAATAATGATGATGATGGAGTATTATTTATTTATTTTTTAAATCCTTTTATAATGAATAATATGCAAGCTTTTAGACGATTTTGAATGCAATGAATATGAAAATCATGAAATGGAAATTATGCAATAAATCCAAAAAAATAGAACTAATTACATATGATTTTTGCTTAATAAATGGTAAAAAAATATGATCAATCATAGATTCATCATACCCTCATACTTAACTTTTGCTAGTCCTGAGCAAAACAATGATATGCAAAAAGAAACAAAAAATAATAAAGAATGACCATAGAGGTTTGTAGCAGACACACCCACAAAGTCATGAGATTTTAAGCTAAGTTTGAACAAATAACAAACAAAAGCTAAGTTGACCTTTGAATTAATAATGTGGTCGGACTCCTTTTAGACTCGAGTTTTCAATTCAACCGTCCTTAAGTTTTATCAATTCAAAATCACTCTGTTTGGTCTGTATTCTCAGATGAGGTCAAAAGAGGGATAAAAGGTTCAGCTGAGCCCTTGTTTCCAATCATTTCAATTTCATTCTAGTCATAGATGCAGAGGTACAGAGAACTCTAGTCGGTTCCATTCTTAGGTCAAGTTACATCATCGTGATCAACATATATTCTCTTTAACCTTGAGTTGAATTTGAACTATGTGTTGCAGGACAAATATACCGTACAAACTTAAGCATGGCACTAGGAGATTCAAAAATCCAAATCCTCTATTCTCTCTGAGTCTAGGCTTATTGTCATTATGAATTTGTTAGCAAAAGAAAATGGGTGCAAATAGTAGAGAACTTGGATTTTCTGAGGTTTTCCGTAGACCGCTTTGGTCTATTTCTCTCTCCTTTTCTTCTTTTTCTGAGCATAACCCTGGGCCTCTCTGGCCTCTTTTAGACTGGTAGCAACATTGCTCTGCTGCTTAGCTTATTCGGTAGAGGCTGGGTTATTTGAGTAGATTTTTCTTTGGTAGGTCTTTGGTTTGCATTTATATTTTTGGAATAGACATCCCTTATTGTGCCTTCCTTTTGATAGTATTTTATGGCATTGGGTATCAAGAGTATTGATGAATCTACGTTTCATCATCTTTATTCTATCATTTTGGCCTTAAAACCCCTAGTAAATGCGTGTAAATAGTGTCATTCAGGTATTTTAGCATGCATGCATTAATGTACAAAATGCGTATAAAATTCAGTTTTTAAAGCCAAAATTATAAGAATAAAGAAAGAAAAGAAAAAGAATAAAATATTGTAAATATTTTATGACCCGAAACCCTGAGACCTAGGCATCTTGATGACTAGGTCGACAAGGAATAAAGTAGGGGGAGATAAGGGCCAAAATGCACAAAAATACCTTTGTTTTTATTTCATTCTTTATTCATTTTGGGACCTATTTTTGGTTCCACTTTTTATACTTCAAATAAAGAAATTTTGTACATGAAAGTTGTAGATAATTAAATAAATAAAATTACAAAATTTATTTCACTCAAAAATAATGTACAGATAGAAAGTTATGATCTGGATAAGAATCTAGAATCCCAACTTCCCAGACCCGTATCTCCCTAATAAAAACTCGAAACGCGTCAAACTCACATTTAATTGTATATAATTTAAAATAAGCTATTCAATGGCGATGGTTTCGCATTTGGCGGAGCTACGATTTGAAAGTTGAGTTTTGGACCCCTATTGTATACTTGTACATATTAAAATATTCATTTTATTATTTATTCATTATTTTTTACCATTTTATATTTTTATAATTTTGTAAATATTACTTATAATAAATATGTGTATTAAAATCAGAATAAAAACCTAAAGAAAATACAAAATAAAACACTTGTATATAACATACCTAGGTCTAATACCTATAATTATACCTATATTATTAATGCTTCTATTTTTATTAAATATACAAAACACTTTTGAAAAATAAAATAAAAATATTTTTAAGTGTATAAAAATACTTTATAAATTTATAAAATAATAAATAAAAATAAATAAATTAATTTCTCAAAATAAAAAAAATATTAAAATACATAGATGTATATACCTAGGTAGACTTAAAAAGGCAACTTGTAATTTTATACCTCATAAAAATAAATAAAAAATCAGAATTAAATACTTTACAAAATAATAAACATTTTTTTTGAAACCAAAATTAATAAATTCAAAAACTATTTTTAATGGATTTTACAAACTTTTTTTCCAAGGTTTTTTTTCTGGTTGGTCCACATGGACCAACCAGATTTGTCCCTTGGTTGACCTCGGTCAACTCTCTGACCGAGGTCTGGCCTATGTCAGACTTGCCTTTTTTCCTCGATTTCGCGGATTTTTGGAGGTCGCTCCTTTCCTCTTCTCATGTTGAGTCCTTCATCAACTTTGTGCCTCGTGCTGTGGTGATTCACGCCCAGGTCATTTCTTGGGTTGCGGATCATCGCAGCGCCCGTGATGACCCCTTGAATATCCCACCAGAGCCATCTTTTCAAACCCCCCCCAAAACCTTCCTTCTTCGGTGGAACCCTCTTTTGATCCTTGTTTGGATCTTCCTCGCCAAGCTCTGGATCGGAGGCATGACAAGCATTCTCCAGCTAGCAGGAGGAGCCCAGGCAAGGGCCGAGGAGTGGTCTCCAACCCCATCTCCGGCCTTGGCCATTGAGGTACACATCTCAGGCATTTTCTCCTTTGAGGTTCTGTTTTTCTTTTGTTTTTTGTTTGCATTTTCTCTTCCCATCGTCGTAGGATCGAGCTCCAGCTTTCATTTTGTTATTTATTCCATCGACTCACCATCTTCACCACTCGCCGGAGCGTGTTCTGGTGAGCCCATTTTCGTCGCCTCCCCATCCATTTTGCCTCCCTACAGGGTCGGCGCAATTTACCCCCGACCCTATTACTTCTTCTTTGCAGGTCAAGAGTCGAACAGAGCACCTGGGTGGGTTTTGAAGGTCGGCCGAGGTTCTCGGAGCTTCCCAGCTCCACCGGGCTCGTGCGGCCGACGGAGCATTTTGACACCCCAGGACTTGGAGCAGCCTCGCAGGAAGAGATCGGGCTATTTTGGAGCATCAACGCGCGACGGGGGGAGGGATTGCTGGTCGGAGGAGTCTCGCCTGGTCGGAGCTCCTCCCTGTTCTTCCTCGCCGTCTCCCGCCATCGGATCAGTGCATCCCCAGTTTTAACTAGAGCCGTTGGATCGTGCCCTACTGGCAGCCGTCGGATCATCCCAGCAAGATCTGATCGTGACCATCCGCACGAACCGTTATCGGCTGTCCATGCGACGACACGTGGCATAAGTGGATGTATCAACTCCGTCAGATCACGCCTGAGTCTGGGTATTTTGCATGCTAAACCAGACACTTTTTGTATTTTATAACTAAGGCATAAACTTTCCTCTGCCCTTTTATTATTTTTGTAAAAATTACAATCGGGCCCCCTGTAGTTAAGGGTGTAAGAAAATTCTCAAATTCGATATTCGCTCAGGTTCGGCTCGCTAAAAGTTCGATTCAGATTCGGTTCAGAAATAAACGAACCGAACCTGAACACAAGTTTAGGCTCGGTTAAATAAACGAACCGAACCTAAAAATCATAGGTTCTCTCAGGTTCGATTCGTTAAAAGCTCGATAAACATACACATATACATATTTACAAATCCTTATCCGTAGAAGTGGACTTATTTTGAGATGAGTGGTTTTTATCCCATGGTAAGTGAATTTGTCTATAGATAACTAGATATATATGGGATAACTAGGTTTTATCTCGGTATAAACTATTCAAAAATAAATAGTCACATCGTGTTTACAAAATCTATCATATATAGTCTAGTACTTTTCCCTTCTTTATATTCAAATCAACAGAACAAGTACAAACATTACTTATCGAATATCTTCGCATTATTCTTATTCCTTATCCCCATCTGAATTGACATAAAATATATTATAATTATACTTTTTCAAAGAGACGAATCCTTATTAATCTTTTTTTCAAAAGATGAAGATGAGTTAGATAAAGAAAGAAACTAAATGAATATTTATTCTAACTGTAAATACACATATATTTTCATTTCTCTTCTTTTCACTCCCTCTTAATAGAGAACTCTTAAGTTCGATATTCGCTTAGGTTCGATTCGTTTAAAAAGAGGTTCGGTTCGGATTCGGTTCGAAAATAAACGAACCGAACCTGAACACAAGTTTAGGCTCGATTAAATAAACGAACTGAACCTAAAAAATATAGGTTCGCTCAAGTTCGATCCGTTTACACCCCTACCTGTAGTATTTATTATTGCATCCAAACCCCTGTCAGGCTCACGTGCGTGGCACGTGAGCTTTGGAATTTTGCACATCTAGCCTAGGTCTTTTGGATATTTATATTTAGTCCGTGGATATTTTTATTGCAGTATATCTTTTTGGAAATTTTGCACGCAGTCCCTCAGACCTTTTGATATTTACATTTATACCCCTTTCCTGTGCGTAGTTTCCATTTGTTGTATATATTTATTGCATGCATCTCTAAATTCTTAAAAATCAACAAAAAATTACCTTGTATTCCTGTTGCATCATAGTATCACGGCAAATTTTTATTTTCTATTTTTATTACATTTTATTATTCATAAAAAAATAAAAAAACAATCATTTTCAACACTATTTGCATTATAAAATCCATAAAAATTATAAAATCACCTCAGAAAATTCCCAAAAAATTATATTTTGTTTGTTTCTATGTATTCTAACTTTAATACAAAAATCACTAAAAATTAAAAAAGAAAACTCCTAAATATTACAAAACCCAAAAAACCTTTATAAAAATATTAAAAATTGTACAAAATTCTTAAAAATACCATTTTGTCTCTGAATTTTCTTTGATCTATTATCTTTATTTTTAAAATTAACTTGAGGAATTTTGGACTCTGATTTATATTTTTCATCCTCATTTTAATTTCATCTAGCAGTTTATTTCACTGTTTACTATTTTTTGCCTTTAAAAATACCAAAAATTAGGAAAAATCTAGAAAAATTACAAAAACATTATAAAATTATAAAAGCCCAAAAACAGATTATTTCCTTATTTTTGAGTATTTTTACTTATTTTTATAAATCCTTGTTCTTCTTTTTTTTTACTTTGTATTATATTCCCTTTAAAGGAAAAAGAAAATATAAAACATATAAAATATAAAAAGAAAATAAAAAAATCAAAAAAAAAATAAAAATAAAAATAAAAATAAAAATCAAAACATAAAATATAAAATTAAAAATAAAATAAAAATATAAAATTAAAACCCACAAAAATGGCATATATAAACAAATTATCACATTCACATTTTGTGCATTTTGCCCTGTTCTACCTGTTTGCTCCCTGTGTTCGACCTCTACACATACTTGCACCTATACACATCTTTGTTGTGGGTTAATTGTTGTTTGAATTGCGGATTTCGTGTGGTTGATTCAGCGACTGAGTTCCCGCCTTG
This sequence comes from Ottelia alismoides, assembly GCA_037367405.1. NCBI lineage: Eukaryota > Viridiplantae > Streptophyta > Magnoliopsida > Alismatales > Hydrocharitaceae > Ottelia > Ottelia alismoides. Next base: position 425,809 of record JAZKJV010002936.1, read on the forward strand.
TGTGGAACTCAAGACCACCGATTTTCGCATTCAACAAGTATACCTGTATAAAATGTGACTTTAAGATACATGTACAAAGGCAAGTTCGTTTAAGGGCTTAAACTTATAGAGAATAAGTGGTTCCTAAACTTAGATCATTAAATTTTGCTTACCCTAGATTCAGAATCACTCCCTTTCCTTGCTAGAGATCAAAACAATTCCTTGTACACGCAAACCAAGTTGAACTAAGGTGTAATATACAATTTGTTTAAAAAATCAATTAAGAGTAAAAAAGTCCTAAAGGTATCAAGATGATCTATTTAGACACAGATTTTGGTCACCGCATAAAATTATCAGAACTAAAGGAATTATGTCAAAAATAGACCTGAAGAACGTGAATACTAAGCCTAAAGAAATCCTATGAGATTAAGTGGATTAAGGTATTATTGATCTAAGTTCAAAACTTGTAAAAATCAGACTGAAAATACCAAAAAGTTAGGAGAAAATAGGGGAGTTTTTTTAGATTTTTTGAAAAATTTTGCTGAGTATTCTTGAAAGAATTTTTAGGGGAGATTTTTGCATTTTTGTGAAATTCTGGGTATATGCAAATATTTTTGGTACTTTTCTAAAACATGTAAAAAATGCAAATATTAGAAAAATTTGAAAATATGTTTGAACAAAAATGCAATAAAGCGGAAAATATTTTTGTTTTTCTAAATAAAACAAAAGGAATGCATGAAATGAAATGTATTTTTTTAAAAATGTAAAAAATGGCATGCATGAAATGCAATGCACCCCCCATGCTTAGCAAGAGCCATGTCCCTGTGGTGATAAGAAAATGGGAAAAATGGGATAACATGATTGAATATGGTGCAAGATGCTACAAATGAATGATGATCCTTTTTAAAAAAAATCCAATTGATTTTCCCCCATACTTATATGTAACTACAAAAAGTGAGAGGGAAAATGCAAGAGAAATACCTGAAAGATAACAATGGGAGGAATCCTATAATGTGTGCTGGTTTTAACGCCCCCAGACGGGCTCCCAAGTTAGGAATGACCTTGTTTCGAGTGTGGTCAGCATCTGTGTTTAGAAAATTATGGTGAGTCCAATGGTTGGAGATGGTATAATGGGAATGTAATATCTGGTATTTCAATCCCTATGTTAATTTTGTGAAATTAACGAATAAAATGCTGAAGTTGTTGTCGGGAAATACAACGATTCGTTAACAATGATCACACCTAGAAACGATATAGAAAATCAAGTCTTGTTGCTATCGGATTTCTTTATTTTACTTGGGTAAGCTCCAAAGTCGAACTCACGGAGGTAATATGAGGGTCTATGATTAATAATTAATTAATCTAGAAATTAGGGTTTTAAAGAGAGAAGAAATATTTCGGTGTTTTTCGCCTTTCCAACTTTTTAGGGTTTTTATTTAAAGGCGCAATTAATTGCTAAAAGAAAACATGATGCATGAATTTTGAAAATGATTTTTATGCAGAGAAATAATGCGATGCTATGTGATGAAATAAATAAAAAAATTCAATATTTTTTTGTTGATTTTTGAATAATGATGAGAGTGATGTGAGATGAAGATGTAAAGATGAAGGTGAACGTGGAGCAATCAAGGCCAAGCCAAGGAGCAATGTATCCAGATCAAGTCAATTGATTTCAAGCTAGATCCCCAATAAATATTCCTGAATTAATTCCATGAAATATACCCCAACAAATCACAAATGATTGAGCAACTAAAAAATCAATATCAAGAATTATCGTGCTCAATATAAAAATGATCTCCTCAAATAATTACAGTCAAATTGTCTCAAACATAGGATCTCAATGTTCAGTATGAATGACAACGAATCATGGATCAAAATGACACCAAAAACATCGAAATCCTATAAATAATGTTCGAGATATGAATAATTGAAGTTCATGGACTAAAATGGAAATAAAATAAATAAAATGTTTGCAAATATACCCTTGGAGAGGCCTTGTCGTAATTTGCAGAAATCACCTGGGCCTCCTTTGATATTTATCCATGGAAAGGACTTTCTTATAATATCTGGAATTATGGAGGACTTTTCTACAAGTTTCCCTCTTTGCACGTGTGCCTCACGTTCAAGTCAGAACAACAGGGTCCCTTTGGTAATTTGTTGGAACAAGAGGGGGAGGGCTTCCGTAATTTCACCAAGCACGTGCACGAAGCATGTGATCCGTTTGGCTTGGTGGGCAGTTTGGTGGCTTCCCCTCCACATGGCATCTCTAGAAGCTTCAGTTGATCCCGAAGCTGCTGGCTCATAATCATGGTTTTTATTGAGCGAAGTTGATTTGGGACGTCCGTGCATTCTCGATTGAATGGCTACAATTGGGGCAAGTTTTGACGACCCAGATGCTGTCGTCTTAATCGCGTGGTATCTAGCGGGCGAGTTCTTCGTCGACGGTGTGGCTCCAGATGGCGGTGATGACCGTGGTGGGCGACACACGACCGGGGTTGTCGGTGGCGTGCAACTCGGATGAAGGTGGTGAGTGGAGTGCTCCAGAGAGGTGGTGGACATAGCACAAAAGATGGATGATTGTGTGAGGTAGACATAAAAGTGAGCAGGGGAGATGGCTGTGCATTTGTCGATGTTGAAGGATTGCGAGTTAGGATATAATCAAGGGATAAGGGATTGATGGTGAACGGAAGAGAAGGTCGTATGCGATCATATGTACTGCAAAGAAGAAAAAGATGAAGAGGGAGGAAGTGAATGGGGTTGTCGCCTGATATGGGAAGAGGAAGCTCAACTCCGATGATCGCCTCACCGCAGGTGAAGCGCGACATAGCTGGGCTGACTGGTGTAGCAATAGAGGGGGAAGAAGGCCCTCCTATGGATCTTACCTTGATATCTTTGTTCAAGAGGGGAGGGCTATCACCACCTCCTATCCGATCTCTGTCTCTCTCCCTCTCCCCCTCCCCCCTCTCTCTTCTGCAGGTCCTGCGGATATGGTGGATGGAGAACGGAAGATGGATTGCTCGAGGGCCGGTGGTGGGATTAGATAGGAGAAGAGGAAAATCTTGGGGGGGGGGGGGGGGGGGGGTTGATCGATGATGGTTGAGAGAGGGTCAAGGATAAGGGGGGTGATTTGTAGTTGGGTGGTTTGACGTTAGGGATAGAGAGAGATAACTAGAGGGGATGCGGGAGTTACGATTTGATCGGGCGACCGTTAGTGGGTTGCGAGAGGGAGGGAGACGACCAATCAAAGGTCTAGGGATAGAGGTTGCTCGGTCAATGAGGCAATGTGAGATGGCTGCAAAGTGAGGTGCGAGGGCAGTGTTGGGAACCGGAGAACGCAGAAGAGTCCTCACGTGCGGGCACGTACGAATGAGGGAAGAAAGAAGTCTCATGCGAGGCACGTGACTGGGAGAAGATAGGGGGTTCACGTGCTTGGCACGTGGAGAGAGAGTGAGGGAGTCCAGGAGCCAGGTGGCTCTAATGATTGCACGCCACGTGGCATACGGTTGACCAATGCTTAAAATGCATCATTAACTTGGTAAAAAATTAAAAATGGCTCTGATGCAAAAGTGCTCAACACAAAAAATATAGGTCTAAATGCAAGCTATAATGTTCATGAAGGACTCATATGCAAATGAAATGCGGTACACAAGATATGATTTTTTTGTGATATTTTGTATAAAAAACCCTCTTTGTAATTCTGTAATTTTTATTTGATTTCCTGATGATGTATAAATGTATGCAAAAATCAAACATGTTATGAAATGATGAAATGGACTCAAATGATATTTTTTGGGAATTTTTATGGGTTAGGAATAGATCAGAAAAAACAGAGAAGTTAATTATGTACAATTGAATTAGGTTACAAGGCCCAAGTCAGAATTGGTCTTTTTAATTGCTTTTCTGATTTTTTTGGATTTTGATTTTTATGTGATTTATTAAAACAATGAATAAATTAAAGAAATGAAATAGAAAATAATTAGAATGAATGAATGCACATGAAATGATATGTCAAAACTAACGAAAATGTAAAATGCGTAAAAGAGGCCCAAAACCCAACTTTCACAAATAAGCTCCAACTTTTATGAAATTGATCTTGTTTTGAAGGTATTTGAATGTATATTATTTTAAAAGTGAGTAGAGTGAAATTAGGGTTTGAGATTATTTTGCATATAAACAAGTTAGCATGTTTTAGAATTTTTAATGGTTTAAGGTTAGTGATATGTTCACAATGGAGGTGGTTTAAGGTCAATTGGAGTTATCACTAATTAATAAAAATGCATGAAGTTAGGTAGAAATGCATGGATAATTATGAATGCAATATGAAGTGTTTAATTTATGCAAACTATTTACAGGTGCCCGAAAGTTGATTTTGTGAAGTTAACATGTAAATGATCATAAATTCTAAGGTTGAAGATCTATTTTCAGCTAATTAGAGTAATAAATCACGGATTCATCAAACCCTATATGTATACCTTGCTCGTCCCCGAGCAAGTAAAATGAAAAACGCAAAAGTGAAATGATTTTGGGTTCCATACCAAGGTCATGAACAAAAGGAGAAAACTGAGCTAGACTTGACCTTTAGACTAATGATTTGGCGGAACTCCTTTGAGAATTAGGTTTTTAAAACTAACCTCCTCCAAGTTCTCCTCATTATTTTGATAGTTTCTGCTCAGAAGTCATCTTAGATCAATCCTCCTCCCAAAGCATACCCAATGAACATTGAATAATCGACTCATGTGTGTGAGTGATATTAGATCTTCCTATCAAGAATGTTGTACTACCATGCAAACCTCTTCTCTAATAACTCATCCTTGAGGAGTCATGTATTTCCTTCTAAGTTCAGTCATGGTGTGTTGTAAATCGAAGGGGGAGAAATTGTGAGAAGAAGGGGGAAAAGAACTAGAGGGTGACCAATGTAGTCACAACTCCTTGTGAAGCCGGCCAGTTTAGCCAAGTCACCACCAAGATCTGCAGGATGTCTTGAAGCTTAGACCTTTTTGGTCAAATATTTATTTGGTAGTTGGCTTCTTTTCGTATGGATTTTTGGTTGCTCTGCAAGGATCTTTTGTGCCCCTATAAATATAGAATCTTTCTTTACGCACATTTTTTGAGGTCATACAAAAATTGTGCCAGTCATCCATCCCTCATACGAAGCTTTATTTCAACCCGAACTATGGTCTTTATATGTCCACGCACCCCCTCTGAGTTGAGGTAAGTGCATAGTGTGAAGTACATATTAATTCCCTATTTAAGAGTCGCACTTAGAATGAGGCGACCAGATTAGACACTAAGAGTCAAAGCCTTCACATTGTCGTGCAAAACCCAAAGAATTAAGTCAAAGACCTAAAGCTTCTAAAATCCTATTTCTCAATGAAGTTCCTCTGAAAATTAGTTGGATTAAGGTCAAGTCAATACCACTCTCGATTTCTGCTCATAACTCGGTTTAGAACCGAAGGGGTTTTCACCAATGCAAATGCATGCAATGATGGAAGAAGTGCAAATGCGTGAAATGCAAATAAATATAGACTCGCGTGAAAGTACGAGCTATGGGTAAAATATATACAAAGTATAAATATCCCCCTATTCTTTTTTTGATGGAAACACCTCTCATATAAATACCCCCTATACTTAGCGAGTGCTATGTCCTCAGAGCACAAAAAGTGTAAAGAAGCCATAGCTCAGGCTAAGCGTAAGAGAGTAAAGAAGGAAATAAAAATAAACAATGAGTATGGATTAGTAAGGATTAGAATGATGAGTAAATACAGAATGTATATGCCCCCTATACTTTGGACTTGATCTAGATATCGGAAGAAGATGTACAATGGAACTGATGGGGGTGGGAGGGAGGATGGATGGCGATCAAGGAGGTTTACGACATATCTTTTTGGAAGCATGTGGTTGAAGGGAACAATGATAGAAAGAAGATGAAGTATAAGTTTCCCAGCGATTTTCAGAGTTGTCCATAGAAGAATAATGCTAAAAGGTTCTTAAGCTGCTTTCTCAAAGTTCGCTCAGTTCTAGGGTCAATCGATTTGTCCCCAGATGAATACTCTGATGAACATGTATCAATATGGTCATAACAAATTGTTCTAGTGTATCGAATGGCACCGTGGGAGACGACCTTAGAAGAATAATAATTAGAGGGGGGGAAGTCCATTGTGGGTCGACATACGAGTGCTTGCTATGATAAGGCTCCAGATTATCCAAATTGGGCTCGCTCATATAGATCTCCTCATCTGGTCCTGATGAGGAATTCTCAAAAAGTTTCTTATCAGGTATGTTGAAGGTAACTCTCTTAGTCAGTTTTCTAGAACCTGGAGCATCAAGAGGAAGATGAGAATGATACATCTTGAGGTGTTCGGTAGAACGCCTTGAGGGATCAGTGCTCTCCTTCTTCTTACCAAATAACCGACTAGAGGATAGAGCAACCAGTTTATCAGGATGGGTCAATCTGGTCCTGGTTGTCTCTTTTGGTGATAGTCCAAGAGGTGAGGTGCTGATAATTGGGTCCTCATCAGATGAATAATCATTGTAATATTCTTCCTTGGCCAGCGGACGTCTCGTGTATGGTGTGTTTGTGGTGCTCCAAGTCGGCTTTGCTTATGTGGAATCATAGTAATGGTCATGGCAATATGAAACAACTATGTTCGGGTATGGTGAATCAGATGTTTTTGGTTTGGCAGAAGATGTCACCATTTGATGTTCCGAAGTTTTGGTGACATAAGAGATTTCCCGAGTTGGCTCTTTGACAGGTTTCGGTATCTCATTAGTTACAACCACCTAAAAAATTGGGCCACTAAGATAATCATGATAATCCTCATAAACATGGTTCGAATCCACATAAGCTCCTGTCTCTGGCTTCATCATAGGAGCAATGTCAGGGTGGTTCTTTTTATAGATGTGGTGTGACTCAAAGTTCGGTTCAACAATTGGTCTCTCAGGTGTCTCTCCTAGGGTATGTGTCAGTGTTTCATGAGGAGAGGTCTGATCATATGCAGTGGTAGTATCTTGATCACGATTGTCAGTTTCATGTTCGGTTGTCTCAGGGTCAGGTGCGTCCTTGAGAGTTTGATCATTAAGGTTTTGGTTAATGAATTTAATGTCTTGAGTCTCATAATCGATAGCCGCTCTAGCAGAGACTAAGAAAAACTTTCCTAGAATGATGGGAGACTCAGACAACTCTCCTTGGTACTCAATGTCCAGGACAATGAAGTCCACTTTATGTTTGACACCTTGGAAGTTCAAGGCGATAGAAACAATTCCTCTCGATCTTTTTGTGGATCGGTTAGGAAATTGAACGATCACTCTGGTTTTTTTGAGCGGTCCGAGTTCGAGTTGGTCAAACACAGACATCGGGAGAATGTTCAAGGCCGAGTCGTTGTCAATATGAACATGGGTAAATTCGTGTTCTAAATTTCATAAGTAACCCTCATTAACCTTTTGACTCTGTGGCTTTTACTCTTTTTTTCATCACCATAGAACTGGCCATTGTAATTAAATGGAATTCGGTTCTAGATCTCTTTTTGCCCGTTTTCTTGGGTGATAATCGATTCTTCACAAATCTCTTAAGATCGGGGACATACTCTATGGCCTTGATTAGTGGAAGCTCTATGTTCACACTTTTACAAAATGCTTCAATATCAATGTTGCCCATTTTTTGAATTTTCTATTTTTCTATTTTTTTGGAATTTTTACTGGAGTTAGTAGAATGGTTAATGGACTAGTCATATGCTTGTGGTACCTGTGGTGTGTGTTTTTGAATATTTTGCACTGAATGTGTCTCGGGTTTGCTCTTTGTGGTCCTCACTTTTCCTTGGATTCTCACTATGCCCTTCACTATTCTGATGACATTATCAAGTTGTTCTGTCAAAGCATCGACTCTCTTATTGATTCGAGCTGTGTCATCTATTTATCGTCTCATGACTCAGAGGTGATTGGCTGTACTTGACATGCTGTGACTCCGGCATGTATTCTCGAGCCAAGTAATAGTCATTCTCAATGGTGTTGGCTGGGTCATGAACCCTATTTTCTTGACTTTGGCTCTCATGGTTTGTGAAGAACTGTGAAATCACCCTTTTAATTGTGTCAAATTAATGTTCAAAGTTTTCGTTGTAGGTCGAGGAATTAAGGGTTAATCAAAACGAGCACTTTAAATTAAAATTTCCAATTAAAGAGAGTGGTCAATTTTTTTACTTGGGCAAGCCCAAGGTCGAACTCAAGGAGGCCACCGTCTCCTTAGGTTGGTTTTTAGTCGATCTAGATGCTAGCTTTTCAAAGAGGCAAGGTTTTTAATTTTTAAATGCAATAAAGATTAACATGCAAGTTCGATTAAGTTTGGGGACTAAAATGTAAATTATGTTCAAATAATGTCCATAAATTCTCAAACTTTGCCAGAATGTGAAATGTGATGAAATTAGACTACTATAATTTTTTTTTTGTAATTTTTAGATGCAGAATGAATTAACTATGAATAAAATATGCAGACTAGGTGATTTAGAGATAATTAATTTTAATAAATACCAAACATAAATATTTTCAAGAATTTGAATTATTCAGATAGGCCTATCTGAGATGTATCTAGAACAATTTTTAATTTCTAAAAATACTAAGGGAGCGATTAATTAAAAATCAATTACTAAATCCACCATTTCATTTAATTTTAACTCGATGTACATGCAAATGACATGAAATTTGGGCATAATGTAGAGAACACTAAAATCTATCTATCGTGAATTTTTGGAGAGTTTTCAAAGCAAAGATTAATTTACTATGGAATTGATAGCACGTAGTTGGTACAATATGTAATTTTCCACCAATTAAATTATAATATATCAACCATATTTCATAAAAATCCAAACAAGCATCCACAAAATGTAACTTATTGCATTAAAATATGACACAAAATGACTGTTCATAATATGATGCAAAGACATGGTTCTAAATGTAATACAGAATAAAAAATAGCGCGATAAAGGGCGCTTCTTTACTTACCTAAACTTCTAGAGGTTGTGTTGCAACTTTTCCGTGCAACACGTGCATCGTGCATGAGCTCCAGTAGTGCGGGATGTGTTGATTATTACGGAGCATGAGGGGGGCCTTGATGCAAATTTCCTGCCAGGGCACGTGCGAAGCAGGTGCCTGCTTGAAGGACTGTCTATGTACTTCTCCCGAAGGTCGAGGGCTCGAGCACCAGTTTTCCCCTCCCTCACGTGTGTTGCACGTGTAGGGGGTGGTAGGAATAGCTGCACTAAGGCCGAGGCGGTCTGCGAGTTGGTCGATGGTGGAGGCAGAGCAACCTCCCCGATCGACACGATGCAGGGCGGTTGCGCGCATTGAAGGCCAAGGCAGTGCGGATCGAGGCAGCAAACTCGACGAGGTCAGGGGGACAAGCCCATCTGCACCTGCATGGGACGTTGGTGCTGGCGATAATAGAGGCGGAGCGCTGGGCAGCCGATGGAAATGCAATCGAGGCGATATGGTTGAAGGCGGTGGCGTGCTCCGATGGGTGGAGGTGTTGGCTGCGGGAGCACGGTGGTTGAAGGTTGAGCAATGGAGGAGCTCAGCAACTGGACAACGATTGTTGTTGTAGGGAGTCGGATGGAACATGAGCAACAAAGTTGAGGTGGAGAGCTAAGGCGGTGGAGCGGCTCGAAGGCATACGGGCTTGTCCAGTGACGTGCGCCATGGCAGAGGTGATGGATGACGGACCGAGGATGAACGATGGTTAGGCGGAGGCAGTGGTGTAAATCAGAAAGTGGTGATGGTGAAGATGAAGAGAAGGAAAGATGTGAGGAAGAAGGTGCAATGGAGGAGAAAGATGAGGAAGAGATGAAGAGAAAGGAGATGTATACTTGAAGGACACATGGTGGTCCTGGTTGAAGGACCTCAACCGGTTCTCTCCTCTAGTCGTCGATACCAAATGACGAAGCCAAACGATGAAGCTTCTACAGAGAGTTAAGCTGGTGCCCACCCCTCTCGTTGTCGCTCTATTGGAGTGGCCCTCACGCTGTCAACATGGACCTCCAAGAAGTTGGAGCCCACCCCTCTCCTGAATGGCGGATGCTGATGATTTGGCTGGCGATGGGTTTAAATATGGAGCCTGGATGCAGGTGGCCATTCTGTTGGTGGAGAGATTGAAGGGGGTTGTTGTTGATGGAGAGGAGGAGATTGCAGTGGACTGCGATAGGGGATGAGGTGAGGGAGGAGGTGGTTGCGTGACGAGGGGACACGTGCACGAGGAGGGCGGAGGAGGTTGCACGCGTGGCGCACTGTTCTATTGGGGAGGATGATGCATGCAAGTTGACTGGGAGGATGGAAGAACCCTCTCGTGCATGGCACGTGAGGTGAGAGGGAATATATATTAAAGTAGAATAAAAAGGCAAAAAGTGAGTGACACGTGGAGGCTCTAGGAGAGGCCATGTGCCAACTCCAGAAAATTTAAGAATAAAAAGACAAAGATAAATTGGAAAGGAAGAACAAATGACATTGTATTGAAAAACTCTCATGAAAGTTGCTCGTCTCGATGAGATATACAATTACATGAAGGAATCAAGAGAAACATAGGTCATCTGTGCAAAATGATATTTTTGGGGTACTCTATGTACATAAAATACCTTGATTTTTGGGTTTTGTTATTTTTTTTGTGATTTTTAATGTAGAGAGAAAAAATAGAGAAAAAATATGATAAAATCAAAGATAAATATTTACACAATAATTTATTTTTTGGATTTTTAGTGAATAATAAAATAAGAGAATAAAATAAAGAAGAAAATGGAAGATAATTGTATGGACTCGCAAAGGACAGTTTGACTTGGTCGATTATTTGATTGCAGTCTTATTTTGATTTTTGTGAATTCTATTATAATTTTCATCAAAGAATATAGATGAAAAAGAAATAAAAGAAAAAGAATTAATTATGTACGTAAAACAATGGTCAAAATTGGGTAAAATGCAAAATTCACAGAAGAGGCCAAAAACCCAACTTTCACATATGAGCTCCGATTTTTATGAAATTGATCTTGTTTTGAAGGTCTTCGAATATGTATTACTTTAAAAGTGAGTAGACCTAAATCAGAAACTGTATGAGGAAGATATGCGCATTTTAGTATGTCAATTCTGGAATTGGGGTTTTGTCTTACGTGCCAATTATTCGAGTTAATATTTTTTGTATTTTTCCTTTAATCTTGTTAGTAATTGTAGACACTGAAGGTGCTTTGAGTCCAATTGGAGTTAGCATGAATTAGTTAAAAAATGCATGAAATTAGGTGAACATGTGATGATGATTTTGAATGCAATTATTCTTGTTAAAAAGCAGATACTAATTCTAAGTGCGTGAATGGTAAAGATGCAGAATAAAATGGAGCTAATTACTCGAGAACGGAACTCTATTTTCATCTTTTAGTATAATGAATCACATATTCATCAACCCCCTATGCTTAAACCTTGCTCGTCCCCGAGAAACTAAAATGAAATGCAAAAGTGAAATGATTTTGGGTTCCATACCAAGGTCATGAACAAAAGGTGAAAATAGAGCTAGAGCCAACTTTTGGATTAATAGTGTGGCGGAACTTCCGTGAGACTTATGATTTAAAAATCAACAACCCTAGAGTTCTACACATCATTGTAACAGTTCGGACTCAGAAGTCATCTTAGATCAATCCTTCTCCCAAAGCATATCCCGTGAAGATTGAACAACTGTCTCATGTGTGTGAAAGGTTTTAGCTCTTCCCATCAAGAATGCCGGACTACCATGCAAACCTCCCTCCCAATAACTCATCCTCAAGCAGTCAAGTATTTCATTCTAAGGTCTGTCGCGTTGTGTTCACAATCGAAAAGGGAGAGAAATTAGAAGAAGGGGATAAGAACTGGAGCGCGACCAGTGTAGTCACATGTCCTTGTGAAGCTGGGCAGTTTAGCCAAGTCTCCACTAAGATATGCATGTTTTCTTGAAGCTTGGACCTTTTTGGTCAAATATTTATTTGGTAGTTTGGCTTCTTTTTGGTATGGATTTTTGGTAACTCTGCATGGATCTTTTGTGCCCCTACGGATATGGAATCTTTTTTCCTTACATGTTTTGGGGTCTTATAAAAAATTGTGCGCAACCGTCCATCCTTTTTTTGAAGCTTTATTTCACTCAAACTCCGGTCTTTAAATGTCCACGCTACCAGTTTAGAGAACCACACAGTCTTCCAACACCCGTATGACTTGAGATAAGTGCATAATGCGAGAGAACAAATTAATTCCTTACTCAAAAGCTATACCCAGAATTAGGAGACCATGTTAGACACTAAGAGTCAAAGGTTGCACATTGTCATGTAGAACTCGAAGAATTAAGTCAAAAGACTTGAAGCTTCTAAAATCCATTTTCTCGATGAAGTTCCTCTGGAAATTAGGTAGATTAAGGGTCAAGTCAAGACCACTCTCGACTTCTATTCATGACTCGGTTCAGAACCCAATGAATTTTCACTTTGCATATGCTCGATTTGCAAATGAAATGCAAATGCATATGAGGTGCAAAATTTTTCTTTTTTTGTATGACTGCAATGATGATATGCAAGAGTAAAGAGATTTTACATTTTTTTCATTTTTTGTTTTATTGTGTTTTTTGGACTTTTACCCATCCTGTAATTATTGCATAATATATACAAAAGACATGAAAGTACGAGATATGGGTAAAGTATATATGTAATATATACACGCCCCCTATACTCAACGTATGCTATGTCCTCAGAGCACAAGAAGCGATGAAAAAGAAATAGCTCGTGCTAAGCATAGGAGAGTGTAATGAAAAAAAAAAGAATGTAGAAGTTGACCGCCCCCCTATACTTAGGCTATGGACATCGTAAGTATAGAAGAAGATAAAAAAGTGGAGCAGTTGAGGTCAAGCGGAGAATTAGATGAATATATACAGGATGAGCATCAGTCCCCCCTATACTTAGGCTCTGGTCAACCTAAGTATAGGACAAGAGTGAGTATGAGAACTAATGAGATCTGGAGAATATACATGTCGAGTGAGGGTGGATAAGATACATATCTAAAAGTGATGCGAATTCATGCGTTCCCTAAGATTAGATCATAGATTCTGGGATGCAAATGAACGAGATCTCCTCAACTTGGGCTAACTGCTCATCTAATCCTACAAGTGCTTAAGAAGTTGCCCATTTACAATGAACGGTTGTGCTCCATCTGTAAGCTCTGAAATCCACACATTGCCATTTGTGTTCACTTCTCTGACAATGAAGGGTTCTGTCCATTTGGATTTCAACTTGTCATGAAAAATCTTCAACCTGGCATTGAATAACCACACTTTCTGTCCTGGGACAAAATTCTTTCGTCTGATGCGCTGATCGTGCCAACGCTTGATTCTGTACTTGTAAAACACACTGTTATCATATGCCTTATTTATAGTTTCTAGAATCTCGTTTAGATCCATCTTTCTGCTCTACTATCCTTCATGAGTGTTCCAATTCACTTTCTTTAATGCACATTCAGATTTGTGTATCATCTCAACGGGCAGATGACATGGCTTTCCGTAAACCATCTGAATGGGGAGGTTCCAAGCAGGGTCTTGTAAGCTGTCCGGTATGCCCATAGAACTTGGTCTAAGAGCTGGGACCGATTCTTCTTGTTAGGGCAGGCAAGCTTCTGTAAAATGCCCTTCTCCTCCTATTCGACACCTCAGCCATGCCATTTGATTGTGGGTGGTTTGGACTAGTGACAAGGTGTTTAATGCTAAAGTCCTTTGTTAACTTTCTCATTTCCCTATTAACAAAGTGGCTACCCCCATCATAGATGTTGACTTTGGGAACCCCGAACCGTGAAATGATGTGATCTTTCACGAACTTGCAGACAATTTTGCTACCTGCCGTTTAGGTAGGGATAGCTTCCACCCAACCACCAAGAGAATGTGCTCATAGCCATTGCTGTTAGGGAATGGGCCCATGAAATCTATGCCCCATGCATCAAAAACATCAACCATAATGACCGGCTGCATAGGCATTTCATCTCTAGGACTGACAGTCCCCCCCCATTCTTTGACATACTGGACATAACCTAACAAAGGCATATGCATCTCGGAACAAGGTCGGCCAGTGCAAGCCACATTGAAGTACTTTCCAGGCGATCCTCTTCCCTGAGTGTTGTCCTCCCACCTCCAAGGAATGGCAGTAGGTGAGGACACTCATGTATTCCTCCTGAAGAATACACCTCCGCCAGACACAATCCGTACCTTTGAGAAAAAGTAATGGATCTTCCCAATGGTATTTCTGAGATTCCGACTTAAGTCAGTCAATGCTGCTCTTGGGCCAATCATGGAGACTATCCTGGATATTAAGAAATTCACCATGTTGGCATACCATGGAAGAGAGTCGACAGAATAGATCCACTCGTCAGGGAAGGAGTCCTTGATGGGGTCAGTCTTAAGGGAACTGGGTGACTCTATGCGGAAGAGGTGATCAACCACTACATTCTTTACTCTTGGCTTATCCTTGATCTACAAATCAAACTCTTGGAGTAATAGAATCCACCTAAGAAGATGCGCCTTCGTGTCCTTCTTTTCCATGAGGTACTTGATGGCTGTGTGATCAGTGAACACAATGACCTTAGACCCTAAAATATGTGACTTGACTTTGTCTAAGGCGAACACCACAACAAGCATTTCCTTTTCTGTGACAATATAATTTCATTGAGCCTGATCAAGTAGTTTGCTTGCGTAGTGGACATCATAAGGAATCCCTTCTCTCCTTTATCCTAATACGACCCCAACGACAAAGTACGAAGCATATGTCATGATCTCAAAAGGAAGAGACCAATCTGGGGTCTGTAGGATAGGAGCATCCATGATTTTTCTCCTCAGGAGCTCAAAGGCCTCAAGACATCTATGATCTACAATGAACTCCGTGTTTTTCCTAAGAGCTCTATTAGCGGTTGGGCAATCTTCAAGAAGTCCTTTATGAATCTATGATAAAAATCGACATGCCCAAGGAATGATCGTACTTGCTTAATGTTGGTTGATGGTTAAAGTTTCTTGATCACATCCACCTGGGCAGGGTCAACCTCCATTCCCCTCTTGGAGATGACATGATCCAACACAATGCCCTCATGAACCATAAAATGGCTCTTTTCCCAAGAGAGCACTTGTTTTACCTCACTACACTTTTTGAGGACTCGATCCAAATGAGATAGGAAAGTATCAAATGAATTACCGTGGACCGAGAAGTCATCCATAAAAACCTCCAAGAAATCTCCCACCATCTCGGCAAATATTGCAATTATGCATCGCTGGAAGGTCCCCGGTGCATTACATAACCCAAAGGGCATGCGTCTGAATGCATACATACCGAATGGTCATGTAAAGGTGGTTTTTTCCTGATCCTCTGGAGCGATGGCTACTTGGTTATAGCATGAGTACCCATCTAGAAAGCAGAAGAATTCTTTCCCCGCAAGTCTCTCTAGGATCTGGTCTATGAAGGGCAAGGAGAAATGATCCTTCTTGGTCATGGCATTCGAGTATCTGTAATCCACACAGACAAACCACGACGTGGGTATTCATGTCACAATCTTCTCTCCATTCGAGCTGGTGACTGTCTATAGTCCCACCTTCTTAGGGACTACATGAAGTGGTTCCACCCACTTGGAATCAGAGATGGGACAGATAAACCCCACATCACATCATTTTTTAATCTCCTTCTTGACTACATCTTGTAAGTTGGGATTCAACCTGCGCTGGAACTCACGAGAGGGTCTAGCACCTTCGTCAAGGTAAATATGGTGTGAACACAAAGCATGGTTAGTCCCGCGAAGATCAGATACGCTCAAGAATTTCTATCAAGCGAGATTCTTGTTCTCTAGTATCTAGAACTGATAATGACCAGAAACTTCTGAGGTCGGCCTGCAAGAAAGGCATATTTGAGTGTGGTGGTAATGGTTTGATCTCAGGTAAAGTGTGGTCATCAAGAACGTCTGGCTCAATCAACTATGGCTCTGTGCTGATAATGGCTGGATCTATCTCTGAAGTATTGGCCACTAACTGAGTCAGCTCTGGAGTCAGATCGTCAAAAGTGTCCAAGTAGTCGACAAAGTCCACGTCAACTCATCATCCTCATCCTCTGATTGACCTGAAGGGAACACGTTTGACAAGCCCAAGTCAGTTTCTGAGTCATCGAGGGAATGGGGAGATGCATGAGAAACTTGTCCTGTGGATAAAGTTTGATTCCGCAGGAACTGTCTAACAACCTCATCTACATTGTCCTCTCCTTGTGAGAGGGACCTGTCAACCCAAGCTGTCTGCTGCTACTAGTGATCAACTAAGTCAACTCTGTAGCACTCAGCTTCTGACGAGAGATACTCTGTGCTGATCTCCGAATCAGGTCTCTGCCATTTTGTTTAATGCATCTCTAACTCCACACTTTCATCGTGTGCATGAAAGCGTATCTTCCCAGAGTATAGTCAAAGAGAGCTCGCCGTACTTAGAAAAGGGCGACCGAGTATGATATGAGAATCTTGCCATCTTCGAGGACCTTCCATGTCTAGGACCGTGAAGTCCACCTTGTATTGCTTTCCCTCAATGTCAAGGATAACGTCCTTCAACATTCCCTTCGGCCTCCTAATAGATCGGTCTACGAATTGTAAGAGTGCTCTTGATTTCTTCAGAGGTCCTAAATCTAGTCGATCTAGGTGGGAATATGGTAGTAAATTGATAGAGGATCCGTTATCGAGTAGAGTACAAGAAAATAATGGGTTAGCGATCTAACTGGTGATAAAGTATGCTCCTTGAATTCTCTTCTTCCTTGTAATCTCATTACGAATCGCACAGGTAGTGGCTATGGACAACACATGTTTAATTGTTCGAGTGTTCTTTTTCTTGCTCGTCCTAACATGTGTGCATCTCGCCTTTAGGTACTTCTTGAATGCAGGAACCATATCCACTAATTGAAGGAAAGGTATTTCACCTTTAACATTCTCATTGCACATCCTTTCCATCTCTAAAATGTTAAGATCATTTTTTGAGAACTTTTCTTCTTTCCCCTAGATAAAGTCTGAGGGAAAAGAATGGAATACTCATGATGTGAAATAGAAAAATCATCATCTGAGTTTTTATTGGAAAAATTCAGCTGTATACGACTCTGACTTGGACTCGAAACAAGACTCGACTGACATGCATGAAATGGAACTGAAACTGAAGCTGGAAAAAATGTTGGTGATGCATCCGAGGTGGTCTTCTCATCTCCCGAAGACTAAGACTCAGTGCTTGCAACCATGCTCGGTGTCCCTTTATTCTTCTTTTTGGGTTTTCTTGTTATTTTGATTTTTTTAGATTTTTGGGGATTCAAATCGCCATGGTGATCCTAAAGACGCTACCGGTGATGATGATCCTCCTCCTCTGAGCTATCCATAGGGGCTAGCTCATCGGTATCTTCTGCTCCACCCTGCCGTGCTAGATCAGAGGTCTGCACGATCCTACCGCGCTTGAGAGTAAGATGGTGAATACCATGCGATAGGATCTCATGATCTGATTCTAAAAAATTAGAATAATATACCCGATGCTTCTGGCGATTCAGCCCTTGGTTCAGGTTATCGAGTTAATTTGAACCTGTGTTGGGATGGAGGTCTTGGGTACGGTAAACTCATCGCGCCATCATGAAAGCCGATTGGTGTCAGCTCTCTGATCATGTTGTTCATTGCATATGAGTTTGAGCTCATCAAGTATCCTATGCAAGTCAGAGGTACCCGAAGATGAGGCTCCATGAGCCTGCCTCTGGGACGGTTGCTGCTGACTCTGCTACGGTCTGTTAGGTCCCTGATTGACCTGCTGACGATACTGGTTCTACTGATGAGGATACTGCTGCTGCTGAGGGGCTTGAAACTAGTGATGTTGAGGTTGAGGGGGATACTGTGGGCGCTGCTGATGGTGTTGTGTAGCATCGGGATTATTTGTGTACCAGACCCCATTCACCTCCCATACCTGTGGGGTCTCCTCGGTGACTGTTTTGATGGTCATCTGTGAATTGTCTCTCGTGGACCTCAAGCTGACCCGGAGTCCATGTGTTGTAAGATCTCTGTGTGGGCTACTCTTGAATGTGATGCACTCGGTAGATGGGAGTAGGAGGTGCAGATGGGGCAGGTATCTTGATCTTTGATACCCAATCAACTAATTCCGCCATTTGTTTTGGAAGCTTGGCAAGGTTCTCCCATTCGACGAGCTTGCGTATTTCACTCACCTTCTTCTCTATCTAGTCAACCTCAGTTAACTTATCACTGATTATCCCCATGTTGGGGAGTAGGCCATTCTCGAAATCAGGTGTAGATGTTCTTACCACCTCCTGAGATACACGAGAGGGAGGTGTCTTGTCATAAGCCCTACTTGATGATCTGATGCGGCTGGTTTCTGCCATCTGATCTAAAACCATCCAAACCACATCGGCTCCTCTATTCCAAGGCCCTAAATATCGGTTTCGGTCACCATTTTGGTATCGACCAAAATAGAATTTCGATGGAATTTTGGTGGAATTTCGACCAGAATTTTGGTCATTTTTGTCATTTTTTGTATTAGGACCCCCATATTTCGGTCATTTCAGTCATTTCGGTGAATTTTGATTTCGACTGGATATCAATATTCGACAGAAATTCGATCAGATTTTGCTGAAATTTGAGGCCATAATTTCAGATAGCTGCCTCCACAGGCAACATTCAACAATCCTTGGACTTCAGGAGTTAATCCACTATACAGGTTCTGGACCAAGACTGGTCGGTCAATATCATGACCTAGGCATTTCTGAATTAGGTCCTTGAGTCTCTCCCATGCCTCGTGGAAAGGCTCATGGGACATCTGCGTGAAACTTGATATCTGGGACCTCATCTTATTAGTTCTACTCAACAAGTAGAACTTCTTGAGGAATAGGTTCTTCAATGCAGCCCACGTGGTGACTACCCTCTCCAAATTCTTCAGCCAATGGGTAGCTTTGTCCGCTACAGCAAAGGGGAAGGCTCTAAGACGTATGTAATCCTGTGCTATACCAAGTCATCCTAGATTGTCACATACCATTTCAAACTCTTTCAGGAACATGTATGGTTCCTCTACCACGTTGCCATAAAATTTTGGCAAGAGTGTCAAGAAGTGAGGGTTTAGTTCTCCTGCATTTGGCGGTACTACCGACTTAAGCCAGTTCTCATTTTGTGCGGCACTTGGATTGTAGGCATCTCTCATCGATCCCCCTCATTTCTTCATTGTCAAGTTCCTATCTGAGTAATTCATTTCTCTGTTCATCTTGTGCAAGTTTGGCTAGAATGCCCCTCAATGTGTCATGATCTCCCTCATCATTCATTCTCTTCTTGGGAGGCATCTCGTTGTCTTGGTCTTCTTCACCTTCAGAATACAAAGGGTTTGAATTAATAGTTGGGCAAGAAGGTGATATAGAAGCATCGACATGAGAGTTTTCCTCGATGTGGTGAGAGAAGAGAGGGTTGGTATGCATCTTCAGAATGAAAAATGAATTATTGGCCTTAGTCTCATGGGAAGAGTGCCCATGAGACCAAGGTATTTAGGGGAAGAGAGTCCCTGAACCTGTGAGGATGGTCGGTTTGGAGAGGTCAGTGAGAGGCTCACAGAGTTCGAGCAGTAATTACCCCAATCCACCATTCTCTATGTCAACAGGTTTTGAATCAAGAGCACGATTTGAAATGAGGAGTGATAGGAGGTGTTAAGAGCGTAGTATGTGAACGCCCACCCCTGAATGCAAACATAAAGCAAACCCTAATTTCACCAACTCAATGCAGTGAGTTAACGAGCTATTAGGTGCCTGTATTTCCCTACAGACTGTCCCGGCTCTTACAACTAGTTGCACCCACTTTTAGCCAGTATGGGAGTAAGCACGGACCGTATGAGTACGGTTACACGTTACTTGAGGATAGAGCCTTACCCAATGTCCTCTAAACCTCCCGCTCTGCTAAGGAAATTCGGACCATTTATCGGCTACCCTTAGATCCTCATCTCCGACCATGAATCTTTGATTCCTCCAGGCGATCTGATCAAAGCCCTGTCAGAAAGGGCAAAAGTGGTTGCTTCCTCCTTACTCAAATAGGGGCTTAGCCCATGAATCTATCTAAAGCGCTTCAGATCCTTACCCATGAAGTCAAGGAGATGCGTTGCCGAGTCTAGGACCTTGTCTTGGCAACTGAGTCTGAGAAGTGGCTAATCGTTGCTCAGTTCAAAAGACTTATAGTGATCCTCGCGCTCTTAATGCAGGATGCAATATAGAATTGAAAATTTTATACTATATGAAATGCACGCGATGAAACCACACCTAATAGATAGTTCTACTTTGCGGGAAGAAGTGAATTGAATTTGACTAAGTGAAAATGATCTAAGGTGCATACGATTAGAGTGAAAGTGTGGTCCTAAATTACGAAGGGCACAAACAAGTTTGAAATTACACTACTATGCGCCTATCCTAATTTTGCCACTCTAGTCGAACCCGTCCCTCACCGGAGAGTGAAACATGCTGACACACCACATAAAAAGTTCAGTCTCTTTTACACACACAAGAACCCGATTGGGAACCACTGGAAATGAACAATTAACTATAAATTAAAGAAGAACACACACACACACACACACACACACACACTCTCTCTCTCTCTCCAAAAATAAAATTCTTCGTGCGTCCGATCACTTCGATTTGCGCTGGCTTCCAAAAGAGCCGCTCCAAGTCCACTGAGTACCTCGCATGAAAAATAAAAGATCGAATATTAGAGAGGGGTTCATAGAAAAATATACAAAAATAAATAAAAAATAAAAAATGTTGAAGAAAGAGAAAAAAGGAGAAATAAGTACAAGGAAAACCAAGGGTCAGTCTACCCGGGGATGGAAGACCTAAAAACATGATTATCTAAAAACAACCTAAGCCGTGCCTCCCCGACAACGACCATTTGAAGAACCGCAAAATCACCCTTTTAATTGTGTCAAATTAATGTCTGAAGTTTTCATTGTAGGTCAGGGAATTGAGGGTTAATTAAAATGATCACTTTAATTAATTTTTCCAATTAAAGCGAGCGGTCAATATTTTTTTTACTCGGACAAGCCCAAGGTCGAACTCAGGGAGGCCACTGTCTCCTTAGGTTGTTTTTTAGTAGATCTAGATGCTAGGTTTTCAAAGAGGCATTTCTTTTAATTTTTAAATACAATAAATAATTGACATGCAAGTTTGACTAAGTTCGGGACTAAAATGTAAATTACATTCAAGTAGTGTCCATAAATTCTCAAACTTGGCCAGAATGTGAAATGTGATGAAATTAGACTATTGTATTTTTTTTGTAATTTTTAGATGCAAAATGAACTAACTATGAATAAAATATGTAGACTAGGTGATTTAGAGATAATTAATTATAATAAATACCTAACATCAATATTTCAGAATTTAGATTATCCTAGATTGGCCTATGTGAGAGGTATCCATAATAGTTTTTAATTTCTAAAATACTAAGTGAGGGATTAATTAAAAATCAATTACTAAATCCAACGTTCCATTTATTTTGAACTTGATGTGCATGCAAATGGCATGAAATTTGGGCATAATGTAGAGAACACTAAAATCTAGCTATTGTGAATTTTAGAGAATTTTCGGAGCAAAGATTGATTTACTATGGAATTTATTGCATGCAGTGGGTAAAATATGTAATTTTCCACCTATTAAATTATAATAAATCAACCATGTCTCATAAAAAATCAAACAAGCATCCACATGTTTTAGGATTAATGATACTATAAGGTGCAACTTCTTGAATTAAAATATGACACAAAATGACTGTTCAAAATATGATGCAAAGACAAGGTTCTAAATGCAATCCAGAATAGAAAAATAGCGCAATAAAGGGCACTCTTTAATTACCTAAACTTCCAAGGGATTTGTTGCAACTTTTCCATGCAACACATACAACGTGCGTGAGCTCCAGTAGGCAGGGATGTGCTAATGATTACAGAGAAGAAGGGGAGCCTTTACGTAAATTTCCCACTAGGGCACGTGCAAAGCACTGCCTACTGCCTGCTTGAAGGGGTGTTTGTGTACTTCTCCCAAAGGTTGAGGGATTGAGCGCTAGTTTTCCCCTCCCTCACGTGTGTTGCACGTGTAGGAGGTGGTAGGAATATTTGCACTAAGGCCGAGGCAGTCTGCGAGTTGGTCGATGGTGGAGGCAAAGCAACCTCCTCGGTTGACACACGACGCGGGATGATTGTGCTTGTCAAAGGTGCATATCGAAGTGGCAAGCTCGACGAGGGAAAGGGGGGCGCACGCAAGGCCCAACTGTATCCGTAGGGGACATCATCACCGGCGATAACAGAGGTGGAGCACTGGGTGGCCGATGGAGATACAGTGGAGGCAAGATGGTTGAGGGCAGTGGCGTTTGGAGCTGTTGGCTACGGGAGCACGACCGCTAAAGGGTGAGCGATGGAGGAGCGCGGCAACTCAGCGACGATTGTTGCAGTAGGATGTTGGATGGAACATAGGCAGTGAAGTTGTGGCAGAGAGCTAAGGAGGGATAGGGACGTGCGTCAAGGTGGGGGTGATGGATGACATGCTGAGGATGAACGGTGGTTAGGTGGAGGCAGTGGTGTAAATCGAGGAGTGGTGATGGTGAAGATGAAGAGAAGGAAAGAAGATGTGTGGAAGAAGGTGCAACGGAGGATAAAGAGGAGGAAGAGAGGAAGAGAAAGGAGATATATACCTGAAGGTCATGGTCGAAGGACCTCAACCGGTTCTCGCCTCTAGTCATCGATGCCAAACGACGAAGCTTCTACAGAGTGTGAAGCTACTCCGTTACGTGGTATCTCAGCCACGAATCGCACCGGAGGTGGTTTCAAACTCATCGTCGCTCTATTGGAGTGGCCCTCACCCTATCACCATGGACCTACTAGAAGCTGGAGCCCACCCTTCTCCCGAATGGTGGATGCTGATGATTTGGTTGGCGATGGGTTTAAATAGGGAGGGTGGATGCAGGCGGTCATTCTGTTGGTGGAGAGATTGAAGGGGGTTGTTGTTAACAGAGAGGAGGATATTAATGTGGATTGCGATAGTGTATGAGGCGAGGGATGAGGTGGTGGCGCAATGAGGGGACGCACGCGCGAGGAGGGTGGAGGAGGTTGCATGCGAGGCACACGGTTCTGTTGGGGAAGATAATGCCCACGAGTTGACTGGGAGGAAGTAAGTACCCTCACGTGCGTGGCACATGAGGGGAGAGGGAATATATATATTTTAAAGAAGAATAAAAAGGTAAAAAGTGAGTGACACGTGGCAGCTCTAGGAGCGGCCACGTGTCAACTCCAGAAAATTTAAGAATAAAAAGATAAAGATAAGTTGGAAAGGAATAACAAACGACCTCAGATCGAAAAACTTTCTTCATGGAAGTTGCTTGTCTCGATAAGATCTACAACCTTCATGAATAAACCAAGGGCAATAGTGGTCATATGTGTAAAATGATATTTTTGGGATTACCTTGATTTTTGGATTTTGTAAAACTTTTTATGATTTTTAATAAAGAGAGAAAAAATCGAGAAAAATTACGATGAAATTAAAGATAAATATTTACATAATATTTTTTTTGGATTTTCAGTGAATAAGAAAATAAGAGAATAAAATAAAGAAGAAAATGGAAGATAATTGTATAGACTCACAAAGGACACTTAGACTTAGTCAGATTCTTTGATTTCAATCTTATTTTGATTTTGGATTTTTGTCAATTGTTTTAAAACTATCATAGAAGAATATAGATGAAAAAGAAATAAAATAAAAAGAGTTAATTATGTACATAAAATAAAAGCTTAAAATCAGGTAAAACACAAAATTCACAGAAGAGGCCCAAAACCCAACTATCACATATGAGCTCCGATTTTTATGAATTTGGTCTTGTTTCGAAGGTCTTTGAATATATATTACTTTAAAAGTGAGTAGACCTAAATCAGACACTGTATGAGGAAGATATGCACGTTTTAGTCTTCCTATTCTGGAATTGGGGTTTTATCTCACATGCCAATTATTTGAGTTAATATTTTTTATTTTTCCTTTAATCTTGTTAGTAATATGTACACCCTAGAGGTGGTTTAAGGTCAATTGGAGTAATGAATTACTTAAAAAAATGCATGTAATTAGGTTGAAATGTAAAGATGATTATGAATGCAATTATGCGTGAAATGCATATATTAATTCTTAAGGCATGGATGGTAAAGATGCAGAATAAATGATGAAGTGAAGCTAATTACTCGGAAACGAAGCTCTATTTTCATCTTTTAGTACGATGAATCATATATTCACCAGTCTAGTCAAATGAAAACAGATTGTATGTGGAGAGTGAGAGAGGGAGTCATCTTGATTAGGGGATGGTTCAAGCAACGAATTCTCAATCATAACTATGAATCAAGTTTCCCTATCAAATTCAGTTATGCACATGTCCATCCTTGAATTCGCTCGTTCCATTATTTCTACATAATAATCATTCGGTTCTGCGAGCGGTTCATATCGTGAATATTCAATCGAAGAAGGAGTGGGGTGGGATGAGGGTGGAGTGTATGACGGCTGGGGGAGAACCGTCTTAAATGGAGGATTGTCCTAATATGAAAACAAAGATGGAGATGGTCGGGATTCGATATTGTAAGTGAGACCCACAAAGTCTAGGTATGAATGCCAAAATTCCGATATCTTTGAAAAGGACGATGAAAATGATTAGCAAACCTTCAATCTGTGTGCGCAAATGCACTGTCTTTGAAATTCGATACATAATGCAGACCCAAAAATTTATCAAATCACACAGTGAAGGCCGCGAAAGTTCGTTCGTTTATATTGTCCATTTTAATGACGATTATTCCTATCTTGCAACCATAAGCGAGCTGTTAGGTACTGAAAATTCTATTAAAGACTGCCCTGAATACATACGGCTAGTTGCATCCATTTCAACTAGTATAGGTGTAAGTATGGACCATAAAATGGCTACCCGTGTTACTTGAGGATGGTGCCAATCATGTTGTTCTTTAACCACCCTCTTTGCTAAAGGAGTGTTGGACATGCGAGCCCAAGGTGAGCCATTATGGAATAAATGTTATTGCAAATACCATTCCCTGATTTGAGTAAGGACTAAATAATTTGCATAATAGGTCCCTTAGTACAATTAGGGTTATGTACCATGGCCACCTTGATGATCATACAACTGTTGATTCAATTGTTGAATCACAGAGGCTGGTGCTTGGATTAATATCTAAAGTGTTAGATTGAGGACTCATCGAACACTGTTAAATGATTATTAAGAGATGATCTTCAACCTGAGTAGGAGATGGCAATCCCTTCTCTAAAGGTTGATATCTAACCAACCTCTTGATGCAAATCCTCTGCATAGGAATAGAGACTAGGAGGTGTCAGATAAGTTAGGTCAAAAAGTTGACTTAACAATATTGAGATAACCAAGTTCTATGTCGTATGCTGTCACGATGTAGGCACACATCCTCTGATTGGAGATAGATGTTTACTATATGTTTGAGTATGTACATTTGGCAGACTGATAGGTTGATGACCTAATCAAGGTTTATACACCAACGCGCTGGTGTGCATATAAGGGCATATGAGTAATACAATATCTCTAAGGGTTCATACAGGTTCATTTACTGAACCGGAAGACATGAGCTCACTTATGAGATATTGGGAATCAAATTTCGTGCACGGTCATCTTCCTTTGGAAGCTTGACTGAATTTCTAGGTTTGATATATGCTTTGGGAAAGTATATGATCAATATCTAGGTATGATATATACTTTTGGAAAGTATATGATCGATACCGACTCTTAATGATCAAATAAGATACTTAGTGATAAAACCCTGAAGGAGAGAGTCCAAATAGATATGAAAATTCTTGTTTATTCTAGATCTTCCACTATGCATGATGTACATGTATTAGGAGTACCTGAGGGTGATGTGATCATAAACGATTGTATAACCATGGCGCTTCCATTCTGAGGGAGTGATGAAACATGTCTGGATTTTAGTGACTTTCTCATAGAGAAGTGATATGATCTTAACTGGACACTAATCTGAATGTGATTCAGATATAATTAGAAGATTAGATATACGACCTTTATTTAATCAAACATCTATCGGAGGTCCCCGAGATCTGGATTTGAGACTTGATCTCAATATCAAGTCACTATACGTGTAACGTACAATCGCCTTGTCTTTATCTCCAAGTATCCACGGAGAAAGCATATTATCCTTGAAAGAGCTGAAGGATAATTTCACTGTTGATGTATATATTCGAGCATTAAGAAATGGATAAGTTAGTGTGATTTAATTATTATGAATAATATGAATTTGATTCATATTTTAAAGAGAGTTATCTAATATGATTAAATGTGATTTAATTATCAAAGATATGAATAATGTGAATGTGATTCATTTTATTTGGGCACATGAGAATGGAGATCCAAGATGATTAAATGTTATTTAATTATCATGGATATGCATAATGTGGACAACACTATCCACATTAATCACACATATATGTATATTGTAAATTTGATTTATAATATATTAGAGTGAGCCTTTGTAATTTGTATTTGTTGATTAATTATTCATGTGAATTGGAATCACATTGGATAATTATATGAAACTATAATTTACATTTTATTTTGGGTTGTAAATATGATTCACAAATTTCCTATGGCATGATTGCAATGTTCACATAATAATTATGAATTACTTGTGCGAATAAATTTGCAACAAATGTTGTTGCAAATATTTAGAGGATTATGTAAGATATAAAATTTCACATAAAATAAAGAGGAGATACCTTCCATGGGTGGTGGATGGCCATCCTTGACTTGTTCAAGAGTAGTCGTCCACCCTATTTTTTGAAGGTGGACTCCCTCTTTATTCTCTTGTCTTTATTGATTAAATTAAACTAAATAAATTATGTTGATGATAATTCAATATATATTTAAATTAATGTAAAGTAATTGTTGTTGCTTTGTTATGCAGCAAGAATCATGGCCATTGATTAAAAACACAAATCAATCTATCCATTGATTTAGTGTTTCCCATGGATTGTAATCCATGGACTCACAAAATACTATATAAGAAGAGGAAACCCTAGCTCTTCTCTAGACTATGAAAATATGCTCTCTCCCTCTCTCTACACGCCAACTCCCACTATCTCTCTCATTGTGGCTGTCCACCATGGAGCCCTAGAGAGAGTCACCATCGTCGCCGCATCGCCGTTGTGCTGTCGGATTGTTTGCTTGTGGATCTCCAACTCCTTCGGTGTGTCTTGCTCGTGAAGAGGACGTCGGATCTCTTGTGATGAGATCATGAGATCTGCTGCTTGGATCATCAATATGGATTGCAAGAAGCACACATTTCACCAACGTGCTCCCTAGCGTCTCCACCGTTGGATCGGTCTTGAGACAGGAGCTCTCCTTATGTAGAGACTCAATCACAATCACACTTCAAGAGGTAATATTAATACCTACTTATGGTTTATATGAAATGAGGAGTGTTTCGGATCATGTGGTTTCATCGTTTTAAATTTTTAAATTCCTCTGCCCTAAGAAACTAGTACGACTAGTCACTCCCGATCGCATATGATGCGATCCTCACATTTCTGTGATATGCTTAAGGATTTTTCCATATCCTTCAAGTGGTATCAGAGCCGTAGGTCAGAGATTATGTTCTTCATTAAATAAGGAAATTGTGGGACTTTATTTTACGTGATTTGTAATCCGTTTGCTCAAGTTATGATTTTTTAGTGAACATGTATCCACTATTTCAGGGAAGGCAAATATTAACATAATTAAAAAGTTAATTATCATTTGATGTTATGTTATAAATCATATTGGAAAATAAAAGATATTTAGTTTGCATGATTTGGATTTAAATTGATTGAGATATGCTAATTTTAGTTAGTTTGGGTTACTACTGGAAATTACATAGTTGATCATGAACCTAGTGATTGTCATTTATCTTTATTTTTGTAAATTAATGGTTAATTTCCTAAAATAATTATTGATGAATATTTGTGAAATATTTAAATATGATGATTAATGCTATGAATGACATATCCTTAACAAAAATGATAAGATAATTGATCTTGATCACAATTGATTACATCCTTTCCAACAAGCATTGATGCTTGAATAGGATTGGGGATTTGTTTAGCTAATTTCCTTATAATATTAATAAAAAATGTTTTGTTAAATATTATATGGTATAACTTCATTGAAAGATTGATTATCATCTCAAATACAAAATGATCAAATCGTATTTTCCTGACCTGAGGCAGATATGGTGTCTAGTTGGGGAGCATTGGGGCAGCAGGTTGCTCTCTGAGCGGTCTGTCCCACTCCCGTCGGTACTGGCCATGACAACGAGTAAGGAAAGGATATTGCTTGAAGCGATCATGATGTATTTTTCTAATTATTAAAATTCAAATAATACGTATTTTGAGATTATACCATCCTTTAAGTAATAATCAAAATTATTTATTGGTTGATTGATTGGATTGATAATTGATTTAATATGATAAAATTAATTAGATTCAATTATACACTCTATTATGATAGAGTTCCGATTCCCTTGGAAGAATTAATTATGTGAATATGATTCATAATAATTAATTAGAATTTGAATATGATATGGAGGACACATAAGTGACATCCATGGTCTTTTGTCAAGGCGAAGAGTTTTATCGCCGGGGATTGTATGTAGGAGAAGCCTGTCTGAAGTGACATCTCCTGCATACAAGCGTATTTGGATCATGCTCTTTGCTTCTTAAAAGAGTACGACCGTATGCATAGTGACCCCAATATCGGTTCCTCATATTATTGGGGCGATATTGGGTTGCACATAGCCAGTTCTATTCTTATTGATGGTTGGTTCAATTATTGACAATCAACATCTCCTTAAGGGTGGTGGGCCCGAGTGTTAAGGATCGAATTGGGAGATGCAAGTTGGACTTGCAAGGTAGAATGAGTTCCCGCTTCTTTTTATCCGAGTTACAGTTTCTCATATTATTGGGATGTAACAAAGATAAGAAAGGAGATCCAATATCTTGTAACAAAGATAAGATAAGAAACTAAAATATGTATATATATATATATTTATGCGAATTTCTTATTTCATGTAATCCTCATAAACCCACTCAATATTATACTCAATAACAACCGATAAAATATCATGGATTGGATCCACGATCAAGATATTGTATTTGCAGTTGGACACATAATGTATGTGGTTGCAATGTGCAAGTTTCCTCATAATAACGATGAATGACAATCACATAGACAGTAATACACTGACCTAGGGTTTGTATGTCTCTATAGTCTTGATATCTCATCGAGTGTGTTTTGGAAGTATCATGCCGATGATTATCGTAATTGTCAAATAATCCTTATAAAATCTAAGAAGAAGTTTTAGCATTCATAAGTGCACTCGAAAATTTTTCATGAGTGACATGGTTCACTGCATTATGTAGAATGGTGGCTCGATAAGAGATGATGTACTCAAAAATATTTGATTACCTGCCTGAACCAAAAGTCTTTAAGAGTTAAGATCGATATAGATATGATAAGTGTCATCATTCTACTATCTATGCTCTAGTCACTCATGGAGCTTCATAATATTCATATTGTATGAATTGAATGAAGAATGTATAAATGTTGAAGTACTCTTATATTGAAATCTTCTGAATTCAACATATGAGATCCTTTGTTTTAAGCAATGGTTGCTTATAGATGAAGGGAGCACAATGGAAGCAAGGGTCGGATCCAAGTTAGATGAAAAGTCAAAGAGTTGACTATACTTCTATTGTTTCCATACATATGACATCTGAAGAGTTGGATGAATGCCGATACTGCAATAAGCCGATGTACTGATAGTATGACTATCTAGACTATCTATGATCCTTAAAAAATGACTCAGATAATGCATTGGAACAATCTATATCTACATAACATCATTGAAATTAACTTACTTATTAGATAAGATCATAGTCTGATAATTGTATCTCATTCTTCTAATGACATTTGCAATTGGTTGCATATGTTTTAGAAGACTAGAAAATTGATCTTAAGGTTTAATAGTCATCCACATGGATATTGATGCAATTGTTGCAATAATCTCTATTGGATAGATAGACTTCATATTTTCAGTGGGAGAACTCTCGATCTTAGAGAATGTCTCTATGACCTAGATATTAGAATACACTCTTTGTTTATTTCTAAATGTTGGAAATAAACATGAATTCCTAGAATAGACCTATCATAAAGAGTTATGATGGATATATTTTAGAAAGTAATCTAACATCTAGAGGACTCTACTAAATTAGAAAAGTAATGAATGGTTCACTAACAATTCTAATATTGAAAATTAAGCCTTAAAAGTTCAATAAGAGGATGAAGATCATTTGACAATGATTTGGCATTAAGCCTTAGACAAATATCTGTTGATGAGATCAATAGACTAGTAAGATATTGAACTTTAGATTGTCTGAAGATTCAAATCTTACATAATTGTGAATATTATATTCAAAGTAAAAATTTCCAATGCACCCTTCTCTGGGAATGGTGTAAGATGTCAAGGTATTCAAGATCTCATACATATTGATGTATGTGGATCATTTGTATCATAATAAACATTGGTGATATGTGATATCATTTGATGACTATTTGTGGTATGATACTTCTTCTCTTCACCTTAGAAACCTTTGAAATGTTCAAAGATTTCACAATTTTGCTTTAGAACCAAAGTTTAAAGGAAGATGAAATAATGTGATCTAATCAAGGTATCAAGTACCTATTAGATGAATTCGAGGAATACCTTGAGATTCTTAAATAACTTCATCTTTAAGGATATGATTCTTAGAGGATGACTTTCTTGAGAATCAAGATGAAGAATGAAGTGAAGGAACTCATTTAATCTTGAGAAGATAACGAGGCTCCAAAAATCAGAAACTAACCATATAATTAAAGACGAAACACTCATACCTCTTCAAATGAGTTTGAGGATGAATTCCATGTGTCAATTAAGTCTGATAATGATCTGACTTCATATGATGAAGCTTATAAGGATCATGACATGGAAAGATGGATGTTAGCAATAAAGTCTAAAGTAGACTTCATATAAAAATATTGTATATGGCCCTCAAGGATCCACCTATATGGGTAAAACCTGTTAGGTGTAAATGGATCTTCAAGATAAAGAGGGAACTTGATGAGAAGGTATGGACCTTCAAAGCACGGCTCGTATCCTCAAGATACACACAAAAAGAGACATCACTTGCGATGCGACTTGCTTTCTAGTGACCATGCTTAAACTCATCAGATTATATCTAACTATAGCTACGCAACTTGACTGTGACATCTTCAAGATGGAGTCAAGATTTCATTCCTCTATGAATTCCTCATCGAGGATATTCATATGAAGTAGCCCCATGACTTCGTGAATGAGGAATGCAAGGTGTGCAAGCTTAATAAGATCCATCAATGGACTCAAATAAGCTTTTTGTAATTGGAACATTAGATTTGATGAAATTATAAATGTTATGATTTCAGATAGAATCTTGATGAGCCATGTGTAGCTTAGTGGGAGTGCCATTATGTTCATCATGCTAAATGTAGATAATATTCTAATCATTTGGAATCAAATAAGGATGATAATAAGTATTTTATAATCTGGTTGTTCCATACCTTGAGATATGATCTCAAGGATATCTCTTAGATCTTAGTTCTCAAGGTGTTCAGAAGCAAAGAGAAGAGGGTATTGAGACCGTCAGATTAGTGGTACACCTTGGACGTGTTACATTTTCTGGAAAATTCCAAGAAATGCTTCTTTCTCTCAAGATATGGTACTGACCTATCTAAAGGGATAGTACCTCAAAGAGTTGAGGATGTGAATACCAAAGTTACATGCCATAGTGCATTAGCTTTGGGAAGCTCAGTGTATGCTAGATGTATACAAAAGTCAGATGTCTGTCATGCAGTGGGAGTAGTAAGTTGTTACTAATCCTACTATGGAGATAAAACACTTCAATGTAGTAATAACAATATCTTCAAGAACTTAAGACTTCATAGATAGTGATATAAAAGATCTTAACTGCATATGCCTTATAAGACTTAGGACTGGGTCTTAGTTATAGGAGATAGAGATCTCTGGGAATAAGGGTATTCTAAGAAGGATAATAGGAATTGCATAGCTTTAACAATATCGAGTATTGCTTGCATAAGATGCAACATTTGCATTGGATGCGAGCACTATTACTAGGATATATGCACGTACCATAAAAGGACTTAGTGTATTCTCTCAGGAACAAAGTGACCGATCAACTTACCTTGCTATTTTTCTAATTGGCCTACGATTGTCACATGAGTGTGAGTTTAAAGATTAGCCCATTAATGACTGTTTGGGCTAGTAGGAGATTGTTGGACATGTAAGCCCATGACGAGCCATTATGCAATAAATGTTGATGCAAATATCATTCCCTGATCTAAAATGAAGAATAACAAATTTGCATAATAAGACCCTCAATACAATTAGGGTTATGTACCATGGCCATCTTGATGATCATACAGCTGTTGATTCAATTGTTGAATCATGGAGGCTGGTGCTTGGATGAATATCTAAAGAGTTAGATTGAGGACTCATCAAGCACCATCAAATGATAATTAAGAGATGATCTCCAGCCTGAGTAGGAGATGTCAATCCTTTCTCTAAAGGCTGATATCTAACCAACCTCTTGATGTAGGTCCTATGCATAGGAATAGAGATTCAGAGGTGTTAGATAAGTTAGGTCCAAGAGCTGACTTAACGAGATCGAGATAACAAAGTCCTATGTCGTATGCTGTCATGATGTAGGCACACATCCTCTGACCAGAGACAATTGTGTTACTATATGTTTGAGTATGTACATCTGGCAGACTGATAGGTTGATGGCCTAATCAAGCTCTATACACCAGCGTGCTGGTGTGCTTATAAGGACATATGAGTAATATGATATGTCAAAGGGATCATACAAGTTCATTTACTGAACTAGAAGACATGAGCTCACTCATGAGATATTGGGAATCAAATTCTGTGCACATTCATCTTGCTTTGGAAGCTTGACTGAATTTCTAGGTTGACATATGCTTTTGGAAATATATGAACAATACCTAGGTATGCTATATACTTTTGGAAAGTATATGTTTGATACCGACTCCCAAGGATCAAATGAGAAACTTAATGATAAAAACCTAAAGGAGACAGTCTAAATACATCTAAAACTTTGGGTTTATTCTAGGTATTCCAGTATGCAAGATGTACAGGTATTAGGAATACCTAAGAGTGATGTCATCATAAACGATTGTATAACCATGACGCTTCCATTTCGAGGGGGTGATGAAACATGTTTAAATTTTAGTGACTCCTCTCATAGAGAAGTGATCTGGTCTTAATCCACATGTTGGACATTGATCTGAATGTGATTCAGATACAATTAGAAGACTAGATCTATGGCTTTGATTTAATAAAACATCTATGGGAGGTCCTCGAGATCTGGATTTGAGATGTGATCTTAATATCCAAGTCACTTTACGTGGAACGTACAATTGCCCTGTCCTTATCTCCAAGTATCCGCGGAGAAAGCACATTATCCTTGAAAGAGTTCAAGGATAATGTCACTGTTGATGTATGTATCCGAGCATTGAGAAATGGATAATTAAATGTGATTTAATTATCATGAATAATAAGAATTTGACGCATATTATAAGGAGAGTTATATAAGATGATTAAATGTGATTTAATTATCAAAGATATGAATAATGTGAATGTGATTCATTTTATTTGGGCACATGAGAATGGAGATCCAAGATGATTAAATGTTATTTAATTATCATGGATACGAATAATGTGGATAACACTATCCGCATTAATCATATATATATATTGTAAATGTGATTTATAATATATTAGAGAGAGCCTTTTGTAATTTGTATTTGTTGATTAATTATTCATGTGAATTGGATTCACATTGGATAATTAATTGAAAATATAATTTACATTTTATTTTAGGTTGTGAATGTGATTCACAAATTTCCTATGGCATGATTGCAATGTTCACATAATAATTATGAATTATTTATGTGAATAAATTTGCAACAAATGTTGTTGCAAATATTTAGAGGATTATGTAAGTTATAAAATTTCACATAAAATAAAGTGGAGGAGACACCTTCCATGGGTGGTGGATAGCCATCCTTGACTTGTTCAAGAGTGGCCATCGACCCTATTTTTAGAAGGTGGACTCCCTCTTTATCCTCTTATCTCTATTGAATAAATTAAATTAAATATGTTGATGATAATTCAATATATATATTTAAGTTAATGTAAATTAATTGTTTTTTCTTTGTTAAGCAACAAAGATCATGGCCATTGATTAAAAAGGCAAATCAATCTAACCATTGATTTAGTGTTTCCCATAGATTTTGATCCATGGACTCCCAAAATACTATATAATAAGAGGAAACCCTAGCTCTTCTCTAGACAATGAAAATATTCTCTCTCCCTCCCTCTCTATGTGCCAAGTCTCACTATCTCTTTCATTGTGGCCGTCCATCATGGAGCCCTAGAGAGAGCTGCCATCATCGTCGCATCACCGTTATGCTGCTGGATCGTTTTCTCATGGATCCATCTCCTTCGGCGTGCCTCGCTCGTGAAGAAGACGACAGATCTCGTGTGATGAGGTCAGGAGATTCACCACTTGGATCATCAACATTGATTGCAAGGAGCACACATTTCATCAATGCGCTCGCAAGCGTTTCCTTTGTTGGATCGGACTTGCGACATGATGTCTCTTCATTTAGAGACTTGATCACAACCACTCTTCAAGAGGTAACCTTAATACCTAATTGTGGTTTAGATGAAGTAATCCGAGAAGTGTTCTCGGATCATGTGGTTTCATCATTTTAATTTTTAAAATTCCGCTGCTCCGAGCGACTAGTACGACTAGTCTCTCCCGATTGCATATGATGCGATCCTCACGTTTCTGTGATGTGCTTAAGGATTTTCCCATATCCTTTCAGGGAGACTGTAGTTCCCTTAATGAGAAGTATCTTGTCCATTTTTTAGAATTTGTAGTCCAAGTGAAGATTATGGAGCTTGGCTCTATCCTAAGTATGCGTTCCTCACTCACTCAGAATAAAATGAATCCAAGGATGGGGTTATTCTTCAGCAAAAATTCCCAATTTTATGGGTTAATTTAAGTCAGCCTTGTTTAGTAGTCATAATTTTATTTAGGTGATCATTGAAATTAAGGCGAGGACAAATACACGTCTACCGTCCATTCTCAATTTTCTTTAGATCTTAAGTGATAAAACCGAAGGAGGAAATCGAGAAAAGCTGATGCATGCGAAAAATGATGATGAATGCTCAACTAGAAGACTTATAGTGAATCCTCACAATCTCCATGTGGGATGTAATATAAGAATTTTAAATCTATTCTATATGAAATTCTATCTAACAAGACTGCACCTAGCAGAAAGTTTTATTACCCAAGAAGAATTGAGTTAAGTTATGACTAGGTTGAACGCTCTAAAAGTGCGCCTCAATTTAGTGCAAATTTTACTCCTAAGTTCTATGAGAACAAGCAAAGAAACCGTAGTAGCTCTAATATCTGTATGTGCATGTCTAACCTACGAACCACTCAAGTCAGGCCCCACCCTCACCGGAGAGTGAAATAGGTTCGACATACCACAAGAAAAAGTCTAGCCTCTTTACACACGCGAGAATAAAAGACGATCACTTTCTCTCTAAAAATAAAGTTCTTTGCGCTTCTAGTTGCTCCGAGTTGCGTCTACTTTAGAGAAAGCCACTCTAAGCCCACCGGGTACCTCACATAAAAAATAAGAGATCAAATATTAGGGAGATGTTTACAAAAAAATATATACAAAAATAAATAAGATAAAAAAATGCTGAGAAAACAAATACAAGAAAACCAGGGGTTAGACTACATGAGGATAGAAAAACCTAAGAATTAAATTTCTTAATAAATAATCCTAAACTGTATACCTCCCCGACAATGGTGCCATTTGACGAGCGTGGAAATCCCTATGTGTCGAAGTTGTGGTCGGGAAATCCAACGATTCATCAACAATGATCACACCTAGATATGATATTCAAAATCAAGTCTCGATGCGATCGAATTTATTTATTTTATTTGGGTAATTCCCAAGATCAAACTCAGGGAGATAATTTGAGGGTCTAAGATTAATAATTAAATAATCTAGAATTAGGTTTTCAAAGGGAGAAAAAATATTTTGATGTTTTTCTCTTTTTCAACTTTTAAGGGTTTTTATTTAAAGGCTAAAGGCGTAATTAACTGCTAAAAGAAAACATGATGCATGAATTTTCAAAATGATTTTTATGTAGAGAAATAATGCTATGCTATGTGATGAAATAAATAAATAAATGCAATATTTTTGTTGATTTTTGATTGATGATGATAATGATGCAAAATGAAGATGCAAAGATGAAGGTGAACATGGAGCAATCAAAGCCAAGCCAAGGTGCAATGTATCCAGATCAAGTCAATTGATTTCAAGCTAGATCCCCAAAAAATATCCCTGAATTATTCCCTGAAAAACACCCCAACAAACCATAAATGATTGCGCAATTAAAGAAATCAATATCAAGAATAATTGTGCTCAATATGAAAAATGATATCGTCAAATAACTAAGGTCAAACTGTCTCAAACATAGGATCTCAATGTTCAATATGAAAGACAACGAATCAGGGACCAAATGACACGAAAAACTTCGAAATTTGATAAATAATGTAGCAGAAATGAATAGTTGACATTCATGGAATAAAATTAAAATAAAATAAATAAGATGCTTGCAAATATACCCTTGGAGGGGCATGCTTGTAATTTATAGAAACTGCCTGGGCCTCCTTTGATATTTACCCTGGCGGGGACTTTCTTGTAATATCTAGAATTCTGGAGGACACTCATGCAAATTTTCTGCTTTGGACATGCGCCTCATGTGCGAGTCAGGACGACGGGGTCCCTTTGGTGATTTGCTGGAATAAGAGGGGGGCTTCCATAATTCACTAGGCACACACACAAAGCATATGATTAGTTAGGCTTGGTAGGTGGTTGGTGGCTTCCCTTTCATATGGCGTCTCTGGAATCTTTGGTTGATCCCGAAGCCGCTGGCTTCGATTTGCTGGAGTTGATCTGGGATGTCCGTGCTTTCCCGATCGAATGGCTACAATTTGGGCAGGTTATGACGGCCCAGATGATGTCATCTTGATCGTGTGGTATTTAGAGGGTGTGTTCTTCATTTACGATGTGGCTCCGGATGGCAGTGATGATGGTGGTAGCCGTCACACGACCGTGGGTCATCAGTGGTGTGCAACTCTGGGGAGGTGGTGGATGGAGAGAAAGCGATGGAGTATTGCGTGAGGTAGACATAGAAGCGAGGAGTGAGGAGATGGCTGTTCATTTGTTGGCATTGAAGGATTGTGAGATAGGATATGACCAAGGGACAAGGGATTGATCGTGAACATAAGAGAAGGTCGTAGGCGATTGAATGTACTGCTAAGAGGAAAAAGATGAAGATGGAAGAAGTGAATGGGTTGTTGCCTGATATGGGAGTAGGAATCTCAACTTAGGTGATTTCCTCACCGCGGGCGAAGCACGGTGAAGCTAGGCTGATTGGCATGACAACAGAGGAGGAAGAAGGCCCTCTGTTAGCCATGTGAGCCCGAGGTGAACCATTCCTACAATAAATGTTATTGTAATATTTGATTCATCAATAAAAGTTTTTTATTGTTTTCACTCCCTTTCTGAGATTGAATGAAAGAATGCATTATAAGGTCCCTATGTACAATTAGGGTTATGTACCATGGCCATCTTAATGATCATACAACCATTGATTCAATAATTGAATCATAGAGGATGGTGCTTGGATGAATATCTAAGGAGTTAGATAGAGGACTCATCAAGGACCATCAAATAATTGTTAAGATATGATCTCCAACCTGAGTAGGAGATGATAATCCTTTCTCATTAGGCTGCTATCTAGCCGACCTCTTGATGCAGGTCCTCTGCATGGGAAAAGAGTTTCAGAGGTGTCGTATTAGTTAAGTCAAAGAGTTGACTTAACGAGATCAAGATAACCAAAGTCCTATATCGTATACTTTCACGATATGGGCACACATCCTCTGACCGGAGATAGAGGTGTTACTATATGTCTGGGTATGTACATTTACAGACCTAGGTTGATGACCTAATCAAGGTCTATACACCGGCGAGCTGGTGTGCATATGAGGGCATATGAGTAATACAATCTCTCAAAGGGATCATACAGGTCCACCTGTGAACCGGAAGACATGAGCTCACTCATGAGGTATTGGGATTGATCAAATTCCATGCATGATCATTGTGCTTTGGAAGCATGCCGAGAATTTGTAGGTATGATATATATGCTTTGTGAAAGCATATAATCGCTACGAGCTCCAAATGACCAAGATTGAGAAACTTGTTGATAAAACCCTAAAGATGATAGTGTTAAATAGATCTTTATCTTCGGGTTTATCATAGACTTCCGGTATGCAGGATGTACAAGTATAGGAATACCTGAGGGTGATGTGATCATAAACGATTGTATAACCATGATGCTTCTATTCCGAGGGAGTGATGAAACATGTTTGGATTTAAGTGACTCCTCTCAGTAGAGAAGTAATATGATTTTGGTCCAAGTGTTGGACATTGATTTGAATGAGATTCATATGCAATGAGAAGATTATATTATGGTCTTAATTTAATCAAGCATCTATGAGAGGTCCATGAGATCTGGATTTGAGATATCGTCTTAATGTCCAAGTCACTGTACGTGGAACATAAATCACCCGGTCCTTATCTCCAAGCATCTGCGGAGAAAGCGCATAAATTCTTGAAAGGATTCAATAATAATTCCATAGTTGAATTATGTCTAAGCATTGAGAAATGGATAACTAAATGTGATTTAATTATCATGAATAATGTGAATTTGATTCACATTATTTGGATGCATGAGAATGGAGATCCAATATAATTAAATACGATTTAATTATTATGGATAAGAATAATGTGGATAAAAAAAACTAAATTACTCATTGTTAGCAATGTGAGCCCGAGGCGAACCATTCCTACAATAAATGTTATTGTAATAAATGATTTATCAATAAAAGTTATTGATGTTTTGTTTCACTCCCTTTCTGATATTGAATGAATGAATGCACTATAAGGTCCCTCTGTACAATAAGGGTTATGTACCATGGCCAACTTGATAATCATACAGCTGTTGATTCAATGATTGAATCATAGAGGCTGATGCTTGGATGAATATCTAAGGAGTTAGATAGAGGACTCATCAAGCATCATCAATGATTAACAAGTAGTGATCTCCAGTCTGAGTGGGAGATGGCAATCCCATCTCATTAGACTGATATTTGATCGACCTCTTGATGCAGGTCCTCTGCATAGGAATATTGATTCGGAGGTATCAGATTAGTTGAGTCAATGAGTTGACTTAACGAGATCGAGATAACCAAAGACCTATGATGAATACTGTCACATCACAGGCAAACATCCTCTGACCAGAGATAGATATATTACTATATGTCTGAGCATGTACATTTGGCAGACCAATAGGTTGATGACCTAATCAAGGTCTATACACCGGCGAGCTGGTGTGCATGTAAGGGCATATGAGTAATATGATATCTCAAAGGGATCATACAGGTTCACTTATGAACCGGGAGACATGAGCTCACTCATGAGGTATTGGGATTGACCAAATTCCATGCATGGTCATCATGCTTTAGAAGCATGATATGAATTTGAAGGTAAGATATATGCTTTGTGAAAGCATATGATCTGTACCATATCCCAAGGACCAAGATTGAGAAACTTAATGATCAGACTATGAAGATGACAGTGTAAAAGAGATCTTTATCTTCATGATGATCATGAGTCTTCCAGTATGCAGGATGTGCAGGTATTAGGAATACCTGAAGGGTGATTTGATCATAAACGATCGTATAACCATGACGCTTCCATTCCGAGGGAGTGATGAAACAGGTCTGGATTTTAGTGACTCCTTTCATCAGAGAAGTAACCTGATCTTAGTCCATTTATTGGACATTGATCTGAATGAGATTCAGATGCAATGAGAAGATTAGGTTTACGGTCAAGCATCTATGAGAGGTCCATGGGATCTAGATTTGAGATGTGATCTCAATATCCAAGTCACTATACGTGGAACAATACAATCGCCCTGTCCTTATCTCCAAGTATCTGAGGAGAAATAGCATTGTTCTTAAATGGTTTAAGAACAATTCCATGAGATCTAAGCAAAGAGAAGTTGATAATTAAATGTGATTTAATTATCATGATGTATGAGAAATTATCCAATATAATTAAATGTGATTTAATTATTATGGATAAGAATAATGTGGATAGTAATATCCAATTATTCCTAATATATTATAAATGTGATTTATAATGTATTAGAGAGAGTTAAATATAATTTATATTAGTAGATTAATTATTAATGTGTATTGGATACACATTGTCTAATTAATTGAAAATGTAAATTACATTTTGTTTTGGGTTGTGAATGTGATTCACAATATTCCAATGTCAAGATTGCAATATTCCCAAAATTAATT
This sequence comes from Ottelia alismoides, assembly GCA_037367405.1. Classification (NCBI taxonomy): domain Eukaryota; kingdom Viridiplantae; phylum Streptophyta; class Magnoliopsida; order Alismatales; family Hydrocharitaceae; genus Ottelia; species Ottelia alismoides. The sequence continues at coordinate 466,497 of JAZKJV010002936.1, forward strand.
GAGAATTAATTTTGGTGAATAAAATTGTTGAGAAAATAAGTAGAGAGAAAAATTAGGAGTTATGTAAATCCCATGTAATCCATGGGATTATCTCCCCATAAGGAAGAGGGGGGGCGGCACCCATTCCCTTTAGGACTTGGTGGCCGTCCCCCTCTCCCTATTAGGAAGGTGGTTCCCAATTGCCTTCTCTCTCCTTATTTGATTGGTTTGATTTGGTATTATTATATATTTGATTTATCAAATATATTTAATCAAAATTAAATCATAAGTTGTTGGCTTTACCAACAACAATCTTGGCCATTGGATTATCATAAATCAATCTCAACCATTGATTTTATGAGGCACATGGATTGAGATCCATGGATCCCAAAACCCTATAAAAGGAGAGGCACCCTTGGCTCTCTCCTTACACTTGCTATTGGTAGCATAACTCTCTCTCTCTCTTTCTCATAGTCGACGCCCCTCTTGTCCTCTCTTCTTGGTGGACGGCCATCTTGGTGGAGAGGATCGTCGTCGCCCGCGCCCTTGTGCCGCCGCCTCGACGCTCTGCGGTTCTTCGTCTACTTGGAGTGCTGCACTCGCGAAGGAGACGTACGATCTCGTGTGTCGAGATCAGGAGCAACCGCGCTTGGATCAACATCTTGGATTGCGAGGACACCGCGGTTCATCTCCGCGCTCGCAAGCGATCTCTCCGACGATCGGACTTGAGACAGGAGGTCTCTTCTCTTAGAGACTCGATCAACCACGCTTCAAGAGGTATTGCATTATACTTGCTATGGTTATAGATGAAACGATCCGAGAATGGTTCTTGGATCATGTGGTTTCATCGAATAATTTTTTTTTAAATTCCGCTGCACCGAACAACTAGTACGACTAGTCGTTCTTCGTCGTATCCGATACGACGCTCACGCTTCCGTGATGCGCTTGAGGATTTCCCCATATCCATCAAGTGGTATCAGAGCCTTAGGTCGACGGTTTCGAATAGTGATTCGTTAACCAAGGACGACTTGGGTTCGATTAGGTCGCGAAAGTTTTCATCGCATTTGATTTCGCAGATCTGTTTAGTTAAGAAATTCGGCACTGTTTAAATGGTTTAAACACGAATTTTTTAATTGGATTATGTTCCCCATTAAATAAGGAAACCATAGGATCTGAGTTTGCGTAAATCGGTTTTCGTATGCTCGAGATATGGTTGTTTTAATGGACATATATGCACTGTTGCGAGAACTGTGAATCTGAACGTGATTAAATTGTTAATTACTGTTTAGACTTGCGTCGAAATGCGTGAAACATCACTTAGGTTCTGTCCTAAATCAAATAAGCAAACTTTAGAAATTGACTTTGCTTAATTTGGATTTAACATGATTGAGATATGTCAATTTTAGTAAGTAGGGGTCACTGCTGAAATTGCCTTCCTAATCTAGAACCAAGTGATTGTCAATTAGAGAAATTAATTGTTAATTTCGTGAAATAATCTTGAAAAATATTTGTGAAATATTGAAACATGATTATTTGCCTAATTGACTTGGCCCCAACCAATTAGTTGAGTAGATTTGATCTGAACCCTAATTGGAACTACAATCATCAAACTTCTTGCTTGAATAGGACTTGGGAATTTGCCTAGCAAATTTCCTTAAAATCAAAATTGTTTTGATTACTATATGGTATAATTTCGGTTGAAAAACCGATGATCATCTCAAGTACAAAGTAATCAATTTGGCATTATCCTTTCCCGAGGTGGATATGGTGTCTAGTCGGGGATCGCTGGATCAGCGGGTTGCAACGTATGTGGTCCGCCCCACTCCCGTCGGTACTGGCCATGACAGCGGGTAGGGCCGGGATAATGTCCGAGGGATTATGATGTATTTTTTCTAATTATTAAAATCCGAATTAATACGTATTTTGAGATTAATACCATATGTATATTCAAGCATTAAAATAAGTTTGGATGATTGAATTGGATTGATAATTAATTTAATATGATTAAGTTAATTATATCCAATTGAGAATACTCTAATATGATTAGAGTTGATAATTCCCTTGGAAGAATTAATTATATGAATATGATTCATATTAATTAATTAAATTTGAATAAGAAGTGGAGGATCACATAAGTGACATCCATGGTCTCCCGTCAAGGCGAAGGGTTTCGTCGCCAAATATTATATGTGGGAGACGCCTGTCCGAAGTGACAGCTCCCACATATGATCCATTTGGATCGGGCTCGTCGCTTCTCGAAAGAGTAAGGACGTATGCGTAGTGACCCCAATATCGGGTCCTCATATTATTGGGGCGATATTGGATTGCGCATAGCGAGTTGTATTCCTGTTGACGGTTGGTTCAATTAATGACGAGTCAACATCACCTTAGGGGTGGTGGGCTCGGGTATTAAAGACCGAATTGGGAAATGCAAGTTGGACTTGCAAGGCGGAATGTGTTCCCGCTTCTCTTTATCAGAGTCATAGGTTCTCATATTATTGAGATATGACAATGATAAAGAGGAGATCCCAGTTCTTGCTTGAGATATATTGGTAAGTATATCTCCTACTTTGAAAGTGAATAAGGGAATAAACTTTCATAGTTGACATAGCAAGACTAATTTGATTTAAAATGCCTTAATCAAATAAAATTAAATTGAATATATAATTATATGTTCTAATATAGTGCATTCTCAATTTCAGAAAATGAAGGCCATGAACCCATTGAATAGGCTTCTGGAGGTCAACCAATTGACCGGACCGAATTACTCGGATTGGATCCGTAATTTGGAACTTGTGCTTTCAGCGGAGCGCATCAGTTATGTGCTCCATGATAACAAACTTGAAAACCCTACATCCAAGGAAGAAAAAGCATATAATGACAAGTATGATGAAGATCATGTCTTGGCTAGATGCTATATCTTGGGTTCTCTCTCCAATGTTCTTCAGAAGCAACATACGGAGATGAGCACTTGCCAGGATATCATGCTGAATCTGAAGGAAATGTTTGGTGACATTAACCGCACCCAGCGGTACAATGTTATGAAAGATCTTCTTCGCTGTAAGATGCAGGAAGGGACCTCGGTCCGCGATCATGTGCTCAAAATGTTTGGGTACTTGTCAGAGCTTGAGACTCTGGGGGCGACGATGGATGCAGACATGCAAGCTGATTTCATTCTGCTGTCATTGCCCAAATCTTTCAATAACTTTGTAGTGTCATTCCACATGAATAAGCTGGAACTGACAAATGCTGGGCTTCTTGCTGCATTAAAGTCTGCAGAAGACGTGATGAAGAAAGATGGTCCCTCTGGCACTGCAATGGTTGCACAGGTCAAAGGGAAGCGCGGTCGGAAGCAAGGTTCTCGGAAGGGCCCGGCCCAGAAGAGAAAGAAGAAGGGACAAGGTGTTGCCTCATCTTCCAATGCATCCACTTTAATGGCGTCGAAGAAAACCGACGTCTGTCACCACTGCAAGAAGCCGGGGCACTGGAAGCGTAATTGCCCAGATTACCTGAAGTCGGTCGACAAAGGTAAAGCCCCAGCAGGTATGAAATCTACTCTTATCATTGAAACCAGTTTTCTCGTTGGACGAGAAGGAAGTTGGGTAGTTGATTCTGGTGCTTCTGTTCATGTATGCAACTTGTTGCATTTGTTTCAGGAAACTAGACAGCTTGAGGAAGGGGAGATAGTCATCCAGATGGGATCTGATGCAAGTGTTGCAGCAGTCGCCGTCGGGACCTGCAGACTATCATTATCTAGTGGAAGAGTCCTAGTACTTAAAGAGTGTCTTTATGTACCTAAAGTCAGAAGGAATTTGATATCTGTATCTAAGCTAGTTAGAAGTGGATACTCATTCCTATTTTGTAATAATTTAGTCATAAATCATTATGATAAATATATTGCAGAGGGTATTCTGACTTCTGGAGGACTCTATGAATTGTGCATTAATGAGCATGTCATGAATGTTACAGCCACTAATAAAAACCCTAAAAGATCCAGGAGTAATATAAATCATTCAAACATGATTTGGCATCAAAGGCTTGGTCATTTATCTGTTGATAGGATCAATAGATTGATAAAGGATGGACCTTTGGACTTTCTACAGGTACAGCCTTTACCTACCTGTGAACATTGTATTCGAGGTAAAATGACCAGGATGCCTTTTCGTAACAAGGTTACAAGATGTGAAGGTATTATTGACCTGATACATACTGATGTATGCGGTCCCTTCAGTACCGCGACTCGAAATGGATATCGATATTATTTGACGTTTATTGATGACCATTCCCGATACGGGTTTATCTTCCTATTACGTCATAAGTCTGAAACCTTTGAAAAGTTCAAAGAGTTCAAGGTTTTGGTTGAGAACCAAACCAATAGGAAGATTAAACGAATTCGATCTGATCGAGGTGGCGAGTACCTATCAGATGAATTTAAGGAATACCTTAAGGAGAATGGAATTATTTCCAATCTCACTCCTCCTGGAACTCCCCAACTTAATGGTGTTGCTGAAAGACGCAACAGAACCATCATGGATATGGTTCGTTCAATGATGAGTAAAGCACATTTACCACTTAGTTTCTGGGGATATGCAGTAGAGACTGCAATATATATCCTGAATAAGATTCCTAGCAAATCTGTACCTAAGACTCCTCATGAGCTCTGGTATGGAACCAAACCTAGTGTTAATCACTTGAGGGTTTGGGGTTGCTTGGTCCATGCAAAGAATGTGGATGCAAGTAAGCTAGAATCTCGCTCTCGTGAGTGCTACTTCATTGGGTATGTTAAAGATGGTATTGGATATCAACTTTATGACCCTGAGACCCAAAAGGTTTTTGTCTCTAGAGATGTGAAATTTCTGGAGGATGATTTCCTTAAAAGTCAAGACAAAAGTGAAGTAGAGGAACTCATTGAGTCTCCTGAGGACTCTGAGCTTCCTGAACCAGAAACTGAAGAGATAAATAAAGATGAAACACCCATACCTCTTCGAAGGAGTTCGAGGGTGGTTGCACCACCTGAAAGGTATGGATTCCATGTGTCAGGTGAAACTGACAATGATCCTACTTCATTTGATGAAGCACTCGCGGATCATGACATGGACAGATGGATGCTAGCAATGAAGTCAGAGATTGACTCCATGCATAAGAATGGTGTATGGACCCTAGAGGATCCACCTAAAGGGGTAAAACCCATTGGGTGCAAATGGATCTTCAAGAGAAAAAGGGGACCTGATGGGAAAGTAGAGACTTTCAAGGCACGGCTCGTAGCCAAGGGCTACACTAGCCAAGGGCTACACACAGAGGGAAGGCATCGACTACGATGAGACGTTCTCTCTTGTGGCTATGCTTAAATCCATCAGGGCATTGTTAGCTATAGCTGCATATCTTGACTATGACATCTGGCAGATGGACGTCAAGACGGCTTTCCTCAATGGATACCTCGAGGAGGATATCTACATGGAGCAGCCCCAGGGCTTCATAACTGAGGATGGCAAAGTATGCAAGCTGAAGAAATCCATCTATGGGCTCAAGCAAGCTTCTCGTAGCTGGAACATCAGATTTGACGAAACCATAAAGAGTTATGATTTTGTGCAGAATCCTGATGAACCTTGTGTGTACAAGAAGCTTAGTGGGAGCGCCATTGTGTTCATCGTGCTTTATGTAGATGACATCCTTATCATTGGGAATGATACAGGGATGATGACCAGTGTGAAAATTTGGATGTCCAATACCTTTGAGATGAAAGATCTTGGAGAAGCCTCTTACATCTTGGGTCTGAAACTGTTCAGAAACCGAAAGAAGAGGATATTGGGATTGTCACAACAAGGATACATTAAGAAGATTCTTGAACGATTCCGTATGGATAGTTCCAAGAAAGGATTCCTACCCTTAAGACATGGTATCCACCTGTCTAAAGGAATGGCTCCTCAAACTGTTGAGGAAAAGAAGGCCATGGCTGGATGCCCTTATGCATCAGCCGTAGGAAGCTTAATGTATGCCATGATGTGTACTAGGCCAGATATCTGCCATGCAGTGGGAGTGGTAAGTCGTTACCAATCCTGCTATGGAGAACAACACTGGAATGCAGTAAAGAACATATTCAAATATCTTAGACGGACGCAAGATTACATCTTGGTCTATGGAGATGGTGATCTCCAAGTCTTGGGATATACAGATTCTGACTTCCAATCGGATATTGATGATCGAAAGTCGACATCAGGGTTTGTGTTCCTGTTGAACGGTGGTGCTGTGAGCTGGAGAAGCAAGAATCAGGACACTACGGCAGATTCAACGACAGAAGCCGAATACATTGCCGCATCGGATGCTGCAAAGGAGGCGGTGTGGTTGCGCAAGTTCGTCCAGGAGCTTGGCGTAATTTCCTCTGATACTCCCATCCCGCTACTCTGTGATAACACGGGAGCCATTGCCCAGGCGAAGGAACCCAGATGGCATCAAAAGAGCAAGCACGTAGAAAGGAAATACCACATCATTCGGGAGATTCAAAAGCGTGGTGACATCATCATCACCAAGGTGGCCTCCGCCGACAACGTTGCTGATCCTCTTACCAAACCTCTGACACAGAAGGTTTTTGACCAGCATGTAATGAGTATGGGTTTAAGGCTTGTTCCTGAATGGTTCTGAGGGCTAGTGGGAGATTGTTAGCAATGTGAGCCCGAGGCGAACCATTCCTACAATAAATGTTATTGTAATAAATGATTTATCAATAAAAGTTATTGATGTTTTGTTTCACTCCCTTTCTGATATTGAATGAATGAATGCACTATAAGGTCCCTCTGTACAATAAGGGTTATGTACCATGGCCAACTTGATAATCATACAGCTGTTGATTCAATGATTGAATCATAGAGGCTGATGCTTGGATGAATATCTAAGGAGTTAGATAGAGGACTCATCAAGCATCATCAATGATTAACAAGTAGTGATCTCCAGTCTGAGTGGGATATGGAAATCCCATCTCATTAGACTGATATCTGATCGACCTCTTGATGCAGGTCCTCTGCATAGGAATATTGATTCGGAGGTATCAGATTAGTTGAGTCAATGAGTTGACTTAACGAGATCGAGATAACCAAAGACCTATGATGAATACTGTCACATCACAGGCAAACATCCTCTGACCAGAGACAGATATATTACTATATGTCTGAGCAGTACATTTGGCAGACCAATAGGTTGATGACCTAATCAAGGTCTATACACCGGCGAGCTGGTGTGCATGTAAGGGCATATGAGTAATATGATCTCTCAAAGGGATCATACAGGTTCACTTATGAACCGGGAGACATGAGCTCACTCATGAGGTATTGGGATTGACCAAATTCCATGCATGGTCATCATGCTTTAGAACATGATATGAATTTGAAGGTAAGATATATGCTTTGTGAAAGCATATGATCTGTACCATATCCAAGGACCAAGATTGAGAAACTTAATGATCAGACTATGAAGATGACAGTGTAAAAGAGATCTTTATCTTCATGATGATCATGAGTCTTCAGTATGCAGGATGTGCAGGTATTAGGAATACCTGAAGGGTGATTTGATCATAAACGATCGTATAACCATGACGCTTCCATTCCGAGGAGTGATGAAACAGGTCTGGATTTTAGTGACTCCTTTCATCAGAGAAGTAACCTGATCTTAGTCCATTTATTGGACATTGATCTGAATGAGATTCAGATGCAATGAGAAGATTAGGTTTACGGTCAAGCATCTATGAGAGGTCCATGGGATCTGGATTTGAGATGTGATCTCAATATCCAAGTCACTATACGTGGAACAATACAATCGCCCTGTCCTTATCTCCAAGTATCTGAGGAGAAATAGCATTGTTCTTAAATGGTTTAAGAACAATTCCATGAGATCTAAGCAAAGAGAAGTTGATAATTAAATGTGATTAATTATCATGATGTATGAGAAATTATCCAATATAATTAAATGTGATTTAATTATTATGGATAAGAATAATGTGGATAGTAATATCCAATTATTCCTAATATATTATAAATGTGATTTATAATGTATTAAGAAGAGTTAAATATAATTTTATATTAGTAGATTAATTATTAATGTGTATTGGATACACATTGTCTAATTAATTGAAAATGTAAATTACATTTTGTTTTGGGTTGTGAATGTGATTCACAATATTCCAATGTCAAGATTGCAATATTCCCAAAATTAATTGAGAATTAATTTTGGTGAATAAAATTGTTGAGAAAATAAGTAGAGAGAAAAATTAGGAGTTATGTAAATCCCATGTAATCCATGGATTATCTCCCCATAAGGAAGAGGGGGGGCGGCACCCATTCCCTTTAGGACTTGGTGGCCGTCCCCCTCTCCCTATTAGGAAGGTGGTTCCCAATTGCCTTCTCTCTCTTATTTGATTGGTTTGATTTGGTATTATTATATATTTGATTTATCAAATATATTTAATCAAAATTAAATCATAAGTTGTTGGCTTTACCAACAACAATCTTGGCCATTGGATTATCATAAATCAATCTCAACCATTGATTTTATGAGGCACATGGATTGAGATCCATGGATCCCAAAACCCTATAAAAGGAGAGGCACCCTTGGCTCTCTCCTTACACTTGCTATTGGTAGCATAACTCTCTCTCTCTCTTTCTCATAGTCGACGCCCCTCTTGTCCTCTCTTCTTGTGGACGGCCATCTTGGTGGAGAGGATCGTCGTCGCCCGCGCCCTTGTGCCGCCGCCTCGACGCTCTGCGGTCTTCGTCTACTTGGAGTGCTGCACTCGCGAAGGAGACGTACGATCTCGTGTGTCGAGATCAGGAGCAACCGCGCTTGGATCAACATCTTGGATTGCGAGGACACCGCGGTTCATCTCCGCGCTCGCAAGCGATCTCTCCGACGATCGGACTTGAGAACAGGAGGTCTCTTCTCTTAGAGACTCGATCAACCACCTTCAAGAGGTATTGCATTATACTTGCTGTGGTTATAGATGAAACGATCCGAGAATGGTTCTTGGATCATGTGGTTTCATCGAATAATTTTTTTTTAAATTCCGCTGCACCGAACAACTAGTACGACTAGTCGTTCTTCGTCGTATCCGATACGACGCTCACGCTTCCGTGATGCGCTTGAGGATTTCCCCATATCCATCACTCATAATATATTATAAATATGAGTTATGATGTATTAGAAAAATCTTATTATAATTTATATTTATTGATTAATTATTGGTGTGAATTGATTCACATTGGATAATTAATTTAAAATGTAAATCACATTTTATTTTGGATTGTGAATGTGATTCACAAATTTCCAATGATAAGATTGCAATATTCATAAAAAAATTATGAATTTTTTTTTCGAAAAATTTACAACAATTGTTGTTGTAAATATTGGAGATATATGGAATAATGTAATCTTGGATATTACATCAAGATTCCCCTTTCCTAATAGGAGAGGGGGACGACCACCAATTCCTATAAGGAAAGGGTATCTCCTTTCTATGTCTCCAAGTTTAATTGATTTAATTTTAGGATTAAATAATACTGATTTATCAATATATTTTTTATCTAAATTAAACTAATTATTGTTGTGTTTTTCCAACAAAATCTTGGCCATTGAAAGAAGCACAATCAATCTCATCCATTGATTTGGTAGTCCATGGATCACTCCCAAAACCCTATATAAGATGAGGCACCCTTGCTCTTCTTGGTTTCAATTACAAAAACAATGAGCTCTCTCTCTCTCTCTCCTTTCATTCTCACATCCTCTCCCTCTCTCTCCTTGGGAGGTCGTTCACCCATACCCTAGAGGGAAGACTCCATCGTCATCGCATCGCTGTTGTGCTATCGCCCTGACCGCTCTTGGTTCTCCATCTTCCTTGGTATGCTTTGCTCACGAAGAAGACGTTCGATCTCGTGTGACAAGATCAAGAGTTCTTGCTTGGATCAACCTCTTTGATTGCGAGAGGCATGCGGTTCATCCCCGCGCTCACAGCGTCTCCTTCAAAGATCGAACTTGGGACAGGTGGTCTCTTCTCTTAGAGGCTTAATCGCAACCATGCTACAAGAGGTATTCCTTTTATCTATCATGTGGTTTAGATGAAACGATCCAAGAAGTGTTCTTAGATCATGTGATTTCATCGCATGAAAAATTTTAAATTTCGCTGCATTAACAACTAGTGCAAGTAGACGTTCTTGATCGTATACGATATGATCCTCATGCTTCCGTGATGCACTTAAGAATCATTCAATATCCTTAAAGTGGTATCAGATCCTTAGGTCGGAGGTTTTGGATACGATCCATAAACCTAGGAAGACTTGAGTTCATTAGGGTTTACGAAAGTTTTATCGCATTTCATTTTGCATAGACCTATTTAAATGTTTAAAACTCGAAATAATCACTTGGATTATGTTTCCCATTAAATGAGGAAACTATGGGATTTGGGTTTGCGTAATTTGGAATCCGATTGCTCAAGTTATGATCATTTTAATGAACATGTATCCACTGTTTCGAGGATGGCAAATCCTGACGTAATTAAAGGGTTATTTACTGTTTTGAAACGCCTAGAAATGCATGCTAATCACCTGGGTTCTGTTGCAAATCAATTAGCAAACTTTGAAAACTTATTTTTCATGATTTGGATTTAAATGATTGAGATATGCTAATTTTAGTAAGTGGGGGTCACTGCTGGAAATTACATTCCTAATCAAGACCTTGTGATTGTCATTTAATCAATTAGTGAAATTAATTGTTAACTTCCTGGAATAATTATAGATAAATATTTGAGAAAAATTTGATTGATAATTATTTGCTTAAATGACATTGCCTTAACCAATAAATGATTAGATATGATCTAGATCACAATTGGTTACACAATCATCTTTCCCAACAAACAAACTTACTTGAATAGGATTGGGAATTTGTTTAGCAAATTTCCTTATTATAAAAATGGTTTTGATTATTACTATACGATATAACTTCAGTTGAAAAACCGATTATCATCTCAAGTACATAATGATCAATTTGGCATTATCCTGACCTGAGGCGGATATGGTGTCTAGTCGGGGAGTGTTGGGGTAGTAGGTTGCACCGTGTGCAGTCTGTCCACTACCATCGATAATAGCCATGACAACGGGTAGGGAAGGATAATGTTATAGAAATCATGATGTATTTCTAATTATTAAAATTCGAATTAATACGTATTTTGAGATAATACTATATTTTCAAGTAATAATCAAGTTTGTTGATTGAATTGGATTGATAATTAATTTAATGTGATTAAATTAATTATATCCAATTAAAAGCACTCTATTATGAATTGATGTGTATTTCCCTTGGAAGAATTAATTATGCGATTATGATTCATGATAATTAATTATAATTTGAATATGAGGTGGAGGATCACATAAGTGACATCCATGGTCTCTCGTCACGGTGAAGGGTTCCGTCGTCAGAGATTGTATGTAGGATATGCCTGTCCGAAGTGACAAATCCTGCATACAAGCTATTTGGATCGGGCTCTTTGCTTTTCGAAAGAGTAAGGATGTATGCATAGTGACCCCATATGGGATCCTCATATTATTGGGACCATATTGGATTGCGCACAACTAGTTGTATTCATGTTGACGGTTGGTTCAATTAACAACGGGTCAACATCACCTTAGGGGTGATGGGCCCGGGCGTTAAAGACTGAACTAGGAAATGTATGTTGGACCTGCAAGGCGGAATGTGTTCCTTCTTCTCTTTATCAGAGTTACAGTTTCTCATATTATTGGGATGTGATAAAGGTAAAGAGGAGATCCCAGTTCTTGCTATGGATATAGCAGTAAGTATATCTCTTGCTTTGAAAGTGATTAAGGGAATGAACTTTTAAAGTTGAAAAAGCAAGACTAATTTGATTAGAAATTCCTTTATCAATTTTTTTAAAATTGAATATGTAGTTATTTATATGTTCTAATATAGTGCATTCTTAATTTCAGAAAATGAAGTCCATGAACCCACTTAGCAGGCTTCTGGAGGTCAACCAATTGACCAAACCAAATTATTCGGATTGGATCCGAAATTTAGATCTTGTTCTTTCGACTGAGCGCATATCTTATGTGTTGTTAAAGAAATTATACACAGACCCACAGACTACAAAGGAAATTAAATATAATGAAAAATATGATGAAGATCATAATTTGGCAAGGTATTACATTCTGGGTTCATTGTCCAATGTACTACATAAGCAACATGTGGAAATATCCACTTGCCATGATATTATGTCGAATATGAGGGAAATGTTCGGTGATGTAAACCACACACGACATTATAATACAATGAGAGAACTTATTTGCTGCAAGATGTAGGAGGGGACCTCTGTCAGAAATCATGTACTCAAAATGTTTGGGTACCTTTCTGAATTGGAAACCCTAGGAGCTGACATGGATGCAGACATGCAAGTTGACTTCATTCTGCTGTCGCTCCCTAAGTCTTTCAACAACTTTATTGTCACGTTCCACATGAGCAAATTTGATTTTACTAACACTGGGCTATTGGCTGCATTAAAGTCTGCTAAAGACATAATGAGGAAGGATGGCCTCTCTGACAGTGCAATGGTTGCACAAGTCAAAGGAAAGCGCGGTCGGAAGCAAGGTTCTCGGAAGGACACGACCCAGAAGAGAAAGGAGAAGAGTCAAGGAGTTGGTTCATCTACCAATGCATCTACTCTGATAGCATCGAAGAAAAAAGATGCCTGTCATCACTGCAAAAAGTCGGGGCACTGGAAGCACAATTGTCCGGAATACCTGAAGTCTACCGACAAAGATAAAACCCCTGCAGGTATGAAATGCACTTTCATTATTGAAACCAATTTTCTCCTTGGACAAGAAGGAAGTTGGGTTGTAGATTCTGGTGCTTCTGTTCATGTATGCAATTTATTGCATCTATTTCAGGAAACTAAGAATCTCGAAGAAGGGGAGATAGTCATCCAGATGGGATCTGATGCAAGTGTTGCAGCAGTCGCCGTCGGGACCTGCCGATTATCATTATCTAGTAGAAGAGTTCCTAGTATTTAAAGAGTGTCTTTATGTACTTGAAGTCAGAAGGAATTTAATATCTTTATCTAAGCTTGTTAGAAGTGAATATTCATTCCTTTTCTGTAATAAATTAGTCATAAGTCATTACAATAAACATATTACAGATGGTGTTTTGATTTCTGGTGGACTCTATGAATTGTGCATTGATGAACATGCCATGAATGTTACTACCACTAATAAAAACCCTAAAAGATTCAAGGAGAATGAAAATCATTCAAACATGATTTGGCATCAAAGACTTGGTCATTTAGATGTTGATAGGATCAATAGAATGATAAAGGATGGACCCTTAGATTTTCTACAGGTTCAATCTTTGCCTACCTGCGAACATTGTATTCAAGGTAAAATGACTAGGATGCCTTTTAGTGACAAGGTTACACAATGCAAAGGTATTCTTAACCTTATACATACTAATGTATGTGGTCCCTTCAGTATCGCGACTCAAAATGGATATCGATATTACTTGACGTTTATTGATGACTATTCATGATACGGATTTATCTTCCTATCACGTTATAAATCTGAAACCTTTGAAAGTTCCAAGAGTTCAAGGCTTTGATTGAGAACCAAACTGATAGGAAGATTAAACGGGTTCGATCTGACCACGGTGGCAAGTACCTCTCAGATGAATTCAAGGAATACCTTAAAGAGAATGGAATTATCTCCAATCTCACTCCTCCTAGAACCCCCCAACTTAATGGTGTTGCTGAAAGACGCAACATGACTATCATGGATATGATCCGTTTAATGATGAGCAGAGCATATTTACTACTTAGTTTCTGGGGATATGCACTGGAGACTACAATATATATCCTGAACAAGATTCATAGCAAGTCTATACCTAAGACTCCTCATGAGCTCTGGCATAACCAAACCTAGTGTCAATCACTTGAGGGTCTGGGGTTGCTTGGTCCATGCGAAGAACATGGATGTAAGTAAGCTAGAATCTCGCTCTCGTGAGTGTTACTTCATTGGGTATGTTAAAGAATGGTATTGATATCTGCTTTATGACCCTGAGACTTAGAAGGTTTTCATCTCTAGAGATGTAAATTTCTGAAGAATGACTTCCTTAAGGGTCAACACAAAAATGTAATTAGAGGAGCTCATTGAATCCCATGAGGATTCCTGAACTTCCTGAACTAGAAACTGAAGAGATAAATGAAGATGAAACACCCATACCTCTTCGAAGGAGTTCGAGGGTGATTGCACCACCTGAAAGGTATGGATTCCATGTGTCAGGTGATACTGACAATGATCCTGCTTCATTTGATGAAGCACTCGCGGATAAGGACATGGATAGATGGATGCTAGCAATGAGGTCAGAGATTGACTCCATGCATAAGAATTGTGTATGGACCTTATAGGATCCACCTAAAGGGGTAAAACCCATTGGGTGTAAATGGATCTTCATGAGAAAGAAGGGACCTGAAGGGAAAGTAGAGACTTTCAAGTCATGACTCGTAGCCAAAGGCTACACACAGAGAGAAGGCATAGACTACGATGAGATATTCTCTCCTGTGACTATGCTTAAGTCCATCAGGACACTGCTAGCTATAGATGCATCTCTTCACTACGACATCTGGCAGATGGACATCAATATGGCTTTCCTCAATGGATACCTTGAGAGGATATCTATATGAAGCAGCCCCAGGGCTTCATAATTGAGGAAGGTAAAGTTTGCAAGCTGAAGAAATCCATCTATGGGGGCTGAAGAAATTCATCTATGGGCTCAAACAAGCTTCTCATAGCTGGAACATTTGATTTGATGAAACCATAAGAGTTATGATTTTGTGCAGAATCCTAATGAACCATGTGTGTACAAGAAGCTTAGTGGGAGCGCCTTTGTGTTCATCGTGATTTACGTAGATGACAACCTTATCATTGGGAAGGATACATGGATGATGACCATGGTTAAGATTTGGTTGTCCCACACCTTCAAGATGAAAGATCTTGGAGAAACATCCTACATCTTGGGTCTGAAGCTATTCAGAAACCGAGAAAAGAGGATATTGGGATTATCACAACAAGAATACATTAAGAATATTCTTGAACGATTCTATGTGGATAGTTCCACAAAAGATTTCCTCCCCTTAAGACATGGTATCCACCTATCTAAATGGATGGCTCCTCAAACTGTTGAGGAAAAGAAAGCCATGGCTGGATGCCTTATGCATCAGCTATAAGAAGCTTATTGTACACCATGATGTGTACTAGGCTAGATATCTACCATGCAGTGGGAGTGGTAAGTCGTTACCAATAATGCTATGGAGAACAACACTGAATGCAGTGAAGGATATTTTCAAATATCTAAGACGTAAACAAGATTACATCTTGGTCTATGGAGATGGTGATCTCCAAGTCTTAGGATGTACATATTCATATTTCCAGACAGATATAGATTATCGAAAGTCGACATCAGGGTTGTGTTCCTGTTGAACGGTGGTGCTGTGAGCTGGAGAAGCAAGAAGTAAGACACTACAACAGATTCAACAACAGAAGCCAAATATATTGAGGCGATGTGGTTGCGCAAGTTCATCCTAGAACTTGGCGTAGTTTCCTCTGATACTCCCATCCCATTACTCTGCGATAACACGTGAGCCATTGCCCAAGCGAAGGAACCAAATGGAATCAAAAGAGAAAGCATGTGGAAAGGAAATACCACATCATTCGGGAGATTCAAAAGCGTGGTGATATCATCATCACCAAGGTGGCCTCTGTCGACAACGTTGCTGATCCTCTTACAAAACCTTTGACATAGAAGGTTTTCGACCAACATGTAATGAGTATGGGTTTAAGGATTGTACCTGAATGGTTATGAGGGCTAGTGGGAGATTGTTATCCATGTAAGCCCGAGGCGAACCATTCCTATAATAAATGTTATTGTAATGTTTGATTGATCAATAAAAGTTATTGATTCTTTTCACTTCGTTTCTGAGATTGAATGAATGAATGCACTATAAGGTTCATCTATACAATTAGGATTATGTAACATTGCCATTTTAATGTTCATGCTGCTGTTGATTCAATAATTGAATCATAGAGTGAATGCTTGGATGAATATCTAAGGAGCTAGATAGAGGACTCATCAAGAACCGTCAATTGATTGTTAAGAGATGATCTCCAACCCGAGTAGGAGATGGCAATCCTTTCTCATTAGGCTGATATCTGATCGACCTCTTGATACAGGTCCTCTACTTGGGAAAAGAATTTCGATGGTGTCAGATTAGTTAGGTCAAAGAGTTGACTTAACGAGATCGAGATAACCAAAGTCCTATATCGTATACTGTCATGATATGGGCACACATCTTCTAATCGGAGACATATGCGTTACTATATGTTTAAGTGTGTACATTTGGCAGACCAATAGGTTGATGACCTAATCAAGGCCTATACACCGGCGAGCTGGTATGAGGGCATATGAGTAATACGATATCTCAAAGGGATCATACAGGTTCACTTGTGAACCAGAAGACATGAGTTCACTCATGAAGTATTGGGACCGATCAAATTCCATGCATGAACGTCGTGCTTTGGAAGCATAGCAAGAATTTGTAGGTATGATATATGCTTTGTGAAAGCATATAATCGATACCAACTCCAAATGACCAATATTGAGAAACTTGTTGATAAAACCCTGAAGATGGCAATATTAAATTGATCTTTATCTTCGGGTTTATCATAGGTCTTCTAGTATGCAAGAGGAACATGTCTTAGGAATACCTGTGGGTGATGTGATCATAAACGATTGTATAACCATGACGCTTCCATTCCGAGGGAGTGATGAAACATGTTTGGATTTTAGTGACTCCTCTCAGTAGATAAGTAATATGATCTTGGTCTAAGTGTTGGACATTGAACTGAATGAGATTCAGATGCAATGAGAATAATAGATTACGATCTTGATTTAATCAAGCATCTATGAGAAGTCCATGAGATCTGGATTTGAGATATCGTCTCAATATCCAAGTCACTATACGTGGAACATACAATCTCCCTGTCCTTATCTCCAAGCATCTGCAGAGAAAGCGCATTATTCTTGAAAGGGTTCAAGAATAATTCCATAGTTGAATTATGTATAGCATTGAGAAATGGATAATTAAATGTGATTTAATTATCGTGAATAATGTGAATTTGATTCACATTATTTGGATGCATGAGAATGGAGATCCAATATAACTAAATATGATTTAATTATTATGGATAAGAATAATGTGGATAGCAATATACAAATTATTCATAATATGTTATAAATGTGATTTATGATGTATTAGAAAGAGCTTATTATGATTTATATTTTTTGATTAATTATTGGTGTGAATTGAATTCACATTGGATAATTAATTGCAAATGTAAATCACATTTTATTTTGGGTTGTGAATGTGATTCACAAATTTCCAATGGCAAGATTGCAATATTCACAAAATAATTATGAATTATTTTTGTAGAATAATTTACAACAATTGTTGTTGTAAATATTGGAGATATACGGAATAATGTAATCTTGGATATTGCATCAAGATTTCCCCTTTCCTAATAGAAGAGGGGGACGACCGCCAATTCCTATAAGGAAAGGGTGTCCGTCCACTCTACATATATGGAAGGATTGGATCTCCTTTCCATTTTATCCAAGTTTAATTGATTTAATTTTAGCATTAAATTATACTAATTTATCAATATATATTTAATCTAAATTAAATTAATTATTGTTGTGTTTTTCCAACAAAATCTTGGCCATTGAAAGAAGCACAGATCAATCTCATCCATTGATTTTGTGTAGTCCATGGATTGTGATCCATGGACTCCCAACACCCTATATAAGAAGAGGCACCCCTTGTTCTTCTTGGTTACAATTACAACAAAAATAATATATATATATATATATCTCTCTCCTTTCATTCTCACGCCCTCTCCTTCTCTCTCCTTGGGTGTCCGTTCACCCATACCCTAGAGGAAAGACTCTACCATCGTCGCATCATCGTTGTGCTATCACCGCAATTGCTCTTGGTTCTCCGTCTTCCTTGGTGCGCTTCGCTCACGAAGAAGATGTTTGATCTCGTGTGACGAGATCAGGAGTTCTTTGCTTGGATCAATATCTTTGATTGCTAGAGGCACACGGTTCATCCCCGCGCTCGCAAGCGTCTCCTTTGAAGATGAAACTTGAGATACGAGGTCTCTTTTGTTGGAGGCTTCATCGCAACCACACTACAAGAGGTATTCCCTTTGTCCATTATGTGGTTTAGATGAAATGAACCAAGAAGTGATCTTGGATCATGTGGTTTCATCGTATGAAAAATTTTAAATTCCGCTGCATCGAACAACTAGTGTGACTAGTCATTCTTGATTTTATACGATACGATCCTCATGCTTCAGTGATGCGCTTAAGGATCATTCAATATCCTTCACCCTCCTCTGGATCTCTCCTTGAGATCTTCACTCAAGAGAAAGGGCTATCGCCACCTCCTCTCTGAGCTCTCTCTCTTCTGTAGGTCCTGCAGATATGGTGGTTGGAGAATGGCAGATGGATTACTCGAGGGCCGGCGGTGGTATTAAATAGGAGATGAAGGAAATCTTGGAGGGGGGGGGGGTTGATCGACGATGGTTGAGAGAGGGTCGAGGATAAGGGGGGTGATTTGCAGTTGGGTGGTTGGTTGACATGAGGGATAGAGAGAGATAACCAGAGGGGGTGAGAGAGTTGCGATTTGATTGAGCGACCATTAGTGGGTTGCGAGAGGGAGCCAGACGACCCATCGGAGGTTTTTGGATAGAGGTTGGTCGGTCAACGAGTCAACATATGGTGGTTATAGATCGAGGTTCGAGGCAGTGCTAGGAATCGGAGAAGGAGGAAGAGTGCTCACGTGCGGTCATGTGTAGAGATGGGAAGAAATAAGTCACATGCTAGGCACATGACTGGGAGAAGACAGGGGGTTCACGTACTTGGCACGTGGAGAGAGAGGTGGCTCCAAAGATTGCACGCCACGTGGCACGTAGTTGGCATGTGCTTAAAATGCATGATTAAATAGATAAAAAAAGAAAAGGGCTCGGATACAAAAGTGTTCAACACGAAAAATAAATGCAAGCTACAATGTTCATGGAAGGACTCACATGCAAATGAAATGTGGAGTTTAAGATATGAATTTTTTTGTGATATTTAATATAAAATCCCTTTTTGTAGTCATACAATTTTTATTTGATTTTCTGATGATAGATAAAGGTATGCAAAAATCAAACAGGTTATGAAATGATGAAATGTACTCAAATGTCATTTTTCTTGGGAATTTTTATTGGAGAGGAATATGTCAGAAAAAATAGAGAAGTTATTTATGTACAAGTGAATTAGGTTAGAAGTCTCAAGTCAGAATTGATCTTTTTAGTTGCCTTTCTGATTTGTTAGGATTTTTATTTTTATGTGATTTAATAAAACAATGAATAAATTAAAGAAATGAAAGAGAAAATAATTAGAATGAATGAAATATGCGTCTGAAATGATAGATCAAAATAAGTGAAAATGTACAATGTGCAGAAGAGGCTCAAAATCCAACATTCACAAATAAGCTCTGATTTTTATGAAATTGATCTTGTTTTGAAGGTATTTGAATTTATATTACTTTAAAAGTTATTAGAGTGCAATCGGACACTGTCTGAGAAAGATATCATCGTTTTAGTCTGTCTTGTCTGAAATTAGGGTTTGAGATTATTTTGCATATAAACAAGTTGACATTTTTTAGGATCATTCATGATTTAAGGTTAGTGATATGTTCACAATGGAGATGGTTTGAGGTTAATTGGAGTTTGCACAAATAATAAAATGCATGAAGTTAGGTGAAAATGCATGGATAATTATGAATGCAATATGAAGTGTTTAATATACGCAAATTATTTACAGGTGTCTGAAAGTTAATTTTATGAAGTTAACATGTAAATGATCCTAAATTCTCAGGACGAAGCTATATTTTCATCTAAGTAGGTTGATGAATCATAGATTCATCAATCACTAATGACATGAAATACATCAATTATAAGTCAATGGGAATTTCAATAATTACATGCACCAATTGTGAATAACAAAAATTAGGGATATCACCAGCGTTAATCAATTGGAGACTTTGAGGTATCGATTTTGTTTCTTCAAGAAATTCTTCCTCAATAATACCGAAATATAACTCATCAAAATTCAACTTTGTCCTTTGTGTTTGGGTGGTTAGGCCACAGTCATTTGATTTTCTCTCAATTACAACTTTCTCTAAAATCCTCCCATGTGTAACCTCAAAATTATCCAAAAATGTTATCGCGGAATTGATCAGCGGAGTTTCCCTATGAGGGTCTTGTCAATCCACAAGGCAGATCAACAGTCATCAAAGCGACCACTCACAAGAATACCACTAAATCAACAAGTACCCAAAACATATGAATAATAAATGAATTACAAAAATATGAAGTACAATTTATTTTACTCTACAAACAAAGGTGTATAGTGGGTAAGCATGTAGAGGTCGAACCACTGAGAGCAAACCAAGTAGCCTAATGATCATTTCTAATCAAAATGAGTTGTGTACACAAGTGTCCTTTTAGTCATTTGTGGGTTTTTTGGTTTTTAAATTTTATTTGTTTTTTTAATTTTATAATTTTTCTGATTTTCAATTATTTTTATTTTATTATTATATAATATCATATATTTATATAAGGCTAAATAAATAAAAAAACATACATATATATAAAGATAATCTATATATGATATCGGGTATATATAGAATATATATAATAAATATACAAAATCAGAAAAATATTAATAAATATAGCCCTTTTATATAACATATTTTTTGGTTTTTAAATTTCTATAAGGTATTTATAATAATCAGCAATAATATAATATATAGGTATATAATATAATATGGGGTATTATAATTTTAAATATAGCTAAAAATAATAGAAATTTGTATAATAAAATGTTTTTGAGTTTTTATTTTTTACTATTTTTATTTTTTTAATGTATTTTTGCTCTTTTTAGGTATTTTTAAAGTCCAAAATATACAAAATCAGGAACTTAATAAATACACCGGATTGTTTTGAGATTAAAAAATACTAAATAACGCCGAAAATTCCCAAAACTAATTTTAATATGTAATATATATAAGATTATGAAAGAGAAATCAATATTTTTTGAATTTTGAAGAATTTTATATTCTTTTATAAGATTTTAGAGCTTTTCAATTTTTAATCGTCTTCTTTTTCTATTTTTATGGATTTTTGGTCTAAAGCTAGAAATTATGATAATTGATAATATATATATATTTTCAATTTTTCAAAAAGTTTTTTTAATTTTTAGGTATTTTCTAAGTCAAACAGGTGTAAAATGTGCTCTTTTTGATTTTTAGTAAATATGAAATGTGCATAAATGGAAAATAAAATATGTAGCATGTCAGAGCATGCATCCATGTATACATTATACTATTTTGCGTAATTTTTGGAGTACGGATGATACTTATAAAAATTAAATAAACATGCATAAAAACGAATACTAATAGGGACCATTTTCAAATATAAATAAGTTTACATGTATTTCAGAACCTTGAAACACAATTTAGGGGCAAGTGTAATTTATCCACGAATATCGAAATTAAACGTGCTTGGTAGGGGCATAAATGTAATATACAAAAATTTCGACCCTCTTTAAAAATTATCCACAAAAATTAATACTGAATTTACAAAATTTTGGACTTATTATAAATATAAAAATCCACAAGGGTATGGTTGCAAAATGCCCACCTCACATGGGGGGTACGTGAGGTGAGCTGTCATGGACTCTGATGTAAATACATAAAAATTCGAGGGGCTCCATGCAAAATATCCACAATTATTTACATTCAGATCGGAATTTTAATACTAAATAAAAATATACAAAAATGTGAGGGGCATCTGTGACATATGCCTAATATGTGTGAGCAAGCGGATAGACAGTTGTGGCCACTTAATTTGATCGTGCAGTCCAGACTCCGCCATACCCCTTCGACGATGATCGCTCTCGATTAGATCTGGCTTTGGATCTGACGGTGTAGAGGGGCTAAGATCTAATGACTGCTGTGCAAACTGGGGTGAAGGCCCCATCAGACAGTCTTGGAGGGTATTGGATGAACATGTGAAGAAATCTGCTCTAGGTAGCTTGGATCTGCAATTTCCTATGCCTATGATCTCCTCTACTGCCGTGATGGGCAAAAGATTTCTTCACGCCTTCCGCAACTACTGATGGTTCTTAGAAGCTTCAGAACCCAACGATGGGGTCCCGACGAGTCAGTGAAATTCATAACACATGGGGAGATGATTTGGCCCTTACAGGGCCCCGTTCAGCTCGAGATTTGCACAAAGAGAAACACGAGTTGAGGGCAAACTTCCTCGACCCCATTAGGCATGGAATAGACGCGGAATGGGTGGAGGCGTGGAGGTCCGACAGAGATGATAGAGTTGGACCTCGATCTCCAGATTGATGGTCAATCTGGGTGTTCAGATGGATCGAATCTAATTAACCTAATCTAAGCTAAAACAACAACAAAAGTTGAATTAAAGTACTTAATCAAAAGACAACAACTAAATCTACCTAGGAAAGTAAAGGGCACAACTTGAACTTGGCTCGCACACCAAGGAGCAGGATGATGTAGGAGCACCGTAGGGTTGCCTCCTCTCCTCCATTCTCCGCTCCAACACTGTTGGGGATCGCCTCCTTTCACCAGGTGTCGCACTTAACCGAGGGCAGAGGGATTCAGGGATTGAGAAAGTACCAAAGAAAAAGAATGGGGTTTTATTTATAGACATGATTTAGGGATGACTTCGATCGAGGTTATTTAGTGGCTCGATGGAGATCAATGGGATCTAATGATGGCGCATGAAGGACGATCGTGATAGGAACATGATCAAAGAAGAGCTCGAGGTGATTTGGTGATCAGGGCGGCCTGGAAAAATCGAGGAAGTGGGATGCTCGAGGCTTTGACATAAGTCTGAGAGGAAGATAGTAAAGTTGACTTGGGTTAACAAAGGGACGAATCTGATTGGTCCACGTGGACCAACAAGAAAAATACAAGGCAAAAATGCCTTGTTAAATGAATAATAATTATGAAATGAATGAATTAATTTTAGGTTATAAAATAAAACATGTTTATTATTTTCTATAGTATTTTATTCCCATTTTTATTTATTTTTATGAGACTATTTATTACAAGTTATTATTTACATGTATAGTTACGTGCATATTTACCTATATTATGTGTATTTTATTTTTATTTTGTATTTTATATTTTATTTTTTATACATTTAATTTATATAACTATAATTTATATATATATATACACATATATTTTTATTGTATTTTTCTGATGTGATTTGCACACTTAAATAATTAGATGTATTTATTATATAGGTATAAGTATAAGTAGTTCATCTATATATTTTATATAATTATTTAGTTTAGTTTATTTTTAATGGTTTTATTGTGTTCTAAATATGTACATATACTATAAATAATATTTACAAAACTATAAAAATATAAAATTATGAAAATATAAATAATAAATAAAAAGAATATTTTATTCACATATTTTGTACAATAGGGATCCAAAACCTAACTTTTGCACATTAACTCTAAATTAAATGAAACCACCTTCATTAAATAGCTAATTAGAAGTTATATAAAATTTAAGGTGATTTTGGTGCCTTTTGAGTTTATTTGGAGAAGATATGGGTCTTTGAAGTTTGGGTTTTGGTATTTTATTCTGAGTGTAGAATGAACAATGTACATTATTTTGGTGGGAAATCAATTTTCTATTTTTCTTTGTATTTTTACCCACAACTTTCATGTACAAAGTTTATTGATTTGATGTATAAATAATTAAGAATAAAACATGTCCGAAAAATGAATCATTGAAGAAATAAAGTTAGGGTTTTTATTATGTGTTTGACCCTTGTCTCCTCCTACTTTATTCCTTGTTGATCCAGTCATGATGATACTAGATCTCAGGGTTTAGGGTCATAAAATACATTTGGAATTTTATTTCCTTTTTATTTTCTTTTCTTTATTCTTTTATTTTGGCTTGAAATATTGCATTTTTACTATATTCAGACAATCAATAATAAATGTTAATTTTTGTAAAACAATGATATTTACATGCATTTAACTAGGGAATGATGGCCAAAATGAAAGAATAAAGGTGATGAAATGGAGATTCATCACCCCCATACTTGCCTTTGCTAGTTCCTAGCAAACACTTATGCCTATAGATGCAGAAAAGAAAATAAAGAAAAGAAAGAACTTGGATTGATTTTAACTTTCAAACTTGTCTTCACTAAATCAAAGTTTGGAGCTCAGTCGGACCTTTGGACATTTAGGTTTGGTAGGAACCTTAATTGGGAATCATACTTGAAACACAACAACCTCTAAAAACCACAAAACTCTGCTCAAGTCTCCTCTATAACCAGATTGGAACAAGTCAACTCATATGCAAACCCTTATGACTATGAATCTCTCTTGGATAGTGTGTGTGAAATGTAGCTCTCCTCAGCTAAAGCTGTAAAAATTAGTCTTCTCCAGCATAGTGACCCTAATTCCCCAATCCAACAACTCTTTCCTCGAGAAGTGAGGTATTCCCTTCTAAGTTCTAGTGCAACCGGCTCAAGAAGAGGAGGTGGAGAGAAGAATGAACAGTAGCTAGTGTAGCTACCTATCCTGGGATGCTTGACCAATGTAGCCAAGTCATCCAGCTGCAGGCTCACATGAATGTGACTTTGAAGCTCAAGCTTGCTTATTGGTTATACCAATATATACATACTCCAGTAGGCATTTTATTTTCATTCAGGCATGCCTACTTTTTTGGAGTTTTTTTTGCATTTTTCGAATACTATATACGTCAGCATTTACATATGGACTTTTTCCTCTTAAGCTTGTAGACTATCCCTCTTTTGAAGCATTATTGCAACCCACAACTTCTGTCATTAGACCTCATGGCTACTAAATCAAGTTGGCTACAATGGCGATAGATATGTGACTTCCGATGTTTCCATTGGCTTGTGCCTCATGCCGACAAATCCATCCCTCTACCACTTCAGCTGTGGTGAGCAAAGTGAAAGGTGTAGGTGTGCAAGCTATCTCATTATCAACAAGAGTCGTGCGTGTGTTTTTAAATATTCTACTTAGCAGTCCAGATGACACTGAACTGAGTCTCGTGGTCTCAAAAAATTAATTCTAGCAGCACTGAAGTGCCACTATTCTAGTTTCTATAAGGTTCCTGTGATCAAGTGGATTAAGGTACAACCGAGCTCCAATCTTCAGATTTTACTTAGACTAGTTCAATTGTCAATACCGATCCGAAAATGCAAATGCTATGTACAATGCAAGGAAAATATTTTTGGGATGTAATTTTCTGGTTTTGAAATTTTTTTGGATTTTTGAAAAATTTTTGCAAAATTTTATGCAGTTTTATAAAAGACTTTGCAAATATTTTTGGGATTTTTCATTTTGTAAAATTTTAGGGATTTTTCAAAACAAAAAGTTTTTAGGAAAAGAAATATGTACAGATATTTACGTGGGAGTAAATTTTATTATTTACAAGAGTTGGGATTTGAGAATTTACACCGTTTGATCATTCACAAGTTCTTGTCTAAATTAAAAGAATTTTATTTACTTGAATTATATATATGGTTCTAAAAATAATTGAAAAGCATTTTTGCAAAGATTTTGAGATATAATTTCGCAAACTAATTTAACAAATAATTTTTACAAAGATTTACAAAATTTGAAAAATCATCTTGCAAAGATTTTTCAAATAATATGTATAGATTTTTCAAAATATTTTTTCAACCATTTTCCAAATCATTTGAAAACAGATTTTCAAAACATTTTATTCACAAAGAAAAGAAATTTTTACTAGCAAAACATTTTTACAAAGGTTGAAAACATTTTACAAAACATTTTCCAAACAGTTTCGAAAGATTTTTCAAAGAAATATTCCAATCATTTTCAGATATTTTACAAAACATTTTTACTTGATTTATTAATCAATATATACAAGGACTTTTAATGAATTTTATACAAATATGTTATTTTCAATTAATTAATTGTATTTTAGCCATACTTATTGAAAATACGAAAGTATGAGTTATGGCTATAGTATATACTCCGTATATACAACCTCCCTATACTTAGCTTGAGCTATGTCGTGATAGATCGAAGTGAAAAGAAAAGATATAACTCGTACTAACTATAAAAGATCTACTACAACGAGTGAACAATTAAGAATTAACGATCGAGAAGTCAACCGTCCCCCTATACTTAGGATCAAGTTATCCTAAACAGATTGTATCTACATGCAGGGAGGGTTGAGGGTGGGAATGAACATATCAACGACTCGCCCTGTCTCCCGTTATACTTAGGGTAAAATAGCCCTAAGTATAGACATGAATATCAACAAGAAAGGAAGTAGGTGAGGGATCAAAGGATGAACAATGGGACCCACTCATCCCCCCTATACTTAGAATGAAGCATATCCTGAATATAGCAGTGATGACTGAGATAGATGAAAGCAAGAATGGAAAGAAAGAAAATGAATAGAAGAAAATAAAAGAAGAAAATTAAAGAAAGAGTTTGATAGAAGCATTATCTGAATCTTTTGATGCTACTGCAGTTGTGGAGGATGCATCGTTGAAGATCACCATAACTGAGTCATCGAAAATCAAGAAAGCATCATGTTCAAGGTACATCTTTAGTAATTGACCATTGACGACAAGCGGTTGTGCATTAGATGAAAACTCTGATATCAAATTGCTTCCGTTGTCACACACCTCTTTCACTCTGAATGGCCCTATCCATTTACACTCTAATTTGCCCAGAATATCTTCAATTTTGCATCAAATAACCATACTTTCTGTCCAGTATCGAAGGTTTTTCATCTGGTGTATTCGTCGTGCCAGCATTTAAACTTCTCCTTGTACATCAAGCTATTATCATAAGCATAGTCTCAAAATTCCATGAGCCTATTTAGATCCACTTTTCTTTGCTGACCACCATTATGTGAGTCCAGATTACAAATGTTTACTGCACATAATGATCTATGAATTAGTTCGACAGGCAGATGACATGGTGTTCCATATAAAATATGATAGGGCGACATGCCAAAGGGATACGTGAAGTTGATCCTGTATGCTCAAAGGATGGAGTCCAAGAATTGGGACACGATCTTTCTGTCTGGCCTCACAAGTTTCTACAAGTTTATCTTGATTTCTCTGTTCGATAGCTCTGCCATGCCTATGGTCTGAGGATGATAAGGAGAAGTGACTTGGTGCTCGATGTCGTACTCCTTCGTTAATTTCCCGAACTCTTTATTTATGAAGTGACTACCCCCATCTAATATCAGAATCTTTGGTATCCTGAACCATGAAATGATATTTTCTCTTAGAAATCGACAACTGTGGGGATATCAATGGCTCTGGCGGGAATAGCTTCAACCCAACGACTTACATAATCAACGATAAGAAGGATGCACTAAAATCCATGACTGTTGGGAAAGGGTCCCATGAAATCAATGCTTCAAGCATTGAATACATATGAAATCTGAATGAATTTCAGGGGCATCGAGTCTTTCGCTGTGAGGGCTCCTCCCATTTTCTGACAGTCAAAATAACCATTGACATATGCTGTTGTATCCTTGAATAGTGTGGGCCACCAGAGACTACACTGCAAGACTTTCACTGCCTTTCTATCTCCAGAGTGGTGTCCACTAGATTCAAGTAAGTAACAATGCTCGAGGACACTACGATGCTCCTATTGAGGGATACACTGACGTCAAATACAATCTACTCCTTCCCTGAATAAGAGTAGGTCTTCCCATTGGTAGAAATGGATTGTGGAAAAGAAATTGTCCTTCTTGATCTTCGTCCAATCTTGTGGGACTACACTTGAGATGAGTTAGTTCACAATATCGGCATACTAAGGTAGAGAATCCATGGCGAGAATCAACTCATCAGGAAAGGTGTCTATAATGGGTGCATTGCTCAATGGAGACTCTTGATGTTCAATTCTGGAGAGGTGATCTGCTACCACATTTTGAACTCTAGGTTTATCTTTGATTTCCAAATCGAATTCTTGGAGGAGAGGATTCATCTGATCAATCTAGGCTTCACATTTTCTACTGTAGGTACCAGATAATAGAGTGGTTAGTATAGATGGTGACTTTATATCCAAGAATATAGGATCTGAACTTCTCAAGGGTGAGAACTACAACTAGCAACACTTTCTTAGTAATAGTATAATTTTGCTGAGCTTCATCTAATGTCTTGCTATCGTAGTGAATGACATAGGGCACTTTCTCTTTCCTTTGTCCTAACATAGCCCCAACTGCAAAATCTAATGCATCCGTCATGATCTCAAAGGGTAGAGACCAATCCGACAGCTATAGGATGGGAGCTTGAGTAATCAACTCCTTCAACCGATTGAAATAAAGGAGAATTTGCTGATCAACATTAAACTCGATCTCCTTGCACAATAATTCTATTAGAGGTCGGTCGATGCGGCTGAAATCTTTGATGAAGCGTCTGTAGAAACCCACATGCAACATGAATGACCTTACATTTTTGAAATTATGAGGTTGCTCAAGATTAGCAATCACAACCACCTTCGCTAGGTTGACTTCCATACCACGCTTGGAAATGACGTGGACTATGTTGAAAATGCGAGCCCGCATCGAGACATTATGCAATACATGTTATTGCAAATATCATTCCATGATCTGATATGAAGAATAACTAATTTGCATAATAGGTACCTTAGTACAATTAGGGTTACGTACCATTGCCATCTTGATGCTCATACAACTGTGATTCAATTATTTGATGATAGATGATGGTGCTTAGATGAATATCTAAAGAGTTAGACTGAGGACTCATCAAGTACCATCAAATGATTATTAAGAGATGATCTCCAGCCTGAGTAGGAGTTGGGAATCTTTTCACTCATGAGATGATATCTAACCGACCTCTTATTGCAGGTCCTCTGCATATGAATAAGGATTCATAGGTGTTAACTAAGTTAAGTCAAAGAGTTGACTTAACGAGATCGAGATAACCAAGACCTATGTCATATACTATCATGATATAGGCATGCATACTCCGACCATATACATGTGTGTTACTATATGTTTGAGTATTTACATTTGGTCGATCGATAGGTTGATGATCTAATAAAGGTCTATACATCGAAGAGCTGGTGTGCATACGAGGGCATATGAGTAATACAACCTCTCAAAGAGATCATACATGTTCATTACTGAACCAGAAGAAATGAGCTCACTCATGAGATATCGGGAATCAAATTCCGTGCACGATCATCTCACTTTGGAAGCTTGACTGAATTTGTAGGCTTGATATATGCTTTTGGGAAGTATATGATCAATACCTGGGTATGATATATGCTTTTGGAAGGTATATGATCGATACCAACCCCCAATGATCAAATGAGAAACTTAAAGATAAAAACCTAAAGGAGACAATCTAAATAAGATCTAAAACTTCATGATTATTCTAAGTCTTCCAGTATGCAGGATGTACATGTAATAGGAATACCTAAGGGTGATGTGATCATAAATGATTATCTAACCATGATGCTTCCATTCTGAGGGAGTGATGAAACATGTCTGGAACGATTCAGATGCAATGAGAAGTAATCTAATCTTAGTCCAAATGTTGGACATCGATCTGAATATGATTCAGATGCAATGAGAAGATTAGATTTACGCTTTGATCTGAACAAACATCTTTGGGAGGTCCCCTTTATCTCTATTTGATATATGATCTCAATATCCAAGTCACTATACGTGGAACGTACAATCACCCTCTCCTTATCTTCAAGTATCAGTGGAGGAAGCGCATTATTCTTGAAAGAGTTCAAGAATAATTCCATTGATGAATTATGTATGTCTAAGAATTGAGAAATCGATAATCAAATGTGATTCATATTGTTTAAATGCATGAGAATTGTGATCCAAGATAATTAAACGTGATTTAATTATCAAGGATATGAATAAGGTGGATAGTACTATCCATATTATATATACATTATAAATGTAATTTATAAAATATTAGAGAGAGCTTATTGTAAATAGTATATTCTAATTAATTGTTGATGTGAATTGGATTCACATTGGAAATTAATTGGAAATACAATTTACATTTTATTTTGGGTTGTGAATATGATTCACAAGTATTTAATGACATGATTGCGATATTCACAAAATTAATTCAGAATTATTTTTTGTGAATTAATTTACAACAAAAGTTGTTGTAAATGTTTTTGAAGGATTAGAGGAGCCAACATTATCCATTTAATGGATGATGGATGACCACCATTTGACTTGTTCTCAAGGGCGGCCGCCCCCTTTTTAGAAAGGTAGGTGTCCTCCTTCCTAATCCTTCTACAGACGATTTAGTTCAAATTAAATTATGTTAATTATTAAATATATATTTTATATAATTTAAATTAATTGTTGTTTTATTTTTACAACAAAATCATGACCATTGAATAGAAACACAAATCAATCTCAACCATTGATTTTGTGTTTCACATGGATTGGAATCCATGGACTCCCAAAATACTATAAAAGAAGAGGCAATCTTAGCTCTTCTTTTACACACACAACAATTAAGTAATCTCTCTCTCTCTCTCATTCTCATACTATACGCACCTTTTATCTCTTATAGTGGTTGCCCACTTCGTGCCCTAGAGAGAATCACCATCATCGCCACATCGTCGTACCACCGCTTTGACCGCTCATGGATCTTTGTCTACTTCGGTTCGGTTCGCTTATGAAGAAGACACCGAATCTCATGTGACAAGATCAGGATATATGCTTCTTAGATAATTATATTGGATTACGAGAAGCCCACATCTCATCAACGCACTCGCAAGCGTCACCTTTGCCAGATCAGACTTGAGACAAGAGGTCTCTTCATTTAGAGACTTTATCACAACCATGCTTCAATAGGTAACCATAATACCCCTTTGTGGTTTAGATGAAACGATCTGAGAAGTGTTCTTTAATCATGTGGTTTCATCACATTTATTTTTTAAAATTCCATTTCCCTGAGCAACTAGTGCGACTAGTCATTCTTGATCGCATATGATGCGATCACCACACTTCCATGATGCGCTTAAGGATCTTTCCATATACTTCAGCCCAACACAATCCCTTCAGTGACCATGAAGTGGCTTTTTTTCCAAGACAGTACGAGATTGACTTCTCGACATTTCTGAAGTACTCTATCTAGGTGCTCAAGATAAGAATAAAAGTGGTCACCATAGACAGAGAAGTCGTCTATAAACATCTCGAGAAAGATGCCAACCATATTGACCAAAACTACAAGCATGCATCTCTCGAATGTGGCAGGTGCATTGCAAAAATTAAAGGGCATTCTCCTGCAAGCATAGGTGCCGAACGAGCAAGTGAAGGTAGTCTTCTCTTGGTCCTCTATGTGATTGCCACTAGGTTGTAATTGGAATACCCATCCAAAAAGCAGAAGAACTCCTTGCCGCCCAATCTTTCCAGAACTAGATCAATAAATGGAAAGTGGAAGTGGTCCTTATTCATCGTGGCATTGAGGCGACGGTAACTAACACACACACACATGCCAGGATGTCGATACCCAAGTAGAAATCTCCTCTTCTCTTTCATTTGTAACCATAGTGAGCCCATATTTCTTCGGAACTACATGCAAGGGGCTCACTCACTTTGAATCAGAGATGGGGTAAATGAAGCCTGTGTCCTACCACTTTGTGATTTCTTTCATGATAACATCCTGGAAGTTAGGGTTCAGTCTTCTATGAAATTATCAAGAAGACTTAGCATCATCTTCCAAGTTGATGTGATGTGAACACAGAGCATGATTTATCCCCATGGAGGTCTGATACATGCTAACCAAGTACCTTGCGGTTTTTCTCTAGAACCTCGAGCAGTCGAGATTCCTGATCCAGGGTCAGCCTACTGTTGTTGATGACCAGATACATCTTCTCTGCATCTGCAAGGAAAGCATACTTAATGTCT
This sequence comes from Ottelia alismoides, assembly GCA_037367405.1. Taxonomy (NCBI): domain Eukaryota; kingdom Viridiplantae; phylum Streptophyta; class Magnoliopsida; order Alismatales; family Hydrocharitaceae; genus Ottelia; species Ottelia alismoides. The sequence continues at coordinate 498,619 of JAZKJV010002936.1, forward strand.
GCCAGAAGTGACTTTAATTCTGGTTCTAATCGATTCTTCTGCTCAGTCACGTCAGAAACTGAACTGGTAGGTGGATGATCTGTCATGATTTTGGAGGTACTGCTCACCTCGGTCACTAATGGCTCAGAGGACAATGCGCTAAACAAATCATCAATGAATTTATTATGTCCGGATTGGCATGAATCTTCTGCCTCAAAAAAGGTCCATCAACAAGTAAGAATCTGACTCCAAGTTGACATCAGAGCATGTAAAGACTGTGCTTTCCAAGTCCTCCTCTGGAGAGCGGATTTTCTGAACCCATGTTTCATTCAAGGAAAATTCTGCATCCTTGATTTCTATAATAAAGTCACAATCTTCTTCAAACGATTCTGCTTGGCCTTTACCAGACACAAACTTTGGTTCATTGACCATATCCATTGTTACTTTGTTGCTTCTCGAGCAGAACATGATCTTCCCTGACCCATAGTCAACCATGACCTCTGCAGTTCACAGGAAAGGCCGACCAAGAATAATATGGGTATGGAGTAATGGTGCAGGAGAGTCCATATCATGGACAGAAAAATCAACAGGAAACTGCAGGTCCTGCACCGTTACGACAATCTCCTCCAACAAACCTAAGGGTCGCTTGATCGATCGATCAACGAACTGAAGGATCATGCATGTCGGCTTAAGAGACCCCATCCCAACATCTGTACGAAATGAGGTGGGCATGAGATTGATTGAAGAGCCATTATAAAAAAGTGTTCGCTCAAAGATCTGGTCAAAAATATCGCATCTGATTAAAGATGCTCCTCTGTCTAGCTTCTTTTCAGGAAGATTACTGATGGCTGCAACTATAGCCACGTTGAGGATGTTCTTTTCAACTACATGGAGTTTGTTATTATGGTTCGACCAATGCTTGTTCATGCATGCTTCCTTCAAGCCCTTCTTCACAGTAGGCATATATTCCATGGCTTTCAAAAAAGGTAATTCAATAGTCAAGCTTTTAAGAATATCCACAACACCTAAATCAAATAATGCCTTTTTTCATTTTGCATTTTCATAGATTTTTCAGTTGCATCAGGAAAAGAAATATGTACATAATCGAAATAAAAGTACCATTCTTATTTACATCAAAATTTATGTCCACAACATTTTGTACCACCGGGCTACAAAAAGGTGTACAAGCTGGAGTTGGAGGTGGACATTCAAAAACTGCGGTCTTTGGTCTGTCGACTAGCGTTGGATCGACTACTGTGGCTTGCTCCTCCACGGCTGACATGGCTTTACTTCAACTACAATCATTTTTTGGTCTTCTTCAACTTTCTGATTTTTTTATTCTTTTTGTTGTGGATGGTGGCTGGTAGTTAGCGTGGCTCCTCCTTCTTCCTCACTCGAACCTGTAGCTGGCACGAGCAATGCATAAGATGATGACTCACCAGATAAAGCTTTATTCTTCCCTTTGACAGTGGCATACATAGTCAAGGTCCTACCGCTCCTGAGAGTAACAACATTAGACAAAACAAAATCAGAATTATTTGACTCTGCAAGCAGAGACATGACTTCACATTATACTTACTCTTTTCTCTTGATTTTATTAGGGTTTGCTTTGACCTATGCCAGAAGTGGAGTTTTGGTGGCCATCAGGTCATCCAGCTTCCGTGTGATCTCTGCTAAGCCCTTTACTAACTTAACCAAACAATCGAGGCTTGGGTTCACAGGAACTGCCTCAGAAGTTTCAACGTGATGACCACGTTGTGGCTGATGGTGCAGAGGCGAAGATGGGTGATGTTGATATTGTTGTTGAGGTGGGGGAAGTTGATACTGATGCTAGTAGTGAGGAGGAGGATACTGCTGGTGATGCATATCGACGTATGAATGATACGATTATTATTGGAGCTAATGTGGCTACAGATACTGCTGATTCTATCTCCAATTATTGTGATATTGTGGAGATCGATGGTATGGAGGCTGTGAGGACTGGACAAATCTCCCTCCTTGATGTTGAGAGAATGGACGAGAATTTGCAGACTGACCCTGCTGAGGCCCGCCTGGATGGGCCAACTACGTTTCATTGGACCAAACTATATTCTCCTCTTGAATGAGAGGCAACAGAGGAGAGAATGGATCATAAGAAAACCAGAAATTTGGTAGGTAAACCACCAACTGGTGCTGCTGCGGTGCCTAGTCTAGAGCCTGCATGTAACACACGTGTTGGACCGTCGGTTGCTGTGGATTAGGATGAGGCTGATGCTGCGTGGGCTGCTCGTCTTTCTTCTCAACTGGAGTCTCGGATGGTGGGGTCGTTGACTGGCAACCATTGATGGTACTCACCAGCAACTCCAGTTGCTTGGTGATCTGATGTAGCTTGTTTAGATGTTGGGTTCTTTGTTCGATCACAGTGAGTTTCTCAAGTTCCTGTTATCGCTTCTCGATGATATCAACCTTGGAGAGATGACCCCCGATAATGTTGGGGTTGGATCTCTCATCTCTCTTTGCCTTGTGTGAGGATGCCATGTGCACATGTTTGTATAGGACCTGGGGCTATCTCTGGTAAGCGCATTATGAAGAGAGAGTGGCCTCTCCATTGACCATTTCTTCAAAAATATGCTAGACCACATCTTCATCCTCATTGAAGTGGTTCCTCTATAGGAAACATCAACTAATCTTTGACTTCTAACATTTAGGCATCCGAAGAAATGTTGGACCACGCTAGTCCTTAGTATGCCATGGTGGTGGCATTTCTCCTATAGATCAGTGAATTGCTCCCATGCTTTATGAATAGACTCATGGGTAGCCTAGGAGAATTTGCTAATCTAGGCTTGAGTCTGGTTGATCTGATCGAGACGATAAAACTTAAGTCCCTCCCACGTCATCACGAACTTCCCTAAATGGTTAACCCAATACAGGGCCTTGTCTTAGAGACTGAAGGGAAATGCGATCATCTTGACTACACCTAACGGGTTGTTAGTGTAGTGCGTGTAAAGATACACGAAAACTACTGCAGGTGAATGTAAGGTTCCTAATTTGTATTCCTATGGAAGGTGGGCAGAAGAGCATGGATTTGAGGTTTGAGCTCAAAGTGAGCATGCACCGGTAGGATGCGAATCCACTCGATCATTTGGCTATCTCTAGGATTATAAGTCCGCTTCAACATAGGCTTGGGCACCTCAGGTCCTTGTTCTTCTTCCTCTTGATCATCTCTGGGATTCTCGTCCTCTCTTGGTATGTGATGGGTCGCTAAATACGTTGTTTAATTCGATCACGTTGTAGCACGTGTACTCAGCGATTCGGTCAGAACCAAGAGAAGGATCTCCGTGAAGAGTGTCTCGGCTTTAATTTATATCCCGGGCAAGTCCGGGGTCGAACTCAGGGAGGCAAAGGAACAACTTGGGTTTAATTCAAAAACTTAGGTCTAGATTTCCAATGCGGTATTTTTCAGATTTTTTAATGCAAAAAGAGTAGCAAATGCAAGATGCGGGTGAATCAAGATACTACGAAAGCATACAACTTAGCTAAATTAATTTTAATGAGAAATTAGTTCAATTTAGCCAAATTATATTTTTCCAGTAAACTTAATCCAATGACGAATGCAAAACATATTTTTTTAGAATTTTCAGGGTTAAAATGCAATAATGAAAAATGCACACTTTTTATGGGTTTTTTCGCAATTTGTCACACATACAGTAAGCAAAAATTATGAAAAATTTACTGGAACTAAAACATGATGCAAGACGACTACAGTAATTTTTTGGGAATTTTTTGACAAGTCATGAATTTTTTATGGTTTTTTTAGTGAAAATAGAGTGACAGTGAGTAAATAATTTCTAATAAATCCAAATTATCAAATTAAGCAGAATGCAAATTATCCCAAAACGATACTTTCATGTAGAATCCAGGAGAATCGAAATTTCACAAAAAGGATATACGGGGATTTAATTAAAAATCAAAAACTAAAATCACTCTACAATTTATTTAAGGCACAAGACAACTCCATTTTGGATGAAATTTGGACAGTAATTACATCACATTTCAAGGCATCACATATAATTTTTCTGGATTTTTTAGAACAACCGTGTGTGAGGAATAATTTTAAGAGTCCAGATTAAGTAAAATATGTCATATTTCAGTTAACTATTTTTAATTAATTACCCAACTACCATAAAAATACAAATAAATACCCACAATGTAGAGAATTAGTTGATCAACATCAAACCATTTTTCATTGGATAAAATGATGCATAAACGAGGTCCAAATTAGAGTGCAAATACAGGGGTGTCCGTGCAAATTCAGAAACTGAAAATACAATGCAAGTTATGTATAGGGACTAATACGCAATTACGGAAACATGAAAGAAACCACTTGCAATTTTTACAAATAAAAAAAACAAATAACCAAAACCTTTCTTCTTCCTTGCTGGGAACGGGAAGAACCCAACGGGGAAGATCCGCGGAGGCGGTCGGCGGACGGCAGAGGGCTTGGAGCCCTAGGTGGAGGAGGTGTAGGTGGCGTCGGGGCGGAGAGGGGGCACGTGGAGGTCTGGGTGCGCGGCCGCGGCTGGAGCGTCGAGGGTGAGGAGGAGGCGGCGGTGTTGCGCTTGGCCTGTGGCGGTTGGCGGGCTGAGCGCGGGGAAGGGCTGCGCCGCGCGGCGTGCGCGTGGGTGGCAACCACTTGTGGAGGCGCGGGCGGCGCGCAGCCGAGATGGCGACGGCGTTGGAGCGGATGGTGGTGCGGGGGAGCGGCGGCCGTGGGCTGCTGCTTCCCTGCAAATTTTTTTATTTTTTATTTTTGATTTTTTTTGATTGTTTTTTTGTTTGTTGCTGTAATAAAAGAAATCCTTTTTTTAATTTTTATATTTTTTTGTTTTGTTAAACAGGAAATAAATGTGGTTATATACAAAAGGGGAAGAGGAGGAGTTGGTAAAAAAAATGGTGGAATGAAACAACAAAGAAACAAAATATTAGATAAGATAAAATAATAAGAGAAACGAGGAGAAATATTTACCTGATTCTTCGCCGGATTGGCGGAGCAGCTACGCTGAACTCCTGTTGTCGCCTCGATCCGATTGGCGAAATAAAATCGGAGAGGCTGTGCGAGCTCGATGGAGAACTCGTGACGCGAAGCGGAGCTCCGCGGATCTCACCTGAAGGAGGTCGTCGCTTGAGGACGATGCTTCGCCGCTGTCACCAACAAAACACTCCAAGCACTCTCCTTATTCTATAAGAATGGTGGATGGGGAAAAAATGTGGATGTGGAGATGAATATAAAGAGAAGATAAATGGAAGTTAGAATGGTGGTGGTGTTGAATGGAGGTTAAATTAGTGATGGGGTTGAATGGGAAGTTAGATGAATAATGGTGTTGAATGGAGGTTGATGAAGACTTGGAGGTTAATGGAGGTTGGTGGTAGAAAAGTTATTGTAGAGAATCTTATTAAATAAATAAAAATGAAATGAAATAAAGTAGGCTACTAAAAAGAGAAAATAAAATAAAGAGAAGAAAAAGAGTGGGGAATTTACAAAAAGAAGATATACAACATGTACAAATTTTTTGTTTGCTTTTCTTTTTATATAGTTTTTTTGTCTTTTTAATAAGAGATATCTACAACGGAAAAATACTATAAAATAATATAATTAAAATACAACACAATCATGATATTTTTGTATTTTTAGCAATTAAGACAGATACAATAAAAATTAAAGAAAGAATGAATATATACATGGTATATAATGTACATCTAGGTCCCAAAACCCAACTTTTGCAAACGAGCTCCGATTTTAATGAAACACTTCCGTTGGATAGATAATTTTCTAACTTGAATTTAAAAGTGAGTTTGGTGAATTTGGAGTTCATACGGAGCGGGAATTTAGCTTGGAAGTTGGTCTTTACGGCTTTTTCCCATTGGGATCTAGGAGCATTTATTTGAGATATAATTTATTTTGTATTTTTGTATTTTTATGTACATTATTATGAACAAGTTATAGAAAGAATTAGCCAAAAAGGAGTTGAAATGAAATTATTAAAAATAAATGAAGTTTTGGGTTATTTACAGGTATAAAACTCCTTTGATTTTGCAGCTTTTTATGTGTAATTTATTTTGTACAATCTAATATAAAATAATTAGTGAGTTTTATTTACAAGAGGTATTTTGTTAATTTATTGATTTTATGGACATTTATTTGGGATTTTACTCAGGGATTTTGCTAAGATCAAGATATTGAGATGATGAATCGTGGATTCATCACCCCCCTATACTTAAACTTTGCTAGTCCTCGAGCAAATAAAGAATGAATAAGTTGGGTTAACCCCTGACTGTGCATGTGAATACAAGACTTGATCTGTTCAAGAACTCTCGGTTTTAGAGATCCTAAAATTCTAAGCTGAACCAAGCTCTAGTCAAAAGGTACCCAATTTCCCTAATCATCAGACTCTCTTTGTATACATATATATAAGGGATATGACTTTAAGTGTTGACCGCAGTTACAAGAGTAGAGTCACAACGTCACCCAAGGTTCCAGTCCAAGAGACTCTCCTATGGACCCGATCCTCAACACTAGGGAATAAATCATTTCTTGCATCCAATCCACCGTCTCTTTAGTTATCAGACTTGGAAGTGTAGATGGCAGGCCAGTTGATGGAGGGCATAGGATTGTGTCATTTCTTCTCTCCCTCTCATTGGAACAAGGATCCTCTCAAGTGCCTTATTACGCAACGCATTTTTTTGATGTTGATCAGTGCGTCCGTCAAGAGAAGTTGGAGCCGTCTGCACTTGTTTTCCTGGGAGTACACCGGGGTGTGCCTTTTTTGAGTACCTATCGTACCTTCTACACCCAGACTTGTAGCATTTACGATGCAGAGCCCTTTTTTGGTGCAAGCCCGACTCCTGGTCCTAATAGCGGTGGTCCAAGTGGACACTTTGAAATGGTTGGGAGCGCTCGCCTTTGGTGGAAGCTCTTTTGATAATTGACTTTGTGGAATGAGAGCTTTTCTTTGACATTTCATTGCTTTGTAGTATTTGTGGCTAGCTCCACTGCTTTTACCAAGAGTTGGCGCACACTGATCAACATTTTTTATTTTATCACACCCTGGCACATAGGTAAATATCAAGAGATAGTACAAGAACCATGTTCTCATACTGGCTAAAGATGCTGACACTCAGGTTTCATGAAGCCTTCATTGATTTTATCCCATCCTCGAGCATCATCAAATCAAGTCCAAACTCAAATCCCTCATCCTAGTTCCTCAAGTGAAATTTCAACTCATCTCATCATAACTGCAGTCGTGTATGTGAGGTGCTGATCATATTCTTAAGGTAGAGACTAAGCATGCAATATAGCATACAAATCTTTCAAACTAGGGAAATGTGAATAATTAAGTCAAGGACCCTAATGACTAAGGCTGGTTAACTCAAAATCTCAAGAGCTCGTAAACCAAGTGTTCTTGAACATCACCAGTCTTGTGTGAAAGTGAATTGTGTCAGGGATTAAACCAACTTATTAGTTAGTTTTTTTTTCAAGAGTTTTTTTTTGAAAATATAGGTAAATAAGAAAATACTTTTTTTTTGAAAAAGTTTTTTTTTGTTTTTTTTGTTTTTTTTAACCCACCCCATAATTATTGCATAATATATACAAAAATACGTGAAAGTACGAGGTATGGGTAAAGTATATATGTAATATATACACGCCCCCCTATACTTAGCTTGTGCTATGTCCTCATGGCACTAGGTGACAAAAAGACATAGCTCGTACTAAGCGTAGGAAAGCTAAAATAATAAAAAGTATAGAAGTCGATCCGACCCCCCTATACTTAGGCTCTGGTCAGCCTAAGTGTAGAAGAAGAGAAAAAATGGGGCAGACGAGGTCAAGAGGAGAAATGATGAGTAAATACACATGGCGGGCATCGGTCCCCCCTATACTTAGGCTTTGGTCAGCCTAAGTTTGGAAAGAACACAAGATTGGAAGACCGATGAGAATGGGAAAGAATATACAAAAAGAAAATAAAAAGAAGAGAAGGAGCAAATCGGGTCACTCACCCCCCTATACCTAGGATCTAGTCATCCTAAGTATAGCCACAAAATGAAAACGATACGGAACTGGGGCGAGTGATGCGAATCATGAGGGAGGGAGGTGAATAAAGGAAGGCATATATGTACAAGGAGGAGGGAGAATATACAAGGATTAAGAAGGTTTGTGACGGACCTTCTTGCGGGAGCGATGGGGTGGGTAGTATACACATGTGTCGCTGTCAGAATCGTCCTCCGAAGAATAATAGTGAGGTGTGGGGAACGTCCAACGGGGGTCGACACACGACTGCTTGCTCAAGTATGGCTTCAGAACAACCGAACTGAGCTCACTCTTATAGATCACCTCATCCGGACCTGATGAGGACTCCTCAGAAAGTTCCTTCTCTGAAACATCGAAGGTAACCTTCTTAGTTGGTTTTCTAGAACCTGAAGCATCAAGAGGAAGAGGAGATTGATACGTCTTAAGGAGTTCGGGAGAACACCTCAAGGAATCAACACTCGTCTTCTTCTTACCAGATGACCGACTAGAGGATGGAGCAACCGATTTATCAAGATTGGTCAATTTGGTCCCAGTTGTCTCCTTTGGTGTATGTCCTGAATGTGGTGTGTGTGAGGTTCTGACCAGAGGTTCATCATCAGATGAGTCACCATATGCATTGTAATACTCCTGTAGGGTCAGCACACGTCTCTGATAAGGCACAGTGTTCTCAGTTGGCTTGATATTGTTGGGTTCTTGTGTCGGATCATCGTAATAATCAAGGCAATCCACAAATGTCATGTCCGACTCAATGATAGCTTCTGGTCGTGAGTCCTCTCTAGAAGCTGTCGCGGTGGTGATGCAAGCAGTAGGCGGTGTGTGGTTGTAGGAAGTCTCTAAACCAATGGTCGTCTGGACAGTCGGTATCTCAGGTGTAGTAGAGAGATGGGACTCAACTGTCTCTCGAATGTCACGACTGTCTGCAACTTTACGGGTTACCTTGGAATATCGTGTGTCCTCAAAGATCGGGTGAGGTCGGAGTGCTCCCAATGCAGAGAAATCGATCTCCCGAGTCTCACAATCTATAGTTGCCTTAGCCAAGGCTAAGAACGACTTCCCAAGAATGATCGGAGACTGGGTGAACTCTCCTCGGTGCTCAATGTCAATGATCGTGAAGTCTATCTCCAGTAGAGCACCTTGAAAAGTGACGATGACTGAAATGGTTCCTCTCGACCGTTTAATGGTCCGATCTGCCAACTGAATGATATCTCTTGACATCTTGGCAGATCCGAGTTTGAGCTTGGCAAACACGGAGGTCGGGAGGATATTAATCGGTAAGTCATCATCGATTCTTGCATGGGTGAATGTGGTATCTTTGATTTCACAATCAAATCTAGGTAACCGCTTTACTCTGCGGCTCTTGGTTTTTCTCCCTATCATCAAAGATGTGGCCATAGACACTATATGTATCTCAGTCCTTGTTCTCTTATTGCCTGATCTTTTAGGCATCAATTTACTTCTCACAAATCTTTTAAGGTCGGGAAAGTGCTCAATGGCCATTATTAAGGGAAGCTCAAAAATCAACTTTCTATCCAATGCTTCCCTAACTGTAGGATCCAAACTTTTTAGATCTTTTCCTTTTTCAATTTTTATGGTATTTTCCGAGTTTTCAATTTTTTTGGTCTTTTTGGTAGGTGAAGGAGGACTAGGAGAATGTACATACTCAAGTTTGGAGAAAAAGTGGTTAGTAGAAGAGGGAGGTAGAAGGGACTCCAGCTGTACATGACGTGTGGTCAATCCAGTGTCTTCCAGGTTTTCAAGATTCAATCCGTGAAATCCATGATCCACATTTATACCTGGACTCTTGATCGGTCTACAAATGTCATCCTCCAATAAGTTCTCATGACACTTCATGAGAGAAGTCGACGCAATTGGAGGATATTGCTGAGAACTCGGGCTCTTATACTCAACACACCTTGACTCGGGTGTGTAATACTGGGTTGAGTATGGCCCATATGTATGGCAGTTGTTGGTCGGAGCCTCATCAGGCGGAGTTAGTAGACAGGGGGTCTGTAAATCAGTCGCATGAATCCAATCCCCTATATATGTCGGCTCTCCGAATGGGTGATATGAAGGTTGGTCAATGTGGTCTCTATCACTCAGGTCAATCAGGTCAGGAAGATCGTACGGTGCAGGCCTCTCCATTCGGTTTGTCTGATCGACCATGTTGTACCCTAAGGTTAAGTTGGGATGTGTATATGGAAATTGTTGTTCTGTCCCAACTCGAGTTGAAAGTGAGGTATGTGGGGTCAACTGATTATGCCAATCATTCATCTCAGCAGTCGCTTGCTCTTTGATTTGTTCCTTGATTCCAGCAAGCGGACGAGAATACAGTGAATCAATCCAAGGTGGTTGTGGGTCAGGGGTGCAAGAATGTGGGGTAGGTGAGAAGGACGAAGAAGTGGAGAAGTCAGTCGGAGTTTTGACTTCGCGGTTGGGGTGTGGGTATGAAGAGGAATAAGTGGGTGGAGTTGATCGGAATATGGTCGAAGAAGGATGACTTGGATATGATGACCAAAATTCTGACATCTTGGAAGGGAGATGGGAGAATGAAGCGGATCGAGGAAGAAAGCGTGCAAGTGCACCGAATAACACACAAAACAAACAAACACAAGAGCAAACCCTGAGTTCACCTACTCAACACAATGATGGTCGCAAAAGTCCGACCGTTTATCTTTTCAGTTTTAATTAGGTGATAAATCAAGATATCAATCCAATTACGCAAGGCTCAAAAGTAGGTTTTGGGCACTATCCTAGGGATGCGTCCTCACCTCTCAACAATCATAATTAGCCAAGCATACAATGAGGGTTTTACTCTCCCAAAACAAATGTTAGTTTTAGTCAATTTTTTTTGTCAACTCTGATTAGCAGTCTCGGTTTTAGGTTTGGTTATCACTTGATTAGTCCACCAAACAAAGCACGCCTAACGATCAGTCCCGATTTCCTTTTAACCTAAGTTTCAAAAACCAAGGGGAGGGAGTCGGAAAAAACCGATGCAAATGATGAAATCAATGATGCATGCCCAGTTCAGAAGACTTACAGTGATCCTCGCGCTCTACATGCGGGATGCAAGGCAGAATTGAAATTTTATACTAAATGAATGCAAACGAGAAACCGTTCCTAGACAAGCAGTTCTATTAGCGAGTGATGAACAAGTTAAATTTGACTAATAGTCCAGCGGTCTAAGTGCGTCTCGTTAAATGTGATGTGTGGTCCTAAAAATTACGAGCACAAGCAATCAAGATAATTCTAATAAAAATGCTCTAAGAGCCGCGAGTGCAAGTCCTATTCTACGTCAAACAACCACACGACCACGAGCGGGTCCAAAGTCCAGTCCGGATACAAATGCGAGCTCTCAAACAAGAGCCGCTGGAAAGAGCGAATTACCTAAGTTATTACAACACAATAATTACAAAAATTCTCTCGAAGATAAATAAATTCTCCAAGCTCTTCAGCAGTCGGCGCGCGTCGCGTCCGTCGACCTCCGATGCACTCCAAGTCCACCGGGCCCTCGCAAGGAAAATAAGATTTATGTTAGAGAGTTCAAAAATAAAATATATACAAAAAATGAGAAGAAAAGATAATTGCAAAAAAAATGGAATAAATACAAGGTGGCTCGGGGGTCAGACTACTCGAGTAAAGAAAATCTAAATCCAAATTTTTAAATTAATCCCTAAGCCGTTTGCCTCCCCGGCAACGGCGCCATCTGATGGGTCGCTAAGTACGTTGTTTAATTCGATCACGTTGTAGCACGTGTACTCAGCGATTCGGTCAGAACCGAGAGAAGGATCTCCGTGAAGAGTGTCTCGGCTTTAATTTATATCCCGGGCAAGTCCGGGGTCGAACTCAGGGAGGCAAAGGAACAACTTGGGTTTAATTCAAAAAACTTAGGTCTAGATTTCCAATGCGGTATTTTTCAGATTTTTTTTAATGCAAAAAGAGTAGCAAATGCAAGATGCGGGTGAATCAAGATACTACGAAAGCATACAACTTAGCTAAATTAATTTTAATGAGAAATTAGTTCAATTTAGCCAAATTATATTTTTCCAGTAAACTTAATCCAATGACGAATGCAAAACATATTTTTTTAGAATTTTCAGGGTTAAAATGCAACAATGAAAAATGCACACTTTTTATGGGTTTTTTTGCAATTTATCACACATACAGTAAGCAAAAATTATGAAAAATTTACTGGAACTAAAACATGATGTAAGACGACTACAGTAATTTTTTTTGAATTTTTTGACAAGTCATGAATTTTTTATGGTTTTTTTAGTGAAAATAGAGTGACAGTGAGTAAATAATTTCTAATAAATCCAAATTATCAAATTAAGCAGAATGCGAATTATCCCAAAAAGATACTTTCATGTAGAATCCAGGAGAATTGAAATTTCGCAAAAAGGATATACGGGGATTTAATTAAAAATCAAAAACTAAAATCACTCTACAATTTATTAAGGCACAAGACAACTCCATTTTGGATGAAATTTGGACAGTAATTACATCACATTTCAAGGCATCACATATAATTTTTGTGGATTTTTTAGAGCAACCGTGTGTGAGGAATAATTTTAAGAGTCCATATTAAGTAAAATATGTCATATTTCAGTTAACTATTTTTAATTAATTACCCAACTACCATAAAAATACAAATAAATACCCACAATGTAGAGAATTAGTTGATCAACATCAAACCATTTTTCATTGAATAAAATGATGCATAAACGAGGTCCAAATTAGAGTGCGAATACAGGGGTGTCCGTGCAAATTCAGAAACTGAAAATACAATGCAAGTTATGTACAGGGACTAATACGCAATTACGGAAACATGAAAGAAATCACTTGCAATTTTTACAAATAAAAAAAACAAATAACCAAAACCTTTCTTCTTCCTTGCTGGGAACGGGAAGAACCCAACGGGGAAGATCCGCGGAGGCGGTCGGCGGACGGCGGAGGGCTTGGAGCCCTAGGTGGAGGAGGTGTAGGTGGCGTCGGGTCGGAGAGGGGGCACGTGGAGGTCTGGGTGCGCAGCCGCGGCTGGAGCGTCGAGGGTGAGGAGGAGGCGGTGGTGCTGCGCTTGGCCTGTGGCGGTTGGCGGGCTGAGCGCGGGGAAGGGTTGCGCCGCGCGGCGTGCGCGTGGGCGGCAACCACTTGTGGAGGCGCGGGCGGCGCGCAGCCGAGATGGCGGCGGCGTTGGAGCGGATGGTGGTGCGGGGGAGCGGCGGCCGTGGGCTGCTGCTTCCCTGCAAAATTTTTTATTTTTTTTTGATTTTTTTGATTATTTTTTTGTTTGTTGCTGTAATAAAAGAAATCCTTTTTTTAATTTTTATATTTTTTTGTTTTGTTAAACAGGAAATAAATGTGGTTATATACAAAAGGGGAAGAGGAGGAGTTGGTAAAAAATGGTGGAATGAAACAACAAAGAAACAAAATATTAGATAAGATAAAATAATAAGAGAAACGAGGAGAAATATTTACCTGATTCTCCACCGGATTGGCGGAGCAGCTACACTGAACTCCTGTTGTCGCCTCGATCCGATTGGCGAAATAAAATCGGAGAGGCTGTGCGAGCTCGATGGAGAACTCGTGACGCGAAGCGGAGCTCCGCGGATCTCACCTGAAGGAGGTCGTCACTTGAGGACGATGCTTCGCCGCTGTCACCAACAAAACACTCCAAGCTCTCTCCTTATTCTATAAGAATGGTGGATGGGGAAAAATGTGGATGTGGATATGAATATAAAGAGAAGATAAATGGAAGTTAGAATGGTGGTGGTGTTGAATGGAGGTTAAATTAGTGATGGGGTTGAATGGGAAGTTAGATGAATAATGGTGTTGAATGGAGGTTGATGAAGACTTGGAGGTTAATGGAGGTTGGTGGTAGAAAAGTTATTGTAGAGAATCTTATTAAATAAATAAAAATGAAATGAAATAAAGTAGGCTACTAAAAAGAGAAAATAAAATAAAGAGAAGAAAAAGAGTGGGGAATTTACAAAAAGAAGATATACAACATGTGCAATTTTTTTGTTTGCTTTTCTTTTTATATAATTTTTTTGTCTTTTTTATAAGAGATATCTACAACGGAAAAATATTATAAAATAATATAATTAAAATACAACACAATCATGATATTTTTGTATTTTTAGCAATTAAGACAGATACAATAAAAATTAAAGAAAGAATGAATATATACATGGTATATAATGTACATCTAGGTCCCAAAACCCAACTTTTGCAAACGAGCTCCGATTTTAATGAAACCACTTCCGTTGGATAGATAATTTTCTAACTTGAACTTTAAAAGTGAGTTTGGTGAATTTGGAGTTCATACGGAGCGGGAATTTAGCTTGGAAGTTGGTCTTTACGGCTTTTTCCCATTGGGATCTAGGAGCATTTATTTGAGATATAATTTATTTTGTATTTTTGTATTTTTATGTACATTATTATGAACAAGTTATAGAAAGAATTAGCCAAAAAGGAGTTGAAATGAAATTATTAAAAATAAATGAAGTTTTGGGCTATTTACAGGTATAAAACTCCTTTGATTTTGCGGCTTTTTATGTGTAATTTATTTTGTACAATCTAATATAAAATAATTAGTGAGTTTTATTTACAAGAGGTATTTTGTTAATTTATTGATTTTATGGACATTTATTTGGGATTTTACTCAGGGATTTTGCTAAGATCAAGATATTGAGATGATGAATCGTGGATTCATCAGTATGTTCCTTAAATCATTCGATATATCTTGAAATGTAGTCTGGGCTAGTGCCTACTCAGTTAGCTACTGCTGGATGGCTTGGATGGATGCAAGTAACCGAGCATTCACTAGATTCTGATCGAGCATTTGGCTCTGCTCTGTCTGGGGTGGTGTCTGTCCTGATCCTTTTCCTTTCCCCTGAGGAGCCATCTCTAGGTCTGAGTCTGTTGAAATGAATTCTAAATTGGGATCCATGTCTGGATTCAATCTGTAATGTAAGAGGAATCCCAATCATACCAACTGTGAAATTGAATACCAAGTATAGTGATGAATATGAGATTAGGGTCAATCTCAGATAGTTCTGAATGGAGTGATATAGACTGAATAGACCTCCATTCGCAACAGGCATACATGGGGCAAGAGTGGTCCTGGTTTATTAAGAAATAGAGAGTTGAAAGAAGAAGATTAGTTTGGAGATCGGTTCACAATGTTCGAATCGGGTTCTCAGGAATCACCTCGAATTATTGACGATGCCGAGTCCATGAAATTGATGTAGGTGTTGGCGGAGATTTGACTGGACCATTGATGGATCAACAATGTAGAGTAAATGAAGGTTCGATGACGGAGGAAGGATGCGACGGCCAACGAGGAATAAAAGAAATTTAAAATAGTAAAAAGGCTCGAAACGAGCATAGAGTCAACGAGGAAACACATATGACAAAATTTGCGCAAGTGCACATGACTTGATCTTTAAACCTTAATCTAGATCCATTCAATACATAATACAAAAGTGGGTTCACAAACCCTACACATGTGTAGCCATAGGGGATCGACTATTTTTATCTTTTCATTTTTATAGTTGTTATTTTAGGCATATATTTTAACAAATCCTTAGATGCTAACCCTATAGGAGCGAGAATACTGTTGGAAAAGTATCCCGTACTTGTCCTCCTTTTTTGTAACATGTAGTCTGCACTTTTTAAGGTCCTTGTAAACCTTCCTGGATCCCTACTCAGCCAAAGAATGAGATAGAGGAAGTCGATAGGCGAAACCACTACTTCGGACCCTGCTCGCAACAAAATCACCCATGAGCGTGCAAAAACCTACTCAGTTGCAAGATGATGAGACAAACACACCCATGAGGGCATGGCCTAAGATCAATACTCCAGTCAAGGTCTACATTCTACACAATACGAGAGCATCATCGTTGACCAGGTCCTACTCATCCACATACGATAGAAGCACAAATACTTCGGAAATCCAGTCGATACACAAGGCAGTTACTGGCTAGGTTTTTGGCTCTAATCCTTGGGGGTCGAGTCTCGCTCATGGGAGGGATTTTGGTCCCGTCCTAAGGTACCCAAAGATAATGAGGGCTTTATGAAGCCCCAAAAAATGGAATCCATTACAGATTTTAATTAAGGTCAAAGTTTTTTTAGCAGTCCCCCTTATATTCGATTTTTGGCTTTTCACTTTTTTGGATATTTTGCATACAAGCACCAAATGATTTTTTGAATTTTCATTGAAGTCCTAGGTGCTTAAAATCAGAGGGAGATAGTAAAAAAGCCATGCAAGTAAATTTGAAGATGGAAATCTCACCATAGAATGTAATGATGCATGCAGAGTTAGATGACTTACAGTGCTTCCCAACTTTCTCTATGTGGTATGCAAAACCGTATTTTTAAACTAATCTACTTGGCATTGTGTAATAGACAAAATCACCATAAGCATTAATTGCTATTAGTCGTGAAGAACCAAATGTCAATTATTCAGAAATGAATTGAGAGTCCAGTCTTGGAGACACCTTGGTGCCCGACACAACAGGTCCTGCTAGCATTATATGGTGCCTCTCTCAGCGTGTGGGTTCAAGTCCAAATAGTTGACAATTATTAATTTAACTATATCCGAACGTAAGAGACTATAACAACATTATTCTTGTTAGGGTTTGGACCTAATTACCGATACAAGCAGTTCTAAAATCAAGGGGCTTCATGCACACAAAACAAATAGAAACAAAGGTGGAAAAATCAAAAAAATAAGAAAACAAATGAAAATAAAGGGAAAAATAGGGAGAAATAAGAAATCACTCTCTCACCAAAAAAATAAAAGCCTAAGCTAAGATCTATGCTAAGTGAACAAACACTTGGTAAAATTGGTCCTAGAGTATAATGTCCAAGTCCATGTATTATTGCAAATAATAACGAATAAGAAATCACTCTCTCACCAAAAAAATAAAATCCTAAGCTAAGATCTATGCTAGGTGTTCTCCTTCCCATGCTTGCTGCCTCTCCTACTAGCCATGGCAAGAAGGACAATCTCCACCAAGCTTGGATGCATCGACCTCCTAAAAAATCATCCTCACATGGCAGGCCCTCGCATCAAACAAAACAAAGAGAGGTATTAGCATGGATAATCAAAATATGTGTACAAAGGAATAAGAGCTGAAGTATGTACAAATAAGAAAGAAGATTAGAAAGATAAAAACATGAAAAATGAAATTAAAGAGAAGGCAATTATGCACAAATTAGGCTACAACACGTTGTTACTCGGCAACAACACCATTTGATTAGCGGAGTTTCTCAACGAGGGTCTTGTCAATCCATAAGGTGGATCAACAGTTGTCGAAGCGACCACTCACGAGAATCTCACTAAATCAACAAGTACCCACAACATATTAATAATCAATGAATTAGAAAATGTGAAGTACAATTTATTTTAGTCTACAAACAAAGGTGTATAGTGCGTAAGCATGTAAAGGTCGAACCACTGAGAGCAAACCGAGTAGCTAAATGATTATTTCTAAACAAAATGAGTTATGTACACACGTTCCCTTTTAGTCTTTTTGTGGGTTTTTACTTTTTAAATTTTAATTTGATTTTTCTAATTTTCTGATTTTTCTGATTTAAGTTCTTTTTAATATAATATAATATAATTAGATATATAAGGCTATATAAATATATATAACATAATGTATATATGATATATGGTATATATAGAATATATGGTATAAATACACAAAAATTATAAAAATATTAAGAATATAGCTCTTTATATATATATATCATATTTTTAATTTTGGTTTTTAGAATTTTTATAAGATATTTATAATAATTAGTAATAATATAAACTATATATAGGTATATAATACAATATAGGGTATTATAATTATAAATATATCTAAAAATGATCAAAATTAGCAAAATAAAATGTTTTTCGATTATCATATTTTTCTACTATTTTGTTATTTCCCAGTGTTTTTTCTATTTTTTAAGTAAAAAATATACAAAATCAAGGACTTAATAAATACACCGGATTGTTTTGATATTTAAAAATACTAAATAACATCAAAATTCCCAAAGCTAATTTTAATATGTATAATATGTATAAAAAAATTATCAAATAGAAGCCACTATTTTGGAAGTTTTTTTTATGATTTTTATATTTTTATTGGATTTTGGAACTTTTTAATTTTCTACCATTTTCTTTTTCTATGTTTTTGGCATTTTTGGTATGAAGCTAGAAAATAAAATAATAGATAAAATGTATTTTTTGGAATTTTGCAAAAAAACTTTATAAATTTTAGGTATTTTCTAAATCAAATAGGGGAATAATGTGCTTTTTTTGATTTTTAGTAAATAGGATACCCGCATAAAATGAAAAACAAAATATGTAGCGTACAGATCATACATCCAAGTACATTGTCCTCTTTTGCACAAGTTTTGGAGCATGGATGATATTTATAAAAAGTAAACAAACATGAGAAAAAATGAATACAAACAAGGATCTTTTTACGAATATAAATAAGTTTACATACATTCTAGAACCCTAAAATAAAAAGCAGGGGTAAGTATGCAATCTTTTCAAAAATATATAAATTAAACATGCTTGGTAGGGGAATAAATGCAATATACAAAAAGTTTTGATCCTTTTTACAAATTATCCACAAAAGTTAATACCAAATATACAAAATTTTGTACTTATTACAAATACAAAAATATGTAAGGGTATGGTTGTAAAATGCCACATAATGTAGGGGGCCACGTGAGGTGAGTTGTCATGGACACCGATGTAAATACATAAAAAGTCAAGGGTCTCCATGCAAAATATCCACAATTATTTACACTTCAGATCGAAATTTTAATATTAAATAAAAATATACAGAAATACCGGGGACATATGTGATATTTACCCAATATGTGCTCGCCAACGGACAGATGGATCTGGCCACTTAATTTAATCGTGCGGTCCATACACTACCATACCCCTTTGACGATGATCGCTCCTTATTAGATCTGGCCCCGTATCTGACAGTGCGGTTGTTGTGCAAGCTAGGGCGAAGGCCCCATCGGACGATCATTGATGGTATTGGATGAACACGCAAAGAACTCCACTGCAAGTAGCTTGGATATGCAATTTCTCATGCCTCCGATCTCCTCCTCTGCTGTTGTGATGGGGAAAAGATTCCTGCATGCCTTCCACAGCTACTGGTGGTTCTTAGAAGCTCCAAAACCCAACGATGGGGTACCGATGAGTCAGTGAAGTTCAGGACACCTGGAGGTTGAACCTGGAGATGATTTGGCCCTTACAGGGCCCCATTCAGCTCGAGACCTGCACAGAGAGAAACATGGGTCGAGGGCAAACTACCTCGACCCGATTAGGTGTGGAATGGATGCAGAATGGGTGGAGGCATAGAGGTCTGACGAAGATGATGGAGTTGGACCTTGATCTCCAGATCATGGGTCGATTTGGGTGTTCAGATGGATCAAATAGATGGATAAGGGAAGGGGCTAAGTGATGAGGCAATTAGATGGGGTCAGAACATGGTATACAGTGAGGAACGAGGTGGCCGAAGCTCTAGAGCTCCGACAAAGCTAATTAACCTAATATAAGCAAAAAGAACAATTAAAATTGAAGCTAAAGTGCTGAATCAAAATATAGTAACCAAATCTACCTAGGAAATAAAGGGCACAACTCGAACTTGGCTTGCACGCCAAGGAGCAGGACGATGCCGGAGCATCGCCGTGGGTCGCCTCCTCACCTCCATTCTCCGCTCCAATACCGCAACGGATCTTCCGCTGTCACCAAATGTCACACTTGACCGAGGGTAGAGGTATTCAAGGTTTGAGAAAGGACCAAAGAATCAAAAAATAAGAATGGGGTTTTATTTATAGACATGGTTTAGGACTAGCTTTGATCGAGGTTATTTTGTGGCTCGATGGAGATCAATGGGATCTAATGATGATGCGTGAAGGACGGTCGTGATAGGTGATTTAACCAGAAATCCACGAGGGTCTAAATGTGTCTGACACAAGGCGGAGACAAGAGTCGCTGTGGCGACCCTCAATGAATCCCGATTAAGATCAACAATGAACCCACAATATAAATCAAGCAATGAGAAACAAATGTGGAGTCAAATTTATTTTAACTCTACAAATAGGTGTATAGTGCAAGTATGTAGAGTGTCGAACTCAGGGAGCAAGCATGATAGATCAAGTAAAGTGCTAAAAATGTGATATGTGATCAAGTGTCTACAAGTATGCAAAGGTTTGTGGGTTTCGAATTTTTATTTTTTTAATTTCGTATTTTTTGTATTTTGATTTTTATTTTACTGATTTTATATTTTCTTTTTATATTTTATATTTTTATATTTTCTTTTTCTATAATAGAACATATATATACAATATAAGAAAAGATAAGAAGGGGGATTTATAAAAATAAGGAAAATGCTCAAAAATCAGAAAATAAAATGTTTTTGGTTTTTTTATATTTTTTAATGTTTTTATGATTTTTCTAGATTTTTTTTAATTTTTTTGGTATTTTTAAAGGTCAAAATACAAGAAAAGAGTAAACTAAGCTACTGGTTGAAATTAAAATGAGGATTAAAAATAGAAATCAGAGTCTAAAAATCCTAAAATTAATTTTAAATAAAAGAGAATAAATCAGAGAAAATTCAAAAACTGAAATTGGATTTTTAGGTTTTTTCTTGAATTTTTTATATTTTTAGGAAGATTTTTGGATTTTTCTAGTTTTTAAGGTTTTTGTTTTGAAATGTTTAATGATTTTTGGTCTGAAGCTAAAAGACACTAAAATAGACCTAAGGTTACTTTTTTTAGAATTTTTCAAAGAGTTTTGATAATTTTAATGGACTTTCTAATGCAAACAGTGTTGAGAATGCATATTTTTGATTTTTAATAATTATAAAAATGCAATGAAAATGCAATACAAAAATATGGCGTGAATGAGCAAGCAAACAAGAGCTTAAACTAATTTTTGTGGATTTGTTTAGGGTTCTATCGATTCATGAAATAAATACTAGAAGCAAAGAGAAACTACACTACTAGCAAGGGCATAAATGCAAATAGACAAAAGTTCCATGGCCATAATGCAATTTTCACGCAAAATATACAACTAAATATTGCAGTTCATGGATTAAATACAAATATTCAAAGGCGCAAGGGCTCACCTGCATAATACCCACCCCAGCGCGTGACTGGCACGCACCTGGGAAGGACCTAAGTGCAAAATACAAAATTCCCAGGGGCTACTATGCAATTTACCCAAAAATAATACACATGATATAAAAGTTCATGGACTAAAACTAAATAGACAAATTCGCAGGGGGTCCAATGCAAAATCACCACCACCCCACGTGCACAAATCACGTGAGGTGACGTAGACTGGACTTAAATGCAAATAACCAAAGTTTAGGGGCCTAGATGCAAATATTACAAAAGTTTTTACGCTACAGACAAAAGTTTATGGACTAAAAATAAATAAAAATGGGCGTGGGTTGAGATGCAAAATACCTACGCCTAAGGCCTCGTGCCCGATCCGACGGTCGAGGGCACTCCACTTGCCACGCGTCACGCCCTCATGAAACGATGGTGCTTCGCTCTAACGGCCTGGATTAGAAGATCCCCACGGATCTGACGGTGCGGAGCGGGGGATGATCCAACGGTCAAGATCTACCTGGAGCCTGGGCCTCGATCCAACGGCTCCGGAAGTCGGAGCAAGAACAAAGGAGGAGCGCCGGTGAGGCGACTTTCTCTGAGCTCCAACTCCGTCCTCCGGCATTCTTTGAGCTTCAAAAATGCCCTGGAGACTCTTGGCGGCATCCCATATCTGCTGGGGGAGGTCTAAAACACCCCGATGAAGGCCAGAGTTCGTTGGAGACGACGGCGGAGCTGGGAGGCTTCATGGGTCTCCGGCGAAGGTCAAAATGACCCCCAGACGCTCTTTAGACTCGTTGACCTGCAAGAAAGGGTGAGAGGGTCCAGGGCAAATTGCCTGGACACCGCGGAGGTGGAATGGCGGCGAGTAGTGGCGAAGCAAAGGGTGGCCGGAGGTGCACTCCGACGAGGATCACGTGAAGGGTGAATCGAATGATGAAATCGAAAGGTTTTTGGGGGAAATTATTCCTAAGGCCAAGGAGAAGAAAACACAACGAAAATAAGAGAGGAAAGAGGCTGCCTCGATGGCCGGAGCCAGAGGGAAATACCTCAACATCGGTGGTGTTGGCGGAGGTGATTGGAGCCACCTCAGGTGTCGGTCGACCCACCCGAAGGTCGGAGGAAGAAGTTGTCACCTTCTTCTTTCGACTAGGCATGAAGGAGGGAGCTAAACCTATGGAAGAGGGGTTCAAAATTCAAGTGGCAGTCGGGGGTGCACTATATGGGGTTTGACTATGTGGTTCTGGTGCTCCAAAGGTCGAGGACGATGGCTCGAATCGCCGCTCCTCAGCCCGAGGAGAGCCTAGGGCGTGAAAGAGGGTTCATCGAGGAACAAAAGTCCTTCAGGGCTTGACACGAATAGAGGCATGTGTTGACCTTGAAAAAATCGAGAAATAGGGGGCATAACGAGGTCTGTCAATGGCAGAGGGGGAAGGACGACCAGTTGATCGAGGTCAACTAGGGCTGCCACCTGGTTGGTCCACGTGGACCAACCAGGAAAAATCCTTGGAAAAAGATTTATTAAATCATTTAAAAATAGAAAATGATTTTATTAATTTTAGGTTATAAAATAAAAAATGTTTGTTATTTTCTAAATTCTTTTATGGTGATTTTTTATTATTTTTATGAGTTATAATTTTACAAGTTACCCTTTTAGGCTATATAAGTATATATGTCTATATATTTTAATATTTTATTTTTATTTTGTGTATTTTAATCTTATCATTTTTGTTTATTATTTTTATAAATTTAGAGAATACTTTTATACACTTAATTATATTTTACTCTATTTTTCTGAAGTGTTTTATACACTTAATAAACTATAAGTATAAATTGTACAAGTATAAGTATAGGTATTATACCTATGTATATGGTATACAAGTATTTTATTTTATGTTTCTTTTATGTTTTTATTTTGTTTTTAATATACACATAAATTGTAAATAATATTGACAAAATTATAAAAATATAAAATTATAAAAATAATGAATAAATATTAAAATGAATATTTTAATCTGCATAAGTATACAATAGGGGTCCAAAACTCAACTTTCAAACCGTAGCTCCGCCAAATGCGAAACCACCACCATTAAATAGCTTATTTAAAACTATATACAATTAAAGTGAGTTTGATGCATTTGGAGTTTTTATTTGTGAGATACGGGTCTGGGAAGTTGGGATTCTGGATTTTTATTCAGACCATAACTTTTTATCTGTACATGATTTTTGAGTGAAATCAATTTTGTATTTTTGTTTATTTAATTATCTACAACTTTCATGTACAAAGTTTCTTTATTTGAGATATAAAAAGTGGAACCAAAAATAGGTCCCAAAATGAATAAAGAATGAATAAAATGAATAGGTATTTGGCCCTTATCTCCCCCTACTTTATTCCTTGTCGACCTATTCATCAAGATGCCTAGGTCTCGGGGTTTTGGGTCATAAAATATTTACAATATTTTATTCTTTTTCTTTTCTTTTTATTTATTCTATAATTTTGGATTTAATTACAGTATTTTATACACTATTTACATGCACATGCATGAATGCTAAGATGCTGGAATTAATGATATTTACATGCATTTACTAGGGTTTTTGAGGCCAAAATGATAGAATAAAGATGATGAAATGTGGATTCATCATCCCCCTATACTTTACCTTTGCTAGTCCCTAGCAAACACTTATGCAATAAGTGCAGAAAAGAAAAACAAAGAATAGAAAAAGAAGATAGATGGCTGAAGTTTAATTGTCAAACTTATCTTCATAAAATCAAAGTTTGGAGCTTAAGTCGGACCTTTAGAATTTTAGTGCGGGCAGAACCTTAATGAGAACCGAATTTGAAATCCAACAGTCCCTGAGAATCCCAAAACTCTGCCTAGGTCTCCTCAATAGCCAGGTCAGAAATATTTCAACTCATACGCAAACCCTTACCACTATGAATCTGACTCGTACAGTGTAAGTGATGGTGGCTCTCCCCCATTAGAATGACAAAGAGACTAACTTCTCCAGTACGACAACCCAATGATTCCCCAATCCAATAACTCCTTCCTCGAGGAGCGAGGTATTCCCTTCTAAGTTCAAGTGGCAACTAGCTCAAGAAGAGGAGGTTAAGAGAAGAATGGACGGTAGCTAGTGTAGCTACCTATCCGAGGATGCAAGACCAGTGTAGTCAAGTCATCCAGCTGCAGGTTCACATATTTGACTTTGGAACTCAAGCTTGCTTATTGACTTTACAACATATGTACATACTTTGGCAGGAATTTTATTTTTGTACACGCCTGACCATTTTTTTTAAATACTATTCACAACAGCATTTACATAAGGAGTTTTTCCTCTTGAGCCAGTAGACTATCCCTCTTTTGAAGTTTTATCGCAACCCACACTCTCCTGTCTTTAGAATTCCTTATCATTGGACGGGTTGGGGTGCACTTCCCTCCCTAGAGGAGGACAAGTGTTTCCACTTGTGTGCATCTCATACCGGCAAATCCAATCCCTTCACCACTCCAACTGAGTTGAGCCAAGTGAAAGGTGTAGGTGTCCAAGTTAGGTCATTATCAACAAGAGTCATGCGTGTGCTCCGAAATACTCTACTTAGGCAGTCAAGAGTCCATTGAACCAAGTCTCGTGATCCTCAAAGAATTAAGTCAACTAGACCTGAAGTACCTCAATCCCAGTTCCTAAAAGGTTCCTGTTATTAGGTAGATTTTGAGGTCCAACTAAGCTCCACTCTCCGGATTTTATTTAGACTTATTCAACTATCAAACTCAATCCGAAAAATGCTCATGCTATGCAAATGCAGAAAATATTTTTGTGATGCATTTTTCAAAGATTTTAACTTTTTATGGATTTTTGAAAAGATGATGCATATGCATTTTTTTGTATTTTTCAAAAAGATTTTCAAATGTTTTTTGATTTTAATTTTGCAAATGTTTTTGGGATTTTTGAAAACAAAGATTTTGGCTAAAAGCTAGGTTAAAATATTTACACGGGAGTGCTTCTTATATCTACAAGAAGTGGATTTTAAGAATTTACAAGGTAAGTGGTCAATTTTATAAATATATAAAGGATTTTGGTGTGATGTATATATTCCTCAAACTTATTATACATAGGTTTTTTAAACAATTTTTGAAAACTATAGTCCAAAATAATTTTTACAAACAATTTTTACAAACATGTACACACATTTGAAAATCATTTTGCAATGGTTTTCCAAACAATATAGATAGATTTTTCAAAATATTTTTGCAACCATTTTTTAAACCATTTGCAAATCATTTTTCAAACATTTTATTTCACACAAAGAAAATAAAATTGTCAAAACAAAATGTTTTTACAAAGGTTGAAAACATGTAATAAAATATTTTCAAAAGATTTTTCACAAAGATTTTCAAACTATTTTTCAAACATTTTGCAAAAAAACATTTTCACTTGATTTATTAATCAGTATGTACAAAAAGAATTTGAGGAATAAAACATCTTTTTATTAAGGTTTTTAATGAATTTTAAAGAATTATTAGCCATGTTATTAAGAAAATACAGAAGTATGAGTTATGGCTAAAGTATATACGTAGTATATACGACCCCCCTATACTTAGCTTGAGCTATGTCCTCATAGATCGGAGAGAAAAGAGAATACATAACTCGTACTAAGTATAGGCAAGTCCAAAGAAGAAATAAATGAATGAATGAGAAGTTGACCATCCCCCCTATACTTAGGATCAAATAATCTTAAGTATAGCAGACTGTACATAACGCAGGGAGGGTCAAGGGTGGGAATGAACAGATCGTACTCAGATTGTCTTCCACTATACTTAGGGTAAGATATCTCTAAGTATAGACAAGAAGAGGAGACAATGGAGAGGATCAAAGAATAGATAAACTTGGGGTGCACACCCCCTATACTTAGGACAAAGTACGTCCTAAGTGTAGAAACTGACAACAAGGGGCGGCACCTTTTTGATAGATAAAGAAAATAGAAAAGGAAAAGAAGAAAAGAAGAAAAGATATCAACAGATGAAAGAATGATATGGACGGATGGATCTGTACAGTGGAAGATGGAAGTGATCACCATGTATGAGATGCAAATGATATGAGTCAAAGAGCGCATCTCATACCAGAAGAATGGGGGCAACGTCAACAATCGACGGGTCATGATCTAGATATAGCTTCAGGCGCTGATCGTTAACACAGAAGGTAGAGGAAGATGATGGCTCGAATATATCAATGCTACCATTGTCATGTACCTTCCTGACCACATACGGACCTTTCCACTTGTTCTGCAATTTCCCTGGAATAATTTTAGCCTGGAATCAAACAACCATACGTGCTGATCGGGCTCAAACTGTTTATGGCTGATATGGGAATCGTGCCATGTCTTCACTTTTTCCTTATACTATAGGCTGCTAGAAAAGGCAGTGTCTCTCAACTCCTCCAGGGCTGCCAACTCTGCTTTCCTCTGTTCTCCTATACTCTCGAGATCCAATAATAACTTAGTGACTGCCCAAAGTGACTTGTGCTTGATTTCCACAGGTAGATGGTATGTCTTGCCATAGATGAGACGAAAGGGAGATGTCCCTAATGGAATATTGAAGGAAGTCCGATAAGCCCACAAGACCGAGTCCAAAAGCTGTGACCAATCCTTTCAGTCTGGGCAGACAACCTTCTGTAGGATAGCCTTGATCTCCCTATTCGATACTTCGGCAAGACCATTAGTCTGAGGGTGATACAGCATGGCAACACGATGGTCAATGCCGAACTCGTCTACAAGGGCCCTAACCTTGTCATTAATAAAGTGAGACCCCCCGTCTGAAATCAAGACTCTAGGTACCCCAAACCATGAAATGATATTTTCCTCAAAAATCGACACACAGTCTTAGCATCTGCGGCTCGGGCGGGGATGGCCTCAACCCATCGGCTGACATAATCCACAACAAGCAAAATGTGCTCAAACCCTTGACTCTTAGGAAATGGGCCCATGAAATCAATACCCCATGCGTCAAAAACCTCACAAAAGTGAATGGGCTGCATGGGCATCATGTCTCTCTGTCTGCAAGTACCCATCTTCTGACAGTCAGTACATCTCTTCACGAACTCATCTGAATCCTTGAAGAGAGTAGGCCACAAAAGGCCAGATTGAAGCACCCTTTTGTGCTGTCCGTCTCCCAGAATAGTGTCCTCCTGCCTCAATCTTGTGGCAGTAGGTGAGGACGCTATGCTGCTCATCTTGAGGAATGCACCTTCTCCAGATGCTATCCCCTCCTTCATGATAAAGGATGGGATCCTCCCAATGATAAAACTCGGCCTTCGACATGAAGGTCTCGAGTTTCTGCTTGGGCCAACCCTGTGGAACCGTCTTGGCAACAAGATAGTTCATAATGTCGGCGTACCATGGGAGCGAGGTGATAGCCAAGATCGCCTCATCTCGAAAAGTCTCAGTAATAGGTGCGCTGGGCTCAGATTCCTCAAGGTTCTCTAAGTGGGAGAGGTGATCCGCCACCATATTTTTAACTCCAGGCTTATCCTTTATCTCAATATCAAACTCCTGGAGCAGAAGGATCCATCAGGTAAGGCGTGCTTTGGCATCCTCCTTGGCCATTAAGTACCAGATGGCGGTGTGATCTGTAAAAATAGTCACTCTAGATCCGAGAATATACGATTGATACTTATCCAAAGCAAAGACTACAGCCATCATCTCCTTCTTTGTTACAGTATAATTCCGTTGAGCGGCATCAAAGTCCAGATGGCGTAGTGAATGGCAAACGACAAACCATCCCTCCTCTGTCCAAGCACTACCCCTACGGCAAAATCAGAAGCATCCGTCATGATCTCTAATGGGAGAGACCAATCGGGTGGCTGAAGGACAGGAGCCGTGACAACCATACTCTTGAGAGTCTCAAAGGACGCAAGACACTTATCATCTACAATGAACTCTGTGTCTTTTGTCAGCAAATCAGTAAGCGGTCAGGCAATATGACTGAAGTCCTGAATGAACCGTCGGTAGAAACTGACATGCCCCAGAAAAGACCACAATTGACGTAGATTGGACGGTGGATTGAGTTTTCTAATGATATCCACCTTGGCCGGATCAACCTCCATGCCCCTGTTAGAGATGATATGACCAAGGACCGCCCCTTGAGTCACCATGAAGTGACTCTTCTCCCAAGATAAGACAAGATTGACCTCTATACAGCGCTGAAGCACACGGTCTAGGAAGTCAAGACAAGCATCAAACCCATCTCCATAGACCGAGAAGTCATCCATGAAGACCTCCAAACAGTCACCCACCATGTCCGAGAAAATGGACAACATGCACCTTTGGAATGTTGCCGGGGCGTTACATAAACCAAAGGGCATCCGTATGAAAGCATAAGTCCCAAACAGACAGGTGAATGCCGTTTTCTCCTGGTCTTTGGGTGCAATGGCCACTTGATTGTAACCGGAGTACCCGTTAAGAAAATAGTAGTGACTCTTCCCAGCTAGCCTCTCGATAATCCGATCAATGAATGGTAGTGGGAAATGATCCTTCTTGGTGGCCTGATTCAATCGTCTGTAGTCCACACAGACCCTCTAAGAAGTGGGTACTCGGGTAGCGATCTCCTCTCCAGACTCACTCACAACTATAGTGATACCCTTCTTCTTAGGTACCACATGTAATGGACTAACCCACTTGGAGTCGGAGATGGAGTAGATAAAATCGGCGCTCCACCACTTCGATATTTCTTTCATGACCACATCTCGAAGATTCGGGTTCAGCCGTCGCTGGAACTCACGCGACGGCCTAGCGTCATCCTTAAGATAGATGTGGTGGGAGCACAGAACTGGACTAATCCCCTGAAGATCAGCTATATTCCATCCTATTGCCTTGCGGTTTCTTTCAAGAACCTCCATCAGACAAGATTCTTGATCTCCAGTTAAACCTGCTGAGATAATGACTGGGTGCATATCTGGCTCACCCGCAAGGAATCTATACTTTAGCGACTGTGGCAAGGGTTTCAGTCCTGGACAACTGGGAGGTGGCAGATCTGGCTTCTGATATGTTTGTGTGAAAGCTACCAGGTCTGCATGTGAGAACTCTCGCTTTGCATGAGCATCTGACGAAGGGAACCCTGATGAATCATCTATGAACTGTACTAGCCCGCACTCCATCCTAGCTGTCGGCTCAGAAGGAATCAGACACGGCAAATATTCATCAAAATCATCCCAATCAATGTCTGAATCTGAGAGATCTGAACTAGAAGAACAAGAATGAAAATAAGCATCACTCGTCCCACAACTGTCAACCACAAAGGTATCCTCGTCCAAGGGTGTGCTCTCCAATCTCTCCACTGCCATAAGCTGTAAGTATGGTGAATCTTTATGCAAGGCGAGGGTCTGTGCTACGGGATCTGTCCAAATGGATTCATTGTCTATCATCACAAAATCACACTCCTGGTGGATGTCTAGCTCGTCCTCTGTCATCTGCGTGGCATCGCTAGACTGCTCTGAGCATGCATATTCTCTCACTCTAGTCTCCCCGATCATCTCTATTTGTATGCTCTCGCCCTCTACGCGAAAACACACCTTCCCGCTATCATGACCGGTCACCGCCTTGGCTGTGGCCAAGAATGGGCATCCAAGTATGATGGGGGCATCGGTTACCGATTCAGGGATCTCCATGTCCAATACAACAAATTCCACGGGGAATTTCAGGCCCTGAATGGTAATGACCACGTCTCTCAACAACCCCTTTGACCTCTTAGTCGACCTATCAGCAAACTGAAGGACTGTCCTGCTTCGAAGAAGAGGATCAAACTCGAATCGATCGAGTAAGGCTGCCGGAAGAAGGTTGATAGAAGAGCCGCTATCTAATAGAGTACAATCAAACCGCTGCTCCTGAATCTTGCATCTGACATAGGGAGCTCCTGCATCAGGTCTCTTGGCTGGCAGTTTGTTCTGAATGGTGCAACATGTAGAATGAATGAGCACATGGATCTGATCTCTGTGGTTCCTCCTCTTCCTGCGGACTGTAGTTTTCTCCTTCAAGCTCTTTTGGAAGAGGGGGATGTGCTCAAGTGCTTCCTGTAGAGTCAGCCGAAATTGGAATCTGTCAATCATCTGATTGTTGAACTCTACCTGTTGGGTCTTTTTTGGATTTTCTCTTTTATTCCCCTTTGCCAAGCGGAGTGCTTCAGGGAAGGGGATGGTAGGGGCCTCCACAGATGGAGGACTAGGGATAAGTTCCTGTACCTGTGAAGGAATAGAATCCATACAATAATCATCATGCAACACATATGGATTTAAAGTGTATACAGAAACCTTTCCTTTATTCATTTTTTTATTCTTTTTGTTACCACAGTCCTGAGATACAAAAGGTGGCAACACTACATGTGGGAGCTCAACAAAAGTAGAAGTGGTGGCCTCAGTACCACCAACGGCATCTGACTTCGTGGCATCAGCACCGCGCTCTGGCTGTGCATCAAAAATAGTGGCTTCAGCACCACCGTCTGCATCAGGTATCACGACGGCCTCAGCACCGTCGTCTGGATCTCCATCATTGGTGGCATCAGCACCGCCATCATCAACATCATCAGCGGCATCAGCACCGCTACTCTGCTCATCTAGCGCTCCTGATTCTTCTTGTGGCTGTCACTTAGATGAGGCACCGCCGGCTGGCATCCTACCGCTCCTAGTAGTCATAAAATCAACATCATACAAAGAAGACATGTCACTCAAATAATCACTAGGAGAGGTATCCTCTGTAACTATACCTGCTCAGACTTCCTCTTCAGATTGTTCGGCTTTGGCTCAATCTGAGCTGGTATGGCGACTTTGCCCTTGATGATATCCCTCATCTCCTACCGAAACTCATACATTTCCTGCCGGAAGGATGCTCTCTGTTCAGAAAGCAAGCGGGCAAGGTCATCTAGAGCTGGGTTCTCAAAGGCGGGTGCTTGAGAACCGGAAGTGTTCCCCTACTGGAAATGAGGCTGCTGCTGCTGCTGGTAGTGGGGAGGATGGGAGTATGTCTGTTGAGGCTGTTGACGCTGCCTCAAATGTTCTCCCTGATAGACGGGACGAGGACCCTGCTTGTATTGCTGGTGGGCGTACTGGGGCTGTTGCTGTTGCTGGCTGCTCTGATGGCCATGAGCTGGAGACTGCTGCTGGGGTGAGGTTCCACTAGTGGTCCAATAGAATCCGGGGTGATCGCGACGAATCCCGGGTTGCTGTGGGTACCGATCGTACCGAATCCCTTTGACTTCCATCAATGGTTCCTACTCAACGGGGGTGGAAGAACCGCCAGTGGCTGATCCGACTGATAGACCACAATCTGAGTGTCCTGAGATGGTGGCTGCGATGGGTAGTACTGTAGCAGCGGGACCGGCTCTGCCTGGATATGATGGACCTGTCGATATGAGGCAGAGGGCTGGATTGAGTTGCTTCCTGAATACACAAGATCTGTGTTTTCAGGTCGCTCATGGTCTTCGTCAGCTGGTCCATCTGGGCCAGCCCCTGACTCTGCTTCTTCTTGAGGATCTCAAGACGGTCCAAATTCTCGCTAATTATTCCCATGTCGGTTGCGGCTGACTCGACGTGTGCTGCTGCGGCTGACGGAGTGTGTGGACCGGCATCGATGCAGGCGATCCTCTGAAATGATCCTGCTCCTTGGGAAGGCTTCTGTTGGGTGTAGACTCGGGCTTGGGCCATGACTGTCGAGTTCTCTGTCATTCCTTCATAGATGGTCCAACCCTCATCTTCACCCTTGGAAAAGTAAGATCCACCACAAGAGGCATTTACAAGCCCCTGCAGCTCCGGTGTCAGCCCACAAAAGAAACTCTGAACTAAGTTGGACTTGGATATGTCATGATGCGGAAACCGGTCGATGAGCTCTCGAAAGCGATCCCAAGCCTCATGGAATTGTTCATTTGGGATCATTGTGAAGTTACTGATCATAGCTCTTGCTGCGTTTGTCCGGCTGAGAGGATAATACTTATTCAAGTATGCCGTCCGGAGTTGTGCCCAGGATGTGACTTACCTCCCAAGGTGTTTCAGCCAGTAGGTGCTTTGTCATCTAATGAGAATGGGAAGGCAATCATCTTGATAGTGTCTGCGTCCACTAGTCTGTCGTGGACAGTGCTACAAATCATCTCGAACTCCTGCAGATGGAGATAAGGCTCTTCGGTGGCTAGCCCGTGGAACTTGGGCAATAGCTGGATGGTTTGCGGGAGAATCTCAAAGTTCCCAATAATGGGAGGAAGCTGGATCCATCGGTGAGTGAGGGTTGCGACTGGGTTATGCAACTGACTCATGGTCATCGGCGGCGGCCTCTCTTGGTTAGGTTCTCCTCCTTTGCCGGCTACTTCTGGTATATCACCGCCACCACCCCCAGGTCTGTCTTCACGTCCTTCTCGCATCTGCGTGATCTCCCTCATGAGGTCACCCATGAATACTCCCTGGTCTCTGATCTGTCTCTACATGGTCTCCAGGGAAGCTAGCAATGAGTTGTTGATGGCAGCTTGATCATATAAAAATGGAGGGTGTTCCTGCTCATCTAGGTGTTCTCCTCTGTCTGCCATGTCTGGATTCTCTAAAAAGGCAAAAGAACCCATCTCAGGTGCCGTCAAATTATCTGAGCTCTGTGATGCACTAAATTCTGACACTCTTGGACTGATGGAAGGAGAAGGGTGGTCGAGGGGGAATAGGGTGGAAGTGAACTCAGACTCAGAGAGTGGGTCTGGACTCCCCGAGGTCGTCATAGATGAATAGGGAGGAGTGCTGGATAGCGGTGCCGCCAAAGACGGCCTAAGAGATCTCCTTCCCATCATCATGATTATTTGAGAAGAGCAAGGTTGAGAAATGAAGGGAGGGGGGGGGCAAAATTGTGCACAATTGTGTGGTGTTTTTGATCTGGACCTAGATTCAACTAGCAAATCAAACACAAAACAAGGGGTTTACCAACTCAACGCGTGAAGCCGTGAAGGTTCGATTATTATCTTTGTAGTTTTTAGATTGAATTCAGGCAATTATCTTTGAACGAGTCCTTAGAGCACTACGCCTATAGGAGAGAGTACTGCCGGAAAAGAGTCCCGTACTTGTCCTCCTCCTATGTAACCTGTAGTCTGCATTTTTAAGGTCCTTGTAACCCTTCCTGGATCCCTACTCAGCCAAATAAAAGAGGGAGGAAGCTGATAGGCGAAACTGATACTTTGGATCTCGCTCACAACGGAATCACCCATGAGCGTGCAAGATCCTACTCGGACGCAAGACGATGAGACAAACACCCCGTGAAGGTGTGGCCTATGCTCGATACTTCGGACAAGGTCGATGCCCTACACAATAGAGAGTCATCAATGGTGACCAAGCCCTACTCGTCTATGTATGATAGTAGCGTCTATACTTCGGAAATCCAGGCGATAGACAGGGCAGCCACAGACTGGGTTTTGGGTTCTAATCCTTACAAAGCCGCTCTACTCACTTGGAAGGAGACCTTCCCATGCAACCTGAATACAAGTGAGGGTATTACTCACCCCAAGCTATGAGTCTAATTATCCAATTTTATTTAGGTCAAGTTTTCTTTAGCAGTCCCTTTTTTATTTTTTTGGTGTTATCACTTGTTTTGAATCAATTCAACATAAGCGCCTAACGTTTTTGTATTTTTTATGATTCCTATTTGATCCAAAAACAGAGGGAGAGAGTCGGAAAAGCTATGCAAGTTGGCACCAAGATGGAAATCTCACCTTTGTGCCTAAATGATGAATGCTCAAGTAGAAAGACTTACAGTGCCTCCAACTCTCTTCATGCGGGATGCAAAACAGGAATTTGTAATCCTAATCTATATGCTGATATGCACACGGAAATCATCCTAAGCAGGCAATTGCTAGCGTGAAGAACCACAAGTCGGTCACCGATCTTCAATCCAAGAGTCCGGTCTAGGCTCATCCCTCCTCCTCTCGACACATCGAGTTCAGGAGCAGCGCTTGGCAGGGTGGGCTCGTGGCACGAAGGCTTGAAGATGATGAGGCGACTGTTTAAACTTTAAACTAAGTCCAAAGCGCACTATAGGTACATGCAAAGGTTGTTAGGTGTTTGGACCTAATTTACTCGATCAAGCAAGCCTAAAAACTAAGGGCTCATTCCACAAAAATAAAGAAAATAAAACAAAAACGGAAAATGATAAGCAGGAAAACCGATGAAAACCACGGTGAGCCCCCAACTGTACAAACACTTGGAGATTAGGCCCGAGTGTCCAAAGTTCAATGTACCTGTATTATTACAAGTTAATAATGTCTCTCTCTCACTAAAATAAGAAACTAACTAACTATCCTCTCTCTCAAATCCTCCTGCTCTCTCCTGTCGGCTAGGCTAGAATAGCCGACTCCGCCTCCCAAGGATGCACAGGATCCCCTAGGCGATCCTCCTTGATCCGCGGTCCCTCGCATGGAGACAAGAATGAAAATGGTCAGATAGCTCCAAAAATATATATAAAAAATAGAGAGATCAACTAAAGCAATAATGTAGGCAATCAAACACAATCACTCAAAGACAAGATCTAAACGCTGTTGCTCCCCAACAACGGCGACATTTGATTAATCAGAAATCCACGAGGGTCTAAATGTGTCTCACACAAGGCGGAGACAAGAGTCGCTGTGGAGACCCTCAATGAATCCCGATTAAGATCAACAATGAACCCACAATATAAATCAAGCAATGAGAAACAAATGTGGAGTCAAATTTATTTTAACTCTACAAATAGGTGTATAGTGCAAGTATGTAGAGTGTCGAACTCAGGGAGCAAGCAGGATAGATCAAGCAAAGTGCTAAAAATGTGATATGTGATCAAGTGTCTACAAGTATGCAAATGTTTGTGGGTTTTTAATTTTTAATTTTTTTAATTTTTAATTTTGTATTTTTGTGTATTTTGATTTTTATTTTACTGTTTTGTATTTATTTTTATATTTTATATTTTTGTATTTTCTTTTTCAATAATATAACATATATATATATACAATATAAGAAGAGATAAGATGGGGGATTTATAAAAATAAGGAAAAAATGCTCAAAAATCAGAAAAAAATGTTTTTGGTCTTTTTTATATTTTTTAATGTTTTTGTGATTTTTCTAGATTTTCTTAAATTTTGGTATTTTTAACGGTCAAAATACAAGAAAATAGTAAACTAAGCTACTAGCCAAATTAAAATGAGGATTAAAAATAGAAATCAGAGTCTAAAAATCCTCAAATTAATTTTAAATAAAAGAGAATAAATCAAAGAAAATTCAGAAACTGAAATTGGATTTTTAGGATTTTTCTTGATTTTTTTTAGATTTTTAAGAAGATTTTTGGAGTTTTCTAGTTTTTAAGACTTTTGTTTTGAAATTTTTAATGATTTTTAGTCTGAAGCTAAAGACACTAAAATATACCTAAGGTAATTTTTTTAGAATTTTTCAAAGAGTTTTTTGATAGTTTTTATGGATTTTCTAATGCAAACAGTGGTGAGAATGCATATTTTTGATTTTTATTAATTATAAAATGCAATACAAAAATATGACGTGAATGACCAAGCAAACAATAGCTTAAACTAATTTTTGTGGATTTTTTAGGGTTTTATCGATTCATGAAATAAATACTAGAAGCAAAGAGAAACTACACTACTGTCAAGGGCATAAATGTAAATAGACAAAAGTTCCAGGGCCACAATGCAATTTTCACGCAAAATATACAACTAAATATTGTAGTTCATGGATTAAATACAAATATTCAAAGCCGCAAGGGCTCACCTGCAAAATACCCACCCCCAGGGCGTAGCTGGCACGCGCTTGGGAAGGACCTAAGTGCAAAATACAAAACATCCAAGGGCTACTATGCAATTTACTCAAAAATAATACACATGATATAAAGTTCCTGGACTAAAACTAAATAGACAAAGTCACGAGGGGTCTAATGCAAAATCACCACCACCCCACGTGCACAGATCACGTGTGGTGATGTGGACTGGACTTAAATGCAAATAACCAAAGTTCAGGGGCCTAGATGCAAATATTACAAAAGTTTTTATGCTACAGACAAAAGTTTATGGACTAAAAATAAATACAAAAATGGGTGAGGGTTGAGATGCAAAATACCCACACCTAAGGCCTCGTACGCGATCCGACAGTTGAGGGCGCTCCACTTGCCACGCGTCACGCCCTCATGAAATGATGACGCTTCGCTCTGATAGCCTGGATTAGAAGATCCCCGCAGATCTGACGGTGCGGAGCAGGGGATGATCCAACGGTCAAGATCCACCTGGAGCTCGGGCCTCGATCCAACGGCTCCGGAGGTCGGAGCAAGAACAGAGGAGGAGCGCTGGCGAGGTGACTTTCTCCGAGCTCCAACTCCATCCTCCGGCATTCATTGAGCTTTAAAAACACCTTGGAGACTCCTGGCGGCGTCCTCTATCTGCTGGGGGGGTCCAAAACACCTCGATGAAGGCCGGAGTTCGCTGGAGACGACGACGGAGCTGGGAGGCTTCGTGGGTCTCCGGCGAAGGTCAAAATGACCCCCAGGCGCTCGTTAAGACTCGTTGACCTGCAAGAAAGGGTGAGAGGGTCCAGGGCAAGTTGCCTGGACCCCGTGGAGGTGGAATGACGGCGAGTAGTGGAGGAGCGAAGGGTGGCCGGAGGTGCAGTCCGGCGAGGATCACGTGAAGGGTGAATCGAATGACGAAATCGAAAGGTTTTTGGGGGAAATTATTCCTAAGGCTAAGGAGAAGAAAATGCAACGAAAATAAGAGAGGAAAGAGGATGCCTCGATGGCCGGATCCAGAGGGAAATACCTCAACGCCGGCGGTATTGGCGTAGGTGATTGGAGCCATCTCAGGTGTCGCTCGACCCACCCGAAGGTCGGAGGAAGAAGCTGTCACCGTCTTTTTTCGACTGGGCATGAAGGAGGGAGCTAAACCTATGGAAGAGGAGTTCAAAGTTTAAGTGACAGTCGGGGGTGCACTATATGGGGTTTGACTCCGTGGTTCTAGTGCTCCAAAGGTCGAGGACGATGGCTCGAATCGCCGCTCCTCGTCCCTAGGAGAGCCTAGGGCGTGGAAGAGGGTTCATCGAGGAACAAAAGTCCTTTAGGGCTTGACACGAATAGAGGCATGTATTGACCTCGAAAAAATCGAGAAATAGGGGGCGCAACGAGGTCTGACAATGGCAGAGGGGGAAGGACGACTAGTTGATTGAGGTCAACTAGGGCTGGCACCTGGTTGGTCCACGTGGACCAACCAGGAAAAATACCTGGAAAAAGATTTATTAAATCATTTAAAAATAGAAAATGGTTTTATTAATTTTAGGTTATAAAATAAGAAATGTTTGTTATTTTCTAAATTATTTTATGGTGATTTTTCATTATTTTTATGAGGTATAATTTTACAAGTTACCCTTTTAGGCTATATAGGTATATATGTCTATATATTTTAATATTTTATTTTTATTTTATGTATTTTAATCTTATCATTTTTGTTTATTATTTTATAAATTTATAGAATACTTTTATACACTTAGTTATATTTTTACTCTATTTTTATGAAGTGTTTTATACACTTAATAAAATATAAGTATTAATTGTACATGTATAAGTATAAGTATTATACCTATGTATATGGTATACACGTATTTTCTTTTATGTTTCTTTTATGTTTTTATTTTGATTTTAATATACACATAAATTATAAATAACATTGAAAAATTATAAAAATATAAAAATATAAAAATAATGAATAAATAATAAAATGAATATTTTAATATGTATAAGTATACAATAGGGTTCCAAAACTCAACTTTCAAACCGTAGCTCCGCCAAATGCGAAACCACGTCATTAAATAGCTTATTTTAAATCATATACAATTAAAGGTGAGTTTGATGCATTTGGAGTTTTTATTTGTGAGATACTAGTCTGGGATGTTGGGATTCTGGATTTTTATTCAGAACATAACTTTTTATCTGTACATGATTTTTGAGTGAAATCAATTTTGTATTTTTGTTTATTTAATTATATACAACTTTCATGTACAAAGATTCTTTATTTGAGGTATAAAAAGTGGAACCAAAATTAGGTCCCAAAATGAATAAAGAATGAATAAAATGAATATGTATTTGGCCCTTATCTCCCCCTACTTTATTCCTTGTCGACCTATTCATCAAGATGCCTAGGTCTCAAGGTTTTGGGTCATAAAATATTTATAATATTTTATTCTTTTTCTTTTCTTTTTATTTATTCTATAATTTTGGCTTTAATTACAGTATTTTATACACTATTTACATGCATATGCATGAATGCTAAGATGCTGTAATTAATGATATTTACACGCCTTCACTAGGGGTTTTGAGGCCAAAATGATAGAATAAAGATGATGAAATGTGGATTCATCCATAGGAAGAGGATCGAAGAAGAGCTTGAGGCTATTTGGTGATCAGGGCAGCCTGGAAAAATTGATGAAGTGAGACGCTCGAGGCTCTGACAAAAGTCAGAGAGGAAGGTAGTACAGTTGACTTGGGTCAACAAAGGGATGAATCTGGTTGGTCCACGTGGCCCAACCAGAAAAATGCATGGCAGAAATGCCTTGTAAAATGAATAACAATTATTAAATGAATTGATTAATTTTAGATTATAACATAATTTTTTTGTTATTTTTGGTAGTATTTTATTCCCATTTTTATTTATTTTTATGAGGCAATTTATTACAAGTTATTATTTACATGTTTAGTTATGTGTATATTTACCTATATTATGTGTATTTTATCTTTAATTATTTTATACACTTAATTTATATATGTATAAATGAGTTAGATATATATATATATTGTATTTTTCTGATGTGATTTGTACCCTTAAATAAATAAATGTATTTATTATATAGGTATAGGTATAGGTAGTTCATCTATATATATTATGGAGGGCTGGGAGGATGCACCGACGGGTGTAGCTAACTAGCTGAACCCATCCATTTTTTTTCTTTGATTTTTTGTGTTTTTGAAATGAAACCTAGGGGCATTTAAATCACTATATATAACCATGATATCATACCAATTTCCACTAAATTCGACATTTCTATCATCTCCATCAAGGCTATGACATTTTAACGGTTTCAGAATTATTGAAGTTGACCATATCTAGATGGGCATGCTAAGAGTGTTTGTTTTGCATGAAATTTGAAACACATATTCCACACAATAAACTAAGTAAATCCCCATAAGTTTTTTTTCAAAAAAATTAAAAAAACCAATGAAAAAAATGGCCAGGTGCAGCCAGTTGGCTGCACCCGCCGGTGCATATTCCCTTTTCTTTATTATATATACTTATTTATTTTAGTTTATTTTTAATGGTTTTATTGTGTTCTAAATATGTACATATTCTATAAATAATATTTAAAAATATAAAATTATGAAAAATATAAAGAATAAATAAAATGATTTTTTATTCATGTATTTTGTACAATATGGATCCAGAATCTAACTTTTGCATTTTAACTCCAAATTAAATAAAACCAGAAGTGATTTTGGTGCATTTTGAGTTTATTTAGGGAAGATATGAGTCTGGGAAGTTTAGGTTTTGGCTTTTTATTATGAGTATAGACTGAACAATGTGCATTATTTTGGTGGGAAATCAATTTTATATTTTTCTATGTATTTTCATCCACAATTTCATGTATAAATTTGTTGATTTAATGTATAAATAATTAATAATAAAATAGGTCCCAAAAATGAATCATTGAAGAAATAAAATTAGGTTTTTATTATGTGTTTGACCCTTATCTCCCCTTACTTTATTCCTTGTCGATCCAGTTATCATGATGCCTAGGTCTCAGGGTTCATGGTCATAAAATACATTTGGCATTTTATTTCTTTATCTTTTATTTTCTTTATTTTTTTATTTTGGTTTGAAATACTGTATTTTATACAATATTGCTACAATAAACAATAAAGGTTAATTTAGGCAAAATAATGACATTTACATGTATTTAGCCAGGAAATGAAGGCCCAAATGAACGAATAAATGTGATGAAATGGAGATTCACCAGGAATCCTTGTGGAACATGGTTTTCATATTCTGATCATGTTGTCCTAGAGTGGTTGTGTCATTGGTCATGTTATTGGTCAGAAATGGAGTCCGGGTTTCTTGAGAAGACTCCTATGGTGTGCAAAGGAGACATGCTCATCTAAAATCCTCGAAATGATACCTCTCATAAATAGAAGGTTCCAAAAATCCAGGTGATGTGGAAGAGGATAAGGGATGGCTGGATTTAGTGAAAGGTATAAATTCTTTCCTTTTGTTTCCTGATCCTCTTTATATTGTTTACTAGACCATGAGTTTATCAATCTCATTTTCAATTGACAACAAGATAGGAGGGTTGTATGGGTGTGGAAATCAATTTCTATCCTCCATATGATTTAGTGCAATAGCTTGGTTTAACTTCATTTCTCTTGCATAACATCGAGGATAACTTGAATTCTTTCCTTGATTAAGGATTTTCAAGTATAAACAAAACAAGATTGATTCACCAACACACACAAGTTGCCGCACAAGCGGTTATCTTTTCAAAATTTAATTTATTATTCACAAAAATTCAAGCACACAAAAAGATTGACCTAAAATCTATTTGTAGATTTAAGGATTGTCTCGAATTCCTATGCTTAGTTGCATCCACTTTCAATCAGTATAGGTGCAAGTATATTAACTATAGAACAACTATCCATATTTCTTATGGACGTTGCCAAATGCGGTGTCCTTAATCACCCACTCTACTAAGGTTTTCCTCAAAGAGAAGATGGCTAAACATTTTAAATTCATTAGTCAAGAAACCTACGTGGGATTTTTTATCTGACCTAGGATTCAATTTGTACATGTAAAATTGTATACAAATGTGAAAATTCAAGCACTTTAGATCGCTTTTGTTTGAGCCACACAGTGACTTTCCAGAACTTATTTGATTAAGCGAGCAATGCAATTGTGATCTTGTGTAATTAGTGAGCAGAGGGAGAGAGATCTGCAGAGATGAATACAATAGAGGAAGTTGATTTTATGATTTTCAAGTTTTTTTTAAAACACACATACAAATGCAAGCACCTAGAAATGTCTAAGTGATTGGAAAGATCTTACAATGTGCAGTATGTTGGATCTAGAGTAAGAGCTAGAGAGAATGAGAGAGAATAAGAGAGCATGAGATGGATCCACTTTTTTTGAATATTTTTTTACCTGTAATGAAAGACAAGTGAAATTAGTTTATAAAATTAAAATAAAAAGATAAAAATGCCAAAATAAATTACGAATGTTATCAAGTTCCCGACAATGACGTCAAAATGAACGAATTTTCAGTGTGCTAAAAGTGTGCTTTTATGCACCATTGTGCGCACACACGAAAACCAAGATATTTAGATAATTTTTATTCAACTATAGGACAACATATATAAAATAATCAGAGGGCAAGTGGAGGATCGGTCCACATGGACTCAGACATTTTTACATGGATTTATTTATTTTATTTACATGGGCATTTTGACTTTATTGAACCAAATTAAATCCTAATCTTTTTATGTTTTGAGCCTTAAATGAGTCAAAACTAATGTCACTTGGTTCTAAACATCATAAGGATCACACAAGAATCTTTTTTGGAAATTTTCAGATTTTTTTGCTATTTTTGGTGATTTTTAGAAGTGCCAGGGGTATTGGTGTAATTATCTTAGAAATATAGGGGCTTAAATGCAAATAAATAGAAAATAAATGGCTTGATTGTAATTAAATTAAAAGTCTGGATAG
This sequence comes from Ottelia alismoides, assembly GCA_037367405.1. Classification (NCBI taxonomy): domain Eukaryota; kingdom Viridiplantae; phylum Streptophyta; class Magnoliopsida; order Alismatales; family Hydrocharitaceae; genus Ottelia; species Ottelia alismoides. Next base: position 540,568 of record JAZKJV010002936.1, read on the forward strand.
AAATGCAATTTTCTAATAAAAAATACTTAGTGGGAAAATTGTAAAAAAAGAAATAAACTTTAAACAAATTGCAAATAAGTCCATGGAGGACAGAAACATAATTAAAAGAAACTTGAATGAAAAAGTTGCCAATGTCACAGATATAAATAAAATGGATAAATTGCGTAAAAGAGAATAATGGTTAACAAAATTACAATGAGGTCAAAAAACTTAATGGAGAAGCAAATTGCGAAGGAATCCCTGGACCCCTTCCTTCTTCCTGGAGCCTCTCGAGTGGCGAGGTTTGGGAGAAGGCCGTGGTGGTGCATGGTGTGGCACAGTGGGGGGCGCGACAGAGGGTGGCAAGGTGGCAAGGAAGATGGCGGGGCAACAAGGATAGAGCCGTGGAGGGGTAGTGATGATCCTGTGATTGGTCTAACCTGGTGGGCTGGCCCTCCTCCCCCTTATGTAGCTTGCGTCAAGGGGAGGGGAGGAGGCATCGGTTGGCGGCGGTTGAGGGAGAGGAGGAGGCGCGGATGGCGCCATTGGGTTCTGCTGGAAAAGATGAAGGGGGACGGGTCAATACCCCCTTTTTTATTTTTATTTTTTTGAAATGCTAACGTCAACTGACATCATCTATTTTATCACGAAAACAATTTTTTTGTTAATGAAGAGGGAGGGGATTGGAGCTCCCTTGGGCCTCTTGTAAGCTAGACCTGAAATAAATAAATAAATTTGTTAGAGACTTTAATATGAGCTTGGAGCCCATGTTTTAATAAAATAATAATAACGATGATGTTGGAATAATTTTTAAGTTCTTTTATAATGAATAATATGCAAAATTTTCGATGATTTTGAATGCCATGAACATGAAAATCATGAATGGAAATTACACAATAAATCCAGAAAATGCAACTAATTACACATGCTTTTTGCTCAATAAGTGGCATAAAAACATGATAAATCATAAATTCATCATTTGCTCCTAAATTAAATCAATTAACAAAATATATCTCTTAATGAAATGAACTAATTATCTTGTAAATAAGTCCACAAAATAATTCAAAATAAAAATCACAAAAAAATTAAAAAATAAAGTGTTGAAAAATGTTTCTAAATAATCCCATATAAATACACAAACTTCCTTGATTTTTAATAAATTCATACTAACTTCTTTTGAATTATTTTTTTTTATAACTTGTACATAAAATGCGTATAAAAATAAAGAAATATAAAATAGTTTTTACCTTGAATAAATACTCTTCAATCTTAAACCAAAAAAATGTAAAGTTCAACTTCTCGGCTGAATTACTACTTCGTATGAATTCCAAATTCAAACTCATTTTTAAAGTTCAATTTATAAAGTTATCTATCAGATGTAAGTTATTTCATTAAAATCGGAGCTCATTTGCAAAATGTCGGTTTCGGGAATTAATTGTATATTGCATATTTTGTACATACTTTATTTTTTGATTTTATTTCACCTTTTCTTAATTATTAAAAATAAAAAATATATTAGTATGTATTTATTTATTTATCTAATTTTATATCGATTTTATCTTATTTAAAATTTGAAAAAAAATCAAAATACTAAGACACCATATTTTATTATCTATAGAGTACCTCCAAAAGTACTTTTTGCATAGATAACCTCTTTTGATTTTGGATCCTTCACGAAAGTTGTATATCTCACCGAGATGGACAACTTCCATGTCGACACTTTTTCATTTGACCTCCTTTCTATTTCTTTTTTATTTTTCTTTAAATTTTATTTTTTTGATTTTTCTGGGTGTGACAAGTGGCAGCTCCTGGAGCTACAACATGCCAACCTCTTTTATTCCTTTATTATTATTATTTGATTATTTTATTTATTTTCAATTTATTTAATTGATATTTTATTTCACTTTTATTTATTTAATCCTTAATTTTATTTTTATTTATTATTTTATTTAATTTAATTTTTATTTTACTTTTTATTTCTTCCTTTTATCTCTCTCTTTTCTTTTCTCTTCTCCCTCTTCTTTGTCTCTCCTCTCTCTACCGCATATGCACATCCCTTCTCCCTTAGCTGTTCTCCCGTAACGATCGTTACTCCTCCGCCTCCACGTCCATTACCATCTCCTCCTTCAAAAGCCACCTTCCCCCCTTCGTCACCGCATCCACCAACTTCCCAAAGAGAGGAGAGAGAGAGCTCTGGATGCCCGTAGGTGATAGCTACAATGATCCACCATCGAGCGACGATACTCCCCTTCTCAAGGTGAGATCCGATGAGGGATCCCTCATTGTTGCAACCCTAATCATGCGACTTCTAGAGCTCGAGCTTCGTCGGGCTCTCGAGAGAAGAACAAAGCAGAGCCCACTCCTCTACGCCTCCGGTGACCTCTAGGTAATTCCCTTTTATCTTATCTATTTTCTTTGTCTTCCTTCTGTAGTTCCATCTCGCTCGCACCTCCGAATACCACCTTCCACTCCACTTCACCATTCATCTCCGCCATCGCTTGAATCCTAAGGCTTCGCCATTTGTCCGCCACCACTCTTCCACCCTTTGTCGACCTTTAACACTTCAACCGCTCGATCTGGCCTCGCCACCGCCGTCCACCTCTCTTGCAATCCCTTGCAACACCCGCACTCCCTCGTGTGCCCCCTTGGTCGATCGACCATTTCACCGGCATCCCTTCGCCTTCCCGCCGACACCCCTGACATGATTGACAACTGGAGACCCAAGCATTTATCGCTTAGTCAAAGCCTCGTGCTGGGTGCTGGAGTCGAGGAGCTCCACCACCTCTCTCATCTTCCTCCCTTGCCGCTCTCGATGTGCTGGTCTCCCTATGTCTGGAAGCTCTGACCCTTACGCGACACAAGCACGTGTCTAACCTTCGCCTCCGCCCTTGCCGAGCGCCACTGCTGCACCCTCGACCCGTCCGCTGCACTCCCAACACTTCCACTTCTTTCTCCTTCCACCGAGCCACAGATAATCAACTCAAAAATATTAAAATCTAGTAAAGAATTGAGGATGAGTCATGTCCCCGGTAATGACGGCATTTGATGAAACATTTTCTACCTCACTTAAGAATGATATATTGTAGTATAGGAACGTAGAAAATGACTATCAAATGAAGCCATTGTTGGGGACATATCTCATCCTCAATTATTTACTAGATTTTATTGTATTATTTTTGAGTTGATTATTTTCAAAGATATAGGTCTTCTTGTTGTGTTTGTTTTGCATCATTTCTTATTGATTAATTCTCTTGATTTTTTTGACATTTTTCTTTTTTTGGCAGTGCCCATGGAGATGGAGGACACTCGATCTACATGGAGGTGTGGAGTTGGGAGATCCCTCTACGAGGAGCCATAGAAGAAACTCAGGAGAATTAAGGAGATTAATGGACATTTTATTCATGCATTTATTTTGTAAAAAAGTGTAACATTTGCATTTCTAACGGTCCTATTTTGAGGGCTCGCTTGTGTATGCTAGACATTAACTTCTGCATGTGTTGTGTGCGTCTTGTTTCTCCCCAGTCCTGGTGGGGCTTCACTTGAGTGTCGACCAAGGGCTAGGCATATGCCTCTCCGAGCTCGTTTTATTTTTCATATTTTAAGTGCTTTTCCGTAGGCAGGACACACATAGTTTACGAGATACACGTACATCGATCCACTTATCCAAATTAATTGAATTCTTTCACCTAATCTCTAAAAATGGGACTGTTAATGCAATTTGATGTAACTAAAATGAAGCTAAAATTCACCTTGTTTTTGGGAGAGAAAACCTCGCATTACTTGCAGATATATATGCATTCATTGAGAGGTGAGGATGAATCCCTAGGATAGCACCCAAACCCTAACTCAACCTGCTCGTAATGAACACAAATTTTGTATTATCACCAATAAAAGCGACAAGATAATTATACCATATTTAGGGTCTTCACTGGGTGTGTTGGTGAAATAATCGGGATTGTTTGATCTTATCTGATCCTTCAACCTCCCAAAACTCTAGGCTCCATTATCATTGATGAATCTCCATTTCATCACCTTTATTCTATCATTTTGGCCTTAAAAACCCCAGCAAATGCATGAAAATAGCATTAATTTGTCTATAAAAGCATTCATTATTTGTTGCATTAATTGTACATAAATTAAGATTTTTAATGCCAAAATATAGAATAAAGAGAAGAAAAGAAAAAGGAATAAAAGATTGCAAATATTTTATGACCCGAACCCCGAGACCAAGGCCAGCATGAAATTGGTCGACAAGGAATAAAGTAGGGGGAGATAAGGGCCAACAGTACAATAAATACCTCATTTATTCATTCATTTATTTAAGCATTTTGACACCTATTTTGTACATAATTATTCATTCATCAAAAAAAGAAACTTTGTACATGAAAGTTGTAGATAATAATGTAAATAAAAATACAAAATTGAGTTTGTATAAAAATAATACTCAGTGTACAGTTTATACACATAATAAAAAGCCAGAATCTCAACTTCACAGACCCATATCTTGCAAATAAAAACTCAAAATCCACCAAACTCACCTTTAATTGTATATAGCTTTCCAAGAACTACTTAATAAAATTGGTTTCATAATTTTTGGAGTTTATCTGTGAAAGTTAGGTTTTTGGCCCCTATTGTGCAACCTACCCGATTAAAATATATAATTTATTCCTTGTTCATTATTTTTACAAAATTATATTTTTAGAATTTTGTAAATAATGTATACAATGCATGTACATATTGAATTTAAAAGAAAACGCAAAAGAATTTGTAAAATAAAATAAGTCTATAAGATACATAGACAAAATACCTATGCTATTTATGTGTATATAAAATAAAAGGGGATTTCATTATTCATCTATATTTTTTATAATAATGTAAATATTACATATAACTTATTAAAAATACAAATCCAAAATAAAAACCCTAGAAAATACATTAAATAAATAAAGGATACATAATATATAGGTAAAATACCTATAAGTATACCTACATATACATATACCTATTTATTTAAATATGAAAATCAACTCATAAAAATTAAATAAAAATACCCTCTCACTCACAAAAATAAATTATAAATTTATAAAATAAGACAATAAAATAATAAAAAATAAATAAAATAAAAAATATACAAAATACATGTAAATACATGCATACATACATTATTAAAATAAAACCATAATAAAATACACCAAGAAATTAAATAAAAATCATAAATAAATACTACATGAATTAATACACACTTCTCATTTTATAAGAAAATTCTAATAAAATCATTTATTATGATAAATAATTCATTTTAGAATAAGGTCCCCTATTTTGTCCTCTAGCGTCCGAGGTGGACCAATGGGGCGCCAGCCTTTGTTGACCTCTGGTCAACTGTCCCATCGGGACCTGGCGCCTCTGAACCTTGCTGATCCCTTGACTTGCGCCATTTTTCCCGAGCGTCTAGTCCCTATTCTCGCTCACCGCCTTCACGAGATCTGTAGAGGGATCATCCATCTATCACGCATGCTTGTTGGATCGAGAAAACGATCATTGTACTCGCCGGAATACGCGGGCCAAGTAGGGCGACCAGTCTGTCTATAAATAAGATCCCTCAACCTCCTCCTCGAATTTGGCCAATTTACATCCACCCAAAAGCCTCTAATTTGATCCTGGGAGGTTCCTCGTGACAGGGGGAGCGTTTCAATGCCTCGAATCGCCCGAAGGAGGGATAAATTTTGTCGCGGCGGAGCTCCGGCGTCCGTCCTGCTCCCTGGTGGCCCCCATGTATAAGAGCTGTTCTTTATTGCGTTTTAGGTAGATTTAAGTTCCAGCATTTCATTCCAGTTCTTAGTTTAGCTTTTAGATCAGTAGAATAGCTTAAAATCGTCAAATCGAAGATCGCCGGAGCCCCGCTCCGGCGACTTCTTCACTGTGATCCCCACTGGTTCCGACCACCATACACCCCTCACTTCATTCCCCTTCGCATTCTCCGTCTCTCGATCATTTTTGTTCAACCAAGGACCTTCAGTCCTTGCGAATCGGTGCTCCACCTCCGCCTATAACCGGAGCTCCTCCGCCTCACCTCATCTTGCGCCCAAGCTTCGAAATCCAGGGTCGAGGAGATAGCCCTCGTCCCCCTGGTTCTTCCTCTGCAGGTCAAATGACGCAACGAGCCCCTTTGGACTCGATTCGATCCAGGAAGAGGCTCCTGGAGGTCCCAACCTTCATCGACGTCGCCTGACCTCCTTGGACCTCCGGGAGCCACGCCAAGACCACGAGCAGACGCGGGACGCCTCCAGCTACGATCCGAACACCTCAGACGCGAGGGAGAAGCCTGGAGGAGCCCAAGCTTCAAGATCGAAGCTCGCCTCGCGCGAGCTTCTTCCATGTTCGTCCAGAAGGCTCCATCGCCGTCCGATCAGGGTGGCTCCCCCAGATCACACCAGAGCCGTCAGATGAAGCCCTGCACCGACCGTCAGATCAGCTCGGCTGATCTAATCTCTGCCCTTCATCGGCGAAGCGGTAACATCCGTTGGATGCGCGACGCGTGTCCAAGTGAAATGATCAACGTCGTCCACCAACACACACTTAGGGGTAAATTTCTTATTTAGCCCCAGCCTTTTTGTATTTATCGTTCACCCCTGTAAATAAAAGTTGAAGTTCATTTTATTGTGTAAATTTTGCATGAACCTCCCTGTACCTTTATTATATTACTTTTAGGTCCAGTCCACGTCACCTCACGTGTCGTCCCACGTGAGGTGGCTAAATTGCACAAGACCCCCTGTACGTTTGTGTATTTCTTTTTAGTCCATAAAATAAAATTGAAAGTTTATTATTTTTGTGAAAATTGCAACCAGGACCCCGAACTTTTCTGAAATTACCTTTTGGTCCCTGTGAGTGCGGATCACGTGTAGTCTCACGTGATGGTCATTTTGCACAGGGGTCCCTGGCGGGTTTTGTATTTCACTTTAGCCCTTAAAATTGCAGATCAAGTGTAATATTTTTGATGTTTTTGCACTAAAGCCCCTGACTTTATTTTTATTTGCAAAAACGCCCCTGCTTGGCCATATATTTGTGCTTACTTGTTCCATTTATTTCATGCACCATATTAACTTGAAAAATTCTACAAAAATTAATATAAGCTCCTCTTAGCTTGCTCTTGCACTCCATATTTTTAGTTTTCATTTTTGTTGCATTTTTGCATTTATTAAAAATCAAAAACATGCATTTTGTCTATTGTCTAGCTTAGAAAATACCAAAAAAATAGCAAACCACCTCGAAAAATTTTAAAAAAATTACTATGGTCTATTTTATCATGTTTTAATGTCAGTCCAAAATCACTAAAAATCTCAAAAGAAAAACCCTAAAATTTCGAAAATACTCAAAAACTTCTAAAAAATTTAAAAATTCTAGAAAACTCCAAAAATTGCAAACTCAAGTTCTGTAGTTTCTATATTTTATACTCTTTATTTTAAAAATAGTTTGGAAAAATTTTGTGGCTGTTTGATATTTTTAATTCCCATTTTACCCCCAGCCAGTAGCTAGTTCCCTGTTTTCTTTTATTTTGCTATTTAAAAATACCAAAAACATTCTGAAAAATACCCAAAAATCACAAAAACAGTAAAAAAATTATAAAAAGACCAAAAATAGGTTATTTCTGCATTTTTGAGCATTTTTGTATATTTTTATAAATATTCTATCACCCATCTCACTACTTTTTATATACATCCCAAAATAAAAAAGAGAGAATAAATATAAATATAAATATATATCTATATATCTATACATATATTTATATTAAAAATCTGAAAATAAAAAAATCAAATCAAAAATAAAATTAAAAATATATATATGATCTATCTATATATGTATGTATTATATGCTCTATACATACCCTTTATGGGTGTATCTCCTTATATATCTATATTATATAAAATATATATAAATATATATAAATATATATAATAATATAATATTAATCAATATATATATATTAGAAAATAATAAAAAAAGAAAAAGAAAAAAAAGAAAAACCCACAAAAATAGGATTCAGACAAGGATGACTCTGTTGTACATGAACATCATAGGCTGCTTCATTTTTGTATTGCACTCTGTGGTTCGACCTCTACATGATTATTCACTATGAATTTTGTGGTAGAGTTAAATGCTAATTCACAAATTTTGGGACTTAATTAATTTATTCTTTCATGTGGGTTAATTGCTGATTAAATTAGGATGTTGAGTGGTCGACACTTCGACTGTGTTCCCGCCTTGTGTGGAACACAAGACCCCTTCACTACATTTTGGGTCTATCAATCATCTCCTGAGATTTATCATACAAAGATTCAGCTAACATTGATCCCTTCATCACTTAGTTTCCTGTTTTGTATACTTAGGCTTATTTTCAGCCTATGTATGGGGGGGATCCAACGTCATTCTGATTATTCCTCTCGGGTCACCTAGTTTTAATTCATATCTTTTTACTTAAGCTATTTCTCAGCTTATGTATAGGGGGGCTCGAGTCCCTGTCTTCATCTAATTGATTCTTTTTATTCATTTTGCACCTGTGATTCTATCACCAGTTTTGGATTTTCTTTTATACTTAGTTGAGCTATGGCTTCATTTCACTTTATGGTATGAGGACATAACAAAAGCTAAGTATAGGGGGTCTACCGTATATATTGCATATATACTTTAGCCCTAGCTCATATTTATTTTTTTTCAAACTCTTGGGGTTATGGGTATCGTCGTATTACTCTTTGAACTAATTTTTGTACAAAATGTAACAGTTTTTTGAAAATTTTATACATTTGACATGGTTTTCAAATGTTTTATGTGGTTTGTGAAAATATGGTTTGGCATATTTGGAAAATCATTTGTAAAATTTTTTAAAAACCTACATATTTATGTGACATTGTTTTGAAAAATGTTTTACTTTGGTTTGAAAAATGGGGGTTTACTTGTCTTGAAAAATCTTTGTAAAATGTTTGCAAAATTTCTATACATACGTCACAATGTTTGTAAAAGGTTTTCAAAAATATTTTTCAAAGCTCAGGGTGTAATACATCTAATTAGTTAACTCTCTAACTTAAAATTTTAAAATAAAAAAAATTGACTTTTTAATTGTTGTCTTTCCCTAACACTTCCACTTTGCACTCAAGGCTTGAGTTGATCTTTAACATTTTGTTTAAGGAGTCCATATACTTAGTATTATCATGTATTAATCATTAGGGTCTTATACTTTGAAATTCAAACTCTCCTAGTTTGAAGGTATGCATGTTGTATTTCATGCTTAATCTCCCTTAAAAGAATTTGACTATCACTCACATGCACGACTGCATTCATGATTGAGATGAGTCAAGGTATTACTGAGGAGACTACGATTGGAAGTTTGAGTTTGGACTTGATCTGTATGATGCTCAAGGATGGGATAAAATTAATGAAGGCTTCATGAAACCTGAGTGTCAGCATCTTAGCCAGTATGGGACATGTTCTCATGCTACCTCTTGACAACCTAAAGTGCCAGGGTGTGATGACATTTAATTAATAGTTGATCAGTGTGCTCCAACTTTTGGTAAAAGCAGTGGAGCTAGTCAAAAATAAAGAAAAGAAAGAATTAAATGTTGAAAGAAAAGCTCTCTCCATATAAAGTCAAATATCAAAGAGCTTCCACTAAAGGCAAGTGCTCCCAACTATTTCAAAGTGTTCACTTGGACCACCGCTATTAGTACCATGAGTCGGGCTAGCACCCAAAAAGGGCTCTGCATCATAAATGCTACAAGTCTAGGTATATTAAGTATATTAGATACTAAAAAAAGGCACACCCTGGTGTACTCCTAGGAAAACAAGTGTAGACGACCCCAACTTATCTTGATGGACACACTAATTGGCAAAATCAAAATAAAAATTGTGTTGAGTATTGGCACTTGAGAGAATCCTATTCCAATGAGAGGAAGAGAAAATAAGTACATAATCCTTCATCCTCCGCAAGATGGCCTTCCATCTATACCATTGAAGTCTGACAAACTAAAGAGACAGTGGATTGAGGCAAGACTAGATTTAGTCCCTAGAGTTGAGGGTTGGGTCATTGGGAGAGACTCTGAGATTGGAATTTTTGGTGATATATTGACTCTACTCTCATGGTGCAGTCTACAATAAGTCATATTTCTTATATATGTATACATTGAGAGTTTGACAAGTAGAGGAGTTGAATTCCTTTTGATTAATAATTGGATCAACTTATAGTTTTAGGATTCCAAAAACCTAGTGTTCTAGGTCCAATCAAGCCTTATTTACTCACTTGTACATGTCAGGGACCTCACTAATTAAACTAACTCTTTAAGAAATTGTTTATTAGCTTGAGGACGAGCTTAGCTTAAGTATAGGGGGATACTGCTGAGAACTTGGAGTCTCATACTCAACATACCTTGATTGTGGTATGTAGTGCTGGATTGAGTATAGACTGTCCATATGTGAAATAATGATCGGAGCCTCATATGGTGGAGTCAAGAGATAAGGGGATCTGTGGATTGAGCTCCTGGGTCTAGTTCCTTCTATATAGAGGCTCTCCAAATGGGTAGTATGAGGGTTAGTTGAGATGATTTTGATCACTAAAATCAATCAAGTCTAGGAAATCATTGAGTGTGGATCTCTCCATTCGATCGGCCATATAATGTCCTTGGGTCAAGTCGTGACCCATCCCAACATTCATATGTGGAGAGAATGAAGTCTGCTAGGGTAAATAATTTTGACAGTCATATGTTTCAGAAGTAGCTTGCCCTTCAAATGGTTCCTTGATTTTGATAAGTGCTCGAGAATAAGGTGAGTCATCCCATGATGGAAGTGGATCAGAGTGAAAAAAGGTGGTTAGGTGAGAAGTGCGAAGAAGTAAAGAAGTTAGTCGGGGTTCTGACTTCATAGTCCGGGTGGAGTGAAAGCAACCACGAGTGATGGTCTCCCTCAGAAGGTTGTAGGTACATTGAGGAGAGAGAAGGTGAAGATGATATATATACGGTTGAGGAGAAGTAATCCGCGGAATGCAGGTAAAAGGACCAATATCCTGACATCTTTGAAAAGGAACAGTGAAACGAAAGTGGATCAAGGTAGAAAGCATGCAAGTGCACAAAATAACACACACATACACAAATAGGAATAATGCAAGAGCATATCATGTTTTCACCAACTTAACACGGTGATGGCTGCAAGAGTTTGCCTTTATGTTTTCAATTTTAAGTTAGGTGACAAACCAATATTGTGAATACAAGCACACATTGTAAGTCGCCTCGATGCCCATATATGGTTCTACTACACCCCACTCAAAGGAGCTATCTGCCTGAGCTACAGGGTTATATCAAACCCCTAAGAGTGTAGTATGACCCCTAGGAGTGTAGAAAATGGATATACCTAATGTTGGACTTGTGAGCCCATGATGAGCCATTGTGAAATAAAGGTTATTGCAAATTATTCGTTAATTTGAAATGAAGAATAACATATTTACAAAGTAGGCCCCTTAGTATAATTAGGGATATGTACGATGGTCATCTTGATATCATACAGATGTTGATCCAAAGGTTAGATCATAGAGGCTGGTGCAAGGTTGAATATTTAGAGATTTAGATTGAGGACTCAACCACACCATCAAGTGACCATCAAGAAGGATTCTACAACTAGAGAAGGAAATGACAATCCTTACTCCAAAGGCCAAAATTTAACTGGCATCTTGATGTAGGCCCTCTGTATAGGAATAGAGATTCAGAGGTGCTGGAAAATCCAAGTCAAAGAGTTGACTTTGTGAGATCGAAATAAGTAAGACCAATGTTGTATGCTGTCACGTAAAGGTGCACATTCTCCACACATATGCATTACTATGTTTCTAAGTATGTACATTAGGTAGACCGTTAGGTAGATGACTTAATCAAGGTCTATACATCAGTGAGCTAGTGTGCATGAGGGCATATGAGTAATGTGATCTCTCAAAGGGGTAATACAGGTTCACTACTGAATGGGAAGGCATGATCTCTCTCATAAGTTATTGGGATAAACCAAATTCCAATGTTAGTCACCTTGTTTTGGAAACAAGGAAAGATTCGAAGGTCTAATATATGCTTTTGAAAAGCCTATAATCGATAATCTCCCAATGATCAAATGAGAAACTTAACAATAAAACTCCGAAGGAGACAATTCAAATAAGATCAAACTTCGAGTTTATTTTAGGTCTTCCAATATGTAGAATGTACGAGTATTGGGAATACGTGACGGTGATGTGGTCTTATTCGATTGTATAACCATGGCACTTCCATTCCGAGGCAGTGATGAAACATGTTTGGATTTTAATCACTCCACTCAGTAGACTAGTTATCCAATCTTGGTCCAAATGTTGGACGTCGATCTGAATATGATTCAGATGCAATGAGAAGATTGGATATTCTGTCTGACTTAATCAGACATCACTGAGAGGTCTTCTAGATCTGTAAAAGAGATTAGATCTCACTATCCAAGTCATTATACATGGAATATACATTTACCTTGTCCTTATCTCCAAGTATCCAAGGATAAAGCACGCTATTCTTGAAAGATTCAAGAATTGTTTATTTAAAGGCAATATCCGAGCATTGGAAAATAAAGAGGAATGATAATAATTAAATTAGATTTAATTATCATAAGTGATGTGAATACGATTCATAAAATATTTAGACATGTGTAGAGAGACATTTTGTATTAAATTAGTTTTAATTATCATAAATGAAATAATGTGGATAAAACTATTCGTAATAATTATCGATACTTTGGATGTGATCCACAATATTATAAAGAGAATTAATTACAGAAAGGATTCGTAATTTAAATATTAATGTGAATTGGATTCACATTGAGAAAATAAATGTAAATATAATTTACATTTAGTTATGGACGGATGAATATGATTCATAAATATCAATGGTCTATTGGAAATTATCACAGTGCAAATTATTTGGTGATATTTTAGTCATAAAATAATTCTATGATAAGGATTTGGTGAAATAAGATCACATCAAGATAATTAGAGAGAGAAAATCACTTTCCAATTCCATGCTAGATGTCTATGGTGCAAATGAGGAAGGATGCTAACTCCTTTCCTAATTTTTGGAAGGAGGCTCTCTCTCATTCCTCTTTACTCATGAGAAATATATATTTTGATATCAAATTTTGGAGCATGAACTAATAATTGATTTATTAATTCTAAATTCTATTTTATTTGGCACAAGTTAAATGATTTAATATCAGCCACTGATTATTAATTAGTAGTGCATCCCCACCATCCATTATTCTATAAAAACAAGTCTAACCCTTGCTCTCTACAATCAATTAAGGAATGAATTTGTTGCAACAACTCTTCCTCTCTCACCACATATCTACCCTTTCTCCCTCTCCAACCCTTGTGGTTGTCCACATGAGGTTCATGGAGACCATGATCGTCGTCGTGATGCCATCGTGCTGCCAAAATTGATTACCAATGGATCTTCATCTTCTTCAACACCTTGTGCTCTTGAAGAATATGTCGGATTTCGTGAGACGAAATCAGGAGATTCTTTGCTCAGATCGTCTCCATGGACTGTGGGAAGCATGCGCTTCATCAATGCACCCACGAGTGCTCTCTCTTTGGATCGAACATGAGACAAGATGTCTCTTCCTTTAGAGGATTTGAGATTGTGGACATGCTTCAAGATTAAACCTTATACTCATGTTATCATTATGAAACAACAAGAGAATTGCTCCCAAACCATGTGGTTTCATCAAAATAATTAAATTCCGTTACATCATTGACTAGTATGACTAGTCGACTTAGATCGGATACGATTCAGTCTCCATGCTTTCATGATGCGTGAGGCACTATGTCATCCCTTCTTGTTGTATCAGAGCATTGGTCAAATGTGTTGGATGTAATCTAGACCTGAGGGACATAAGGCTATGGATATCGGATTGCATGAACATTGTTTTTTCCACGCTTATGCATTTTCAAATCGATTTTATGCATATATGATATGGATACTATTTTGTCATGATAGGAATGAAATTGGATATACTAAATCATGTTTATAATATCTGAACATGACTCCAAATGGTTCACCAAATATTAGCAATGATCGGACATTAATTCAGATACGAAAAGTTCTCAGAGTGTGTTGGGTTCACATAAATTTTGGATTTGTAATGATTTTTAGTTATTGTTTTCCTATTGTAAACATGTTAGAAACTCATTAATTATGTCAATAATTAAACCATAAAATCGTATGACTTTATTCCGTGTGATTCTGACTCTGTTTCCCTAGATATGCGATATTTGATGGAGATGGATCGGAAGATGATTAGATCATCTTGATGTTGTTTTTTAATGTATTTATCATTTAAAAGAAATCATGTTTACCATGATTGGGAATTTACCATGATTATATGTTGTATCATTTATTTACAGGAATAATTGACAAACAACAACTTTATTGAACAATTGATTCATGAAAAATCTCAAATTGGAAACAACAATAGTTGTAGTTCTATAATTTCCATGCAAAACAACTTCTTTGCTTGCAATGAATAGAAGTTTAGGGAAATTAAAATGGTTTATAATTTCTATATTTATGTGTGATTAATATATAGTATCATACATGGTCCAAAGATCGATAAAACCTTTTAGTATAATTTATACCAATTATGTTGTCTAGAATTGGAATGGTAATAGTGTCTAAGTCTAGATATGCTAATGGGTTAACTAGTTAGCACCATGTGCCGCATTTGCAATAGAAACATTCCCTATCATAATCTGTATGACATAAGCCGGATTCATTTCAAGGAAAATGGCATGAGAAGTCTTTGCATGGTTTTAAACAACTAAATTCAAACAAAATGTACGAAGTGAGGGTGTATACTATAAAGTAAAATCAAGAAAATAAATTGTTTGTTGGTTGCATTGGATTGATGACTAATTTACTGTGATTAAATTAATATAATTCAATTACACGATCTATATTTCATAAGATTGGATTTTCCTTGGAAGGGCTGATCATAAGAATACGATTCAAATGATCAATCAAAATTTGAATGGGATATGGAGGATCATAAGATGATATCCATAGTCTCCCATCATTGCAAAGGGTTCCATAACCATGGATTGTATGACAAATGCACCCATGCAAAGTCATAGCTCCGGTGTACAAGCACACACAGATCATGCTATTTGCTTCTCGAAAGAGACATGCCATATGTGTAGTGCCCCCAATGTTGTTCCCCATATCGAGGCAACATTGGATTGCACATGGAAAAATATATTCTTATTGACAGTTGATTCAGTTGACAACAAGTCAACATCACCTTAGGGTGTTGGGCTTGGGTGTCAAAGATCAAATTGAGAAATGCAAGTTGGATTTGCAAGGCGGGAAGTGTTCCCACTTCCTTCACCCGAGTTGCATTTTCTCATATTATTGGGGTGTGACAACGGTGTAAGGGAGATCCCATATCTCGCTTGAGGTACATCGGTTAGCATACCTAATGCTTTGAAAGTTTGAAAGTGGATGAACTATCAAGGTAATAAAGGCAAGACAACTTTCATTTCAAACAATATTAACCTTAGCCAAATAAATTATAAATTTACAAATTATCTTATTTTCGATAACCTTAACTAAACCTACTCAAATCTATACTCAAGCATAACCAACAGAGTATCATGGATTGGATACATGATCAAGATGTAGTACTTGCAGCTGGACACATAATGTATGTGGTTGCAATGTGTAAGTTTCCTCATAATAATGAGGAATTATAATTAATTAGACAGTAGACAACAACCAAGGGTTTGAAATTCTCTATAGTAATGGCCTTTCATCCAGAGTGCTTTAAAAGTAACATGTCGATGATTATTGTAATTTAAATCGAAGGAGATGCTTTGGCAAGCATATGCGCTCTCAGCATTTATCATGAATGACATGGTTCGCTGCATTATCCAGAATAGTAATTCTGTAGGATATGATGTACTCAAAATATTTGAGTACCTGATGAATCTCCATGTCATCACCTTTATTCTATCATTTCGGCCTTAAAAACCCTAGCTAATGCATGTAAATAACATTATTTTGTACATAGTAACATTCATTATTTATTCTAATTATTGTATATAAAACAATGTTTTAATTCCAAAATTATAGAATAAATAAAATAAAAGAAAATAGAAAGAAATACCAAAGGTATTTTATGACCCTAAACCCCGAGACCTTGGCATCTTGATGACTGGATCGGCAAGGAATAAACTAGGAGGGATATAAGGGACCAAAATCATCAATAATTTCTATTCTTTTATCATCATTTATTCATTGTGGGATCTATTTAGTTTCCACTTTTTATACCTCAAATAAAGAAACTCTGTAAATGAAAGTTGTAGATAATAATATATAGAATAATATAAAATTGATTTCATGTAAAAACAATATACAATGTACAAATTGCACTCTAAATAAAAACCCAGAACCCAAACTTCACAGACCCATATCTCCTAAATAAAAACTCAAAATGTATCAAAATCAGCTTTAATTGTATATAATTTTTAATAAGATATTTAATGAAGGTGGTTTCATTTTGTTTTGAGTTAATCTGTGAAAGTTAGGTTTTGGACCCCTATTATACTATATACCTGAATAAAATATTCATTTTATTTTGTTCTTTACTATTTTATAACTTTACATTTTTATAATTTCAAAAATATTTTTTGTAACATATGCACATATTTATACTAGAATAAAATCATAAAGAGAACACAAAATAAAATAAGTATACAATTACATAGACAAAATACCTAAACTTATACCTATATAATTTATACCCCTATTTATTTAAGTATATAAATATTGTCATAAAAATATAATAAAAATATATTTATATACACAAAAATAACTTATAAATATATAAAATATAATAATAACATAAAAAATTCAAAAATACAAAATAAAATAAAGAAACCAAAACATATATGAATATACCTATAAATACTCCCTTAAAAAAAAGCCTGTAATGAAAAACACCAAAAAAATAAAATCATATTAAAATACTACATAAAATAATAAACATTTTTTACTTTATAATAAAAAATCAATAAAATCATTTACTATTTTAATTAATTATTTTCGAATAAGTCCTACTATTTGTCCTGTAGCGCCCTGACGTCAACCAATCACGACACACGGATTGTTGACCCCCGATAACTACCCTTGGCTCCTCCTCCGACTCCCGTCAGATGTGTCGAGTCCCCGATATTGAGCCATTTTCTTAGGCATCCCATCTATCCATTTCATCATTTCTCCACGCCAAGGTCGTCCTCTATCATAACTGATCTTCGCCTAAACCTTTGATCTCATGTACATAACCCTGGTTCTTCGCAAATCACCGGTCAATAAGGGTTCTTAGCTTTGTCTATAAATAAACCCCTCCACCTCCTAGCTTCATTTTGATCCTTCTCCGAGCCTTGAAGACCCCCATCGTTAGTGAGAGAGTATTCCTGGTGACATCTAGAGCATCCCCGAGCATTGGGCGAGCTACTCGGGAGAGGCAAAGCGATCCAAGGTGGCCCTCCGACCACCTCTGCTCCATGAGCAATCTCATGTATGAGCTACATATTTATATCATTCCTAGGTAGCTGTATGTCGCAATTTTCATTCTGTGCCTTTTATTTCCAGTTTTAATAACGTTAGTAGAGTAGAACATGTAAATCATCTTGATGGAGCTCTTGAGCTCCGGTCATGTCCTCACTATTATTCGCTTTATCTATGCCCTGCCCTTCCATCCCATTATCTTGCCCTTTAGTTTCTACACTTCTTCCTACGCTCCAGTCACCTAGATCACCGCTGTGATATGTAGATTAATGCTCCTCCACCGCCATACATCGGATAATCTCCATCCCGCTGATCCATAGCGCATCCAGCTTCACAACCGGTCGAGGTGATTCACCTCGAGCCAGTGAACCTCTTCGTGTAGGTGCCAAGGCGAAATGACTTCTTCTTGAGCACAATCACACCTGGACGAGGGTCCCCAGGTGATCTTTCTTCCTCAACATCTTAGATCTTCTAGAGCACCTCAATAGATGCAGACAAGCTCCCCGAACGTGTAGAGCCTAAGAACTGCATCAGAAATTGCTGGTGGAAGGTGAAATCACAACACAAATTTCAGAGAAGGTCACCTTCTTCCCTATTCTTTGTGTGAAGTAGATACCGTCCGATGGAAGGCGCCCCTCCAATTCTATACTCTACCATCCATTCTGCACTCATCTCGACTGTGATGGAGTCTACGATTAGATCAGAGTTTCCCATCGACGAAGAGTTATCGCCAGATGATAGTGCAACGTGTGGGAAGTGGATTACCGTCAGTCGCACGATGGCATAATTTACATATTTTCCCCCATTTAGTCTTGTAAATAAACTATGCCGTGTAAATAAAATGGATATTTTGCATGGAGATCTCTATAATTTTTGCATATTGCACTTAGGTCCATGTCAGGTCACCTCACATGTCGTCCCACGTGAGGTGGCCATTTTGCAAGTATACCCCTACAATTTCTATATTTGTAGCTAGTCCAATAAATGTTAATGTATGTTGTATATTTCTAAGAAAATTGCATGTGCGCCCCTATTGTTTATTTTATTTACAGAATTGCCCTTCTCAGTTCATGTATTTTTAGTGCTTGTATTTCATTTATTAAAAATAGCACACGTGCTCCTAAAATTATGAAAAAATAGGGTTAGATGCATGCTAACATGTACTTTCATGGCCTTTATTTTAGCATTTTTGTCATTTTAACTATTTATTTAAATTAAAATGAACATATTTTTGTCCCTATTTGTATGAGAAAATATCAAAAAAATAGGAAAACTTTTAAAAAATTCCACCAAAAATCTGTGTTGTATATTTTAGTTATTCATTAACTCCCCACCAAAAATCTTTAAAAATAGGAAAAATAAAAAGACTAAAACTTAAAAAATCTTTAAAATCCAACAAAAAATATTAAAAATAACCAAAAATCCCAAAAATATGTTTTTCAATTTCTGAATTTTATTTATATCATTATCTACCTACTAAATTTGATTTGAAAAATTTTGGATGTGTTTGCTATTTTTAATCTTCATTTCTATTTTGACCTATTATTTAATCCCTTATTTGGGATATTTTTGACTTTAAAAATGCATAAAAATTAGCAAAAAATCCCAAAAAATCATAAAAACATTATAAAAATATATAGAACCTCCCAAA
Source organism: Ottelia alismoides (assembly GCA_037367405.1). Lineage (NCBI taxonomy): Eukaryota > Viridiplantae > Streptophyta > Magnoliopsida > Alismatales > Hydrocharitaceae > Ottelia > Ottelia alismoides. The sequence goes on from JAZKJV010002936.1 coordinate 559,798, forward strand.
CCTTATTTTCTATATTTTATTTTTTACTAGTATTTATAATTATATCACTCTATATGGCATATATATCAATATATAGTGTATTATATATTAAAAAGAAAAAAAATGAAAAATATAAAAATTCGAAAAAAAAAAATAAATGCATATATATATATAGTGTGTATATATATAAATTAAAAAATACAAATAAAATTTAAAACCCATAAAAAATATAAAAAATAAATAATAAATAAAATGACATGTTTGTACATAA